>JAKWJA010002489.1:42456818-43056818 GCA_027704765.1 Solanum habrochaites | reverse complement strand
TGTTATAAGATTTTTGCCAACTATAGGTTGTTTTCATCCTATATCTTATCATTCTTACTTTTTCCATAGCCTCATATACTATCTCGGGACTATGGAATGAAGACTCACGTAAATCAAACCAACCAACTGGAGACCTACATCTCCTACCATAGAGTGTTTGAAAAGGTGCAATATAGTTGTAGGAGAACTCAATCAACGGTAGGTGATCTTCCCAGTTACCCTTGAAGTAAATAACACAAGATCTTAATATATCTTCTAGTGTTTGGATGGTAAGCTCCACTTGGCCATATATTTGAGGATGAAAAGCAGTACAAAGCTTTAGTTGAGTACCTAGACACTTTTGGAAAAACCTCCAAACACGAGAAGTGTATTGGGCACCACTATCCGAGATGATGGACAAAGGGATCCCATGATAACTCACAATCTCATTAAGGTACAATATAGCATATTCCTCAGCCGAATAAGTAGATTTTAGGGGGATAAAATGGGCATATTTCGTCAATCACCAATAATCACCCATATGGAATCATTTTACCTCTTTGTATGGGATAAACCTATAACAAAGTCCATATTGATATCTTCCCATTTCCAATTATGAACATCCATAACTTGAGTTAACCCTCCAAGTCATTCATGCTCGGCCTTAATTTGTTAACAATTAGGACATTTATCCAAAACTCCACTATATATCTCGTCAAATCATCCCACTAGTTGACCTCTTTAAGATCACGATACATTTTGGTATCACCCAGATGAATATATTATCGGGAACCATGAGCTTCATGATAAATTGTCTTCTCAAGTCATCAAGATCTAGTAAAAAAATCCACCTTTTGTAACTAAGCATTCATCACCCCTTGGAGAATACTTATTGACCTTAACTACACTAATTCCTTCAATTACATCAATAGCGGAGCAAGATGTTGTTGTCGCATACCGAGAGCACAACCTAGGAATATGACACCTCAAGTGAGAAACGGCGCACGTGACATCTCGGGTCTTGTCCGCAAGACCTTTTGTATGATTCATCGCATATATACACGGTATGACATTTAGTGTAAAATTAAAACTTTTAACCAAATATTCTTAAAAAGAACCTTTCATATGAGAATCATAGCTGACTAGTCTCAACATATGCCATTCTTAGACTCCAAATACTTGGGACCGGCCCATACCTTAACTAATAAAAAGACTTAGTCTATTACAATACTTTGTAATAAAGACATCTGACCATTATGCCCGTCGCGTCATGTGAGGACCATCGTTCACTATTGCGTGAACATACTAAATCCAACATTCCCCTCACGATCCTCTACCTTAACTCTGCACCTTTAGATATCAAAATTTTTGTGACGAACTAGTACAAACATTTGTACTAATATGGGCATAATGCATAAAATAATGAAAACGGACATATAAGAGAAATATGCAACTTTTTTATTAAAACATCATAGAATAAGCATAAGAACAACATATAACACCTTAGAAACACATAATAAAACACATAAGCATTCAAACACATTTTATTAAAGTATGTGAAACAATAAATGTACAGTGAACTACTTAGAAATCTTTAACTCCAATTGAAGCCTATAAATTTCCTCACTAAAATCTATGGTAAGACTCACTTAAGTAAGAAAAAGAGAGACCACCCATAAATCTAAATGATCCTTAAGACCACCTATAATGAGATACACACACACAACAAACACTTAGACATTAGATCCTCCTACAAAAGGTGATTCTAAGGTTCACTTGAGTGAGTTGTGAAGCGACCTCCCATAAATTCCCTTCACACTCACTTAATATATCCTTCAAACTACCTAAGATAGAATCATTCTCACCATATACAATAATATTAATAATATGGCATTCTCTTCCAAAAGGTTATCAATGAATTTCTTAAGTAGATCAAGAAGATAATGTCAACTCTTGACCTCTCCAAGATTATCTAAATAATCTTTAAGACTACCTAATTTTAGATCATGTCGATTTAATCAACCAACATTCCTAACTAGAGTCATTCTTAAGACTTTTCTAGGTAAGATAGAATTGACCATTCCTATGCCCAATTAACACCATAACTTGAAAACCCTTAACTACTCTTTTTATGTACTTATCATTTAACATGAGTTCCGAACAAAGTCATTTGTATTCATTAGTCATTTCAAGACATTAATCATTAAGGACATCACGATACTTTCTGGAGAAGACCTAGACTCGTCACTAATCTTCAAAATCTAATCGCGCAAGTGTCCTAGGTAGTATCCCATACACCACCTAAATATTCCATCAAACTTCTCTAATACAGAGGGTTATCCCAATGATGAACAAGAAATAACCAACATCGCCAGGGTCGCTACCATGGAATTCGGAGTCCGAATCTACTTTTGTAGGGTGTTTCTAACTTGCCAATGTAGCCATTGAAAAATCTCATGTAGCCACATGGTCGGGAATATGCAAGGTTTTCAATTGTAAGTGCCTGCAGCCTAACAGAGACTCACTCCTTTTTACCATACCATCCACCGGTGGTACCTTTGGTTTGCAAATCGTAATTCAATAAAAGATTACAAATGAAGAGTTTTCCATATCCATCATAACCTAATCACATTCACCTTACCGGGTGGTCCCCAAGGTTGCCTTACAATGGTCAATAGGATAGCCTAATTATTTTACTATTGATGATTTCATGCCGTTCCAGCCAATTAATCCCTACGTCCACCATTGACACAAGAAGGATGCCATTAGGGCTTTCGACTCAAGGATATCACAACCTTACTACTACGTTGAAGGCTCTACACAAAAGACCCTCTTAGAATCATTCAAGGTAACATGTCATTTATACATTAAATACTAAGAAGCTCTAGCATCCTAAATCAAGAAGTCACATTATCGTTATTCTTGTATCAAGTAAGGGACGCAAGTCAGCCAAAACAAGACAAAACATACTTCATTTTAGCACATATTGCATATCATTCTAAAAGAATATAGAAATAACCATTATCATCTATAAGTCATCCTATACACTACTATAACATAATCAATATAACCATCATAGACTCATATAGTCAAGTAGGAATAATCATGGATCACCTCTAAGAAAGACATAATCATAGTCTAACATGATCATCTAACAACATCAATAGAAGAACATATACTTTCACTTAATCAAGAGTATATAGATATGATCACACTTCACATAATCAACTACACACATCATCACAATATATCAAGTAATGCCGATAAGGTCGTGATCATTATAATAAATAAAGTAACACCGACGAGGCCACATCATTTACAAGTAAAACACATAGCACTGCCATAATAATTGGACCATACAAATAACAACATAATTTAAGAGATAACTAACATAAAATATAGAAAATTAGTGCAGTGTACATCCAATCGATTCTCACCACTTCATAGCTAAATAATCTAATATAATAAAAAAAGTTCCTTACCCATGGCCATGAATATCAATTCAACACAAAAAACATAATACTCAATTAATCTAAGTCAACTCAATATAGATTTATCAATATAAGACAACCTATATATCAATTGAATACAAATCTTACATCATTCAATAGCCCATAGAAAACTACACTAGAATTCATAAGCATTAAGACAATATCAATTATCCCATAGAGTAGTCAAAAACTAGGGTTCATGAATTACATGGGTTCATAGGTTAATTATGTTAAAGTCCTCTAATTAATAACAAATCAATAAATATTCAATGATTCAAAACCATTAATGTAAGAACCCATGTATAAAATATACCATTGGCCAAATTCAATCTTAGAGAAAACCTTTAAAAAATCCTTTGAAAACTTTGGCGCTCCTTGATGAAGAGAGTTTCAAAGGAGAACAAAAAAAACCTAAGTCTGTTTATCCCAATTTGATTGTAAGAATTACCACTCAAATCCAATCCAAGCTTTTCCTTGAGTTTTAGCTTAAATTTGTTTTAGAGAATTCCTTAGATATTTTGTGTTTTGATTTTGAAGAATGTGTTCATATAGGTATTTAGAACTTATAAATCTACTTAAAATACCTAAAATACCCTTAGGAAACCGCGAAAACTCTGGAATTGGGGTGAATTGTTTCCCTTACCAATGAAGCATGTAAATTGCAGACCTCGCCAATGATTGGCCACAAACGGAACATCCTGCTTAGCCGTCGTTTGTTTCAGAAACTATCCATTAAGATCTTTTGATTCCTAGGCTATGTATTGACCAACGTCCACCAACAAAGGGGCTTCCACCAGCCTTTTGGTTGTCCATTGCCTCTGTCGATTTGTGCTGGTCTTGACAGCCTTTGGCTCAATGAAGGGTCCTTCCTCAAGGACCATTGATTGGTCCTTGGGGATGTTTTCCCGGATGTTTCTAACCCAAATATTATTGTATACGTGTTTAAGACCTCCCACATCATTTTCATCCATAACAAAAACATAAAACTAGATTAAACACATTTAGACACATAAGGTCATTTTGAGGCAAACATTTCAAACGTCATGGATGTTCTTGGGCGTTTGACCTCCAAATATGATGAAACTTAACACAGTAACTATAAAAACTTTTATTACTCATATAAGGACCTCATGAGTTCATGAAACACATATAAGCACATAAAACGCATAAGGCACGTAGGTGACTTAGTCGTCGAACGTCTTGGTCGTCCCTTGGCGTTTCACTTCTAAATCACCTAAATCTTTATACACTTCCTCAATACAATATTATACCATTTTAGGACCTTATACGATCATAACAAACATTTTAGGCACTAGATTCACCTAATTAATTTTAGAGGTAATACAATCTCCCCCACTTGGACAACATTCATCCTCGAATGACACTTTCCACTCTCTGAGCACTTCCACGAGTAGAGAATCAAATCAACATCTCATAACCATACCACATAACACCTTACACGACACACAATCAAGGATAAACATCAATTTCACATAATCAAGAGACTCAAAACACAACAATAATTTAGAAACAAATTTTTAAATCATCATTCCATGAGACTCACATCCTTCATTCTAAACAGAAAAAACGCCTTTATTTTCATTATCATGCTCATATATATCAGGTATTGTAACACCGTAAAACGTACTAAGGTGAACTACAACTTCATGATTTTTTTCTTGAGTTAATTTTGTGTTAAATGAGTTATATTAGTGTCCTTACATAGTGTATGAAGTTGTGTTAATTTTGGATGTAAAACCGTCCAGTGACGTTTGCAAAGTGTGCCTTAGAGAGTGTTCATGTGTCTTGATGTGTTGGAATAAGTTTTACGTGTTTGTTTTGTTTTAGATTGGTGTAAGATGTTCCTAAGACCTATAATATTATGTTTAGGGATTTATAGTTTGGGTACGAGCCCACCTAAGACCCACGATGGTTCCTAGAAGAGGACCCAAGACATTTAAACCAAGCTGCCAAAAGTAGGGCAATTGACGCCAACAGTCTACTGGACGTAGACTCAACGATGCGTCATCGTCTAGTTGCATAGGTTGGGAATTAGTTTAGGGGGATAAACCCTCCATTGAACATATGCATACCCAAATGACGCCCAGAAGCACGGGCCGTCATTCACTTGACGCCCCATTTCTTGGGTCCGTCGATGGTGTCATGCAAATGCTGTGGGACACGCTGCCAACTTGGGGTGTTTTGTGTAAAATCACCCCAAATATTTTATGACTCTAGGATTATATTTTTAGGGTTTGTAAGTTATATTATATTATTTAAGACCCCTCACATCAATATTCAAACACTCTTTAAAAACAAACTTTCTCAAAGTCACCATTGGAGCTAAGACTCAAGGAGTGCTAGGATGGCTGGTTTGGACGTGTTTCTTCATCAATATTATTATGTTTTATTATATTTGAGGTATAGTAGTCATACTTTAGCACTCTTTTATTCAAGGAGTCCTTTCAAAAAGATTTCAAAAAGGGTTTCTAAATTTTACTCTCTTCTATCTTTGAATCTAAACATGGGTCTTCATGTAAAAATTTTTGAATGATTAAAATATGTTTCTTGTATCAATTTATGATTTTAATGTCAAATCCATAATGAACTCATTTTTATGCATATTTCCAACTTCTAGCTTAAGAAAAGGGTTAAATAAATATAATTGTGGTAGTGTTTGAACCTTGGTTTCTTTATGCTGTTTTTATTGTTTAGATACTTCCCTAAGAGACATATTATGATTAAATATTTAATAATTCATTATAGGTTGTTAAATCTTGATTAAATAGTTATTTGGTTTATTTAATAGTTCTTATTATGAATTGCTCTTGAGTGGTATAGTTTACCTTCTTAGTGACGGTGTTTACTTGATGTATTTTGATATATTTGATATGTATTGTGAGTATAGCTTGATTTCCTATTATGGGAAATGAATTGATAATTAAGATTGTTCTTGTCATGTGTATTATGAATTTAGAATTGCATTTTTTGCTTAGTTTATGCCTAAATGAAGTAGTGTATATAGTGAGCATGATTAAGTGTTTAATGTGATGGATGAAGGTCTAATCATGTACATAAGTTAAATGCAAATGAAAAGATGCTTATGTGCAAGGTGTTAGGATATGTACACACACACTAACACGTGAATGAATTAATCAAGTTAAGTTAAGTCAAAAAGGAGGATTTAATGGTGAACACTCTTCGTGAGTTGCAATGAAGTGTTTAGTAGCAACCTTACTACATCCTAAGAGCTTTCAAGAACGGTTGGAGGATGAATGCCCTTCGTGAGTTTATTTGTGGTGTTCACTAATAATGCTTAACCTATAGTTTATAATTTTTAGAATCCTTGGGAGCTATGCCTACCATAGAGGGATTGAATAAGGGGTGGTTGGCACTTCGTGGTAGTAGAGATTTTATTCCAAATACCTCTTGAAATTAGTATTCCATGTTAGTATGAATAGTTTACTTAGTAAATCAATCTCCTTATCCCTTAACTATGTGCACTCATAGGTGTATAAATGGTGAGAGCCATGTAACGCTAAGAAAGACGTACTCTGAAATTGAGGATCCCCTACCAATAGAGGTTATATCGGGATTCTCCATTATAGATCTCATGGTCTATGTCGGTGTAACTCCCCCTATAAAAATAATGAAAATGCTAATTCTTCTAAATGAGTGTACGACTTAGGGTATGTTGAATGGGACGCTATTTTATTCATGCCTAGGGAGTCATTCCAAAGGGGAGTCTTAAGTGAGCCTTGTATGAATTGAATGAACTAGTCTCCTAAGAAACGCCCGCCGTAGGGTAGGTAGTGGAAGTACACTTCTATCCATTGCACTAATAGAGCTTCAAAGGGGAAGTCTTGCCTTAAAAGAGTGACTATGATGGTATGTGGTGGTAATGGACGCAATCTACTCATTCCACTAAGAAGGCATTCTTTGAAATGGAAGTCCTTATGTGTTTCTTGATTGTCCTTCTTATGTCTTGACTTTTAGTAGGGGCTTCTTCTCCCGAGGTGAGTAAGGCGAAAAGGGGTAGTCTTGAGAATCAGTTTGGTTTGTATTAAAAGAGGTATATGTCCACCTCCTTCATGTCTTACTTTGCTGAGTCTTAGGATAACCTTAGTTAGGGAAAATCCTACGGAAATGAGTTCACTTCCTCTTTACCTTGCCTTGTAAGTTCACTCTTTTTGAATAGGGATAGTTCACTGTAAAAGTAAAAAAAAATGAATTCACTGTAATTTGAAAACCTTACTGTAAATAGCTTCTTTCTGGTAAAATTATGGAATTCTTCTCTAAGTTTTAAATGATGATTCTTATGTTGTTTTACTTCTATATTCATGAATCTTTTACTTAGTTGGCATGAAAATGTGTTTTTACTAAAATGTCCTCTTTTACATGTTTTTGCATATCCATACAATATAGCATTGTTAATAACCTCAAGACATTTATATACCCCCCTTATAAGTATAGTTTGAAGTCACAGTTAAAGTCTATGGATGAAGCTTAGGAATCTACTGTCTCAAGACAAAGTATGTCCTCATATATCCGAGGGCATAGTCCTTTTCTCTTAGTTTCTTATTTAAAGACATATTATTTATTTTCATTCAATGTAAAGGGTCGTGTCCCTAAGATATTATGTTGTATCATTAGGATTGGCTTGTGAATATTAAACTTCCTTAGTCTATGTTTCTTTTATTAAATTATTCGTGAAAAGTTTTAATTCCGCACAACTTTTCATGTTTTATGTAATGAAGGATCGTTAAAGGGCTTGTAAAAGACCCCAAAAGGTCAAGAACAGCTGGTCATGACCCAATGGTCCTCCCTAACTTCTAGGGGTACTTGAGGGTCGTGAGATTTATATACACATTACACAATTTTTCAACCAAAGAATGAATTAGTGAAATTTTTTTAAAATGCAACATTATAGTGAACATGCTTGAAAAATTCAAATATATAAAAATGCAAAATTTTGTCAATTGATGATGGAAACATGCTAATATGCAATATAAGACCATTTAAACACACTTGACAACATAATTATAACTTCATGAAATGCACAATTCAAGGAATCAACGAAATTAAATATATAAAGTAATGCGGACAAGGCCATCATCGTAATAATACATAAAGCAACAACGACGAGCCCACATCATTTACAAGTAAAGCACATAGTATCCCCACCATCTGTGTACCACAGAAATCACAACATAATTCCAGACCTAATTAACATAAGATAAAGAGAATAGGGTAGCGTATAACCAATCCATTCTCACCACATCAATCCATAGCTAAATCATCCAATACAAACTCAAAAGGCCCTACCCCATGGCCACGAACATAAATTCAATACGAAAACCATAATACTCAATGAATCTAAATCAATTCAATATATACTTATCAATCTAAGCAAACTATACATCAATTTAATACAATTCTTACATCATTTCAATAGCCGCATAGAAAACCACACTAGAATTCATAGTAAAGACAAACAATTAACCCATAAAGTAGTTAAGAACCTAGGTTTCATAAATGACATGGTCATAGTTAATTATTAACATTCTGTATTAAAAACATCATCAATATTTCATTTTTAAACCGTTAAGGCATAACCCATAGATAGAAAGCAAATTTGACAATTGTCATTTGTTAGAGAACGGTGGAATCACTTTGGAAGTAGGGGATCCTCGAGGAAAGAGTTTTGAAAGTAGCATAAATCATACGCGAAATTATGGGAGTCCATGAGGTGATCGAAGAAGCACCATGAAGATCTCTAAGTTAAAAAGCTCTTCCGGGAGTGGGTTGTGCTTCGATGGAGTTTTTAGAAATTTCTAGTATTGTTGGGTTTGATTTGAAGATGATTCATCCAGGTATAGGACTTATAACTCCCTTATCATACCTAAATACCCTTTGTAAACCTCCAAACTCTTTTTTAGATACTTCAATTCCCATCATCCACACTTCAGTTAACAGTGAAGCAGGCGAATTGTAGACTTCACCAACGATTTGACATTGATGGACCATTTGTCCAAAAATGGACCATCCTGGCTGGCAGTCGTTTGGTTTAGAGACTTGCCATTGAGATCTTTATATCCCTAGTCTAAGGCATAAACAAAGACCACCAACAATTGGGCATCGACCTGCCTATTCGCCGTCGATTGCCTCAGACGATTGGGGCTGGTCTTGACAGCCTTGGCTCAATGAAGGATACTTCCTCACGGACTCTTGGTAGGACCTTGGGGATATTTGCTCGTACGTTTCCTTTCATATCCCGAGACAACATCCTAAACGATATCACACTCTCGTAGTGTTACCGGTGGACTTTACCTCTCTGAGGTCTTGTACAAGCCCTTCCATATCGTTCATTGCATATAAACATATGAATAATAGAGCGCAATTAAACTTTTCACAAACATTTGCATTGTCCTTAAAATCTCTTCCATATAAAGTCCATATGAAATACTAAGTCTCATTTCATCAAATCTTATATTCAAGAATATATTGGGACACAAACCATATACCATATAATAAGTTACTACGAAGTATATTACAATACTTCGTCAAAGAAATTAAAAGACATCTATCCCATCGGTCAAATACGACCACTTAACTTTCTTGCACGATCTCTAATCCAAGCTTATGCTCTGCACAGCACCTTCACCTATAAATCACTTTAGAGATAGATAAAATCATGAATTAGTACAAACACTGTCCTAAGTATGACATAATCCATATAAATCATGAAAAATTGGATTGTTATTTGAAACATGCTATTTTTGAATTAAATATCATAATATAATCATAAGAACAACATTTAACACCTTGGAAACACATAATAAATCACATAGCCAATTTATCACATTTTTAAGACAACTTTAAAATGAGCAGTATAACTATTACAATGAAATTCTTCACCGTTACAGTGAAGTCTATTCACTTCACCTTAGACATTTCCTAGCATGTAGTTCCTGACTAAAAACTATCCTAAGATTCATCTAAGTAAGACAAAGAGAGACCGCCTATACACCCTTTCTAGACACACCTAAATGATCCTTAAGACCACTTATAATAAGATACACACTTACAATACATCAACCATATCAACATGAGTGATCCTACCAAAGGTGATTCTAAGGTTCACTTGACTGAGTTGTGAAGATACGACCCATACAATCTCTTAAACACATTCTTAATAGATCCTATAGACTACCCAAGATAGAATCATTCTCACTTAATACCACAAAGGTTATGAAAAGACTTACTTAAGTAAATCAAGAATATAACATCCATGATTGACCTATTAAAGATTACCTAAATAATCCTTAAGAATTCCTAATGCATAGATAATGTCTTCTTAACCAACCAACTTCCCTGACTATAGTAATTTTTAAGATTTACATAGGTAAGATATGATGATAATAGGCAATAAACGACGTAGACCATTATATCTAAACATGGAATCCTTAGTTATAACCTTCTCCAATGAGGGTGTTCTACTTGCATAGGGTAGTAGGACACATCCCATGTAGGCACATGGTTAAGGAGTATAAAGGGCTTTTGTGTACTCTAGTCTCATTCTCAAGTAGAGATACATTGTCTCTACTCTGTGTCTCCAAATAGAGTTACTTCCCATAACATACTTAATCGGTGCTAGCGTTTCTTCTCATAGAGTAATTCACATTAAAGGATCACATAAAGAGGTCCCATATCTAGTTCATAACCCAATCACATTCACCCTACGAAAAAGGTCCAGTGGGGCTACCTTACAATCGCGACAAAGATAGTTCATCATGACTTTCCTCAGGATGATATGATATCGTTCCATCAAATCAACCCTAAGTCCATCATTAATTGCATGAAGGATACCATTACGGATCTTGACTTTAAGGTTCATAACCTTAACACTAGGTTTAAGTTTCCACGTACATGACCTTCTTAACATCATTTAAGGTCTTATATATCAATCATTCATACATGACAAGGGTGCACTAAGATTATCTATTAAATACATCTTCATATTCACATATAAATGTATGAAGGGACAAAAATCGACCAGAACTCAAGACATAACATCTTTAACTTCTTCATATCACATAATAAGTCTTTAAGTAACTTAGGAATACCCTTATCCATTTTATTTCATAATAAGCATTGCTACAAGACATCAGCAATATAACTACATAACCTCATATCTCATGTAGAATAGCATAATCAAATCTAAAGACTACCTCACCTAAGTACATAGTCTATAGTCTTACAATGATCACTAAACAACATCAATAGAAGACTACCACCTATATTCACGTTGTTTGCCGACCATTCCCATGATCATCATAATGCATGAAGTAATGTGGCCGAAAAGGCAACTCAATTGCAATACTGCACATAGGGCCTCCACAAAGTGGATTCCTAATGAGATCACACATAATTAAAAAAGTCTAATTAACATAACATAAAGAAGAATTTGGGCAGCGTACCAGCAATCGATTTTCATCACTTCAATCCATAGTGAGTCCTCCATTCAATATTCTAAGTGCCCTTACCCATGGTCATGAGAGGCTTAATTCAATAATTATCATAATAACTCATCAATCTAAGTAAAATGAATTAAAGCATCATATAAGACAATTAACTCAAATAAACAATTATTACAGCATTCATAGCCCATAGATAAATAACTAAATTCTAAGCATTAAGACAAATCACTTAACCTTATTTAGTCAAAAACATAAGGGTTCATCAATTCCTATTGGTTCTAGGTTTAATTGAAGTTTAAATTACAATTAACACATTAAACAATTTCAATGTTTTAAAACCTTTAATGCAATAACCCATGGATATAATTCAATTTAGAAAACTCATTTTTAAGAACTTTTTGAAAATCACTTTGAAGATTGGCTCTTTGATGAATAGAGTTTCAAGGATAAAAAATCATACCTCAATGATGTTAATACACCAAATTGATTAAGAATCACCACTCAAATCACCAAGGTACCCTTAAGTATAAAAATGCTTAAAAAGCCCAAAGTACCATGAAGTAGACTCCCTTTATCTTATTTGGACGTGGGGTGAAATTACCACTTCACCCTAGCATTAAAGAAAAGGTGCGCATGAACCAGCCTCACAGACGGTTGTCAAACGTCTGGCTGTTTCCAAACCGACGAATCGTCCTGTTGGTCCGTGGTTTGTACTGAGGCTGGCTGGTCCTTGTCTTGTCCTTCTTCTACTCCTAAGTGTAAAACTAGCCCCTCACCTATGGGGCATCGAGTTACCCACAAGTCATGGACTGGCATCCCTAGGTTGGGTTGGTTTTGACAGCTTTCGCTCTTGGGTTGGGTCTTTCCTCAAGGATCCTTGGATGATCCTTGGGGATGTTTTCCCGGACTTTTCCAACCCTAATATGTTTTTATACTAGTTTAGACCTCCAACATCAATTTCATTGAACACGGTAACGTAAAAATCTACAAAACATGCCACGACACACACAAGGTCATTTCAAGGCAAACCTTTCGAATGTAATGGACATTTTTTGACGTTTGACCTCTAAGCTTCACTAGACATTACACACTTCATATAAACACTATAATAACTCATATAATGACCTCATTAACTCATGAAACACACATATAGTCACATAACCATGCATTAGGCACATAAATGACTTAGTAGTCGAACATCTTAGTCGTCCCTTAACATTTCACTTTCGAATCACCTAAAACTATAGAAACTGACTCAATACAACATTAAACACCAATTTAGGACCTTATATATCATGAAAACCATGTTATGATTTATATTCACCTAAGTCATTTTCGAGGTATTACATTCTCCCCCACTTGGAAAACTTTCATCCTCGAATGACACTTGCCACTCTCCAAAAACATCCAAGAGTAGAGACTCAACTTAAAAGCTCAATACCATACCATATAACACATTATACAATGCACAATCAAGGAGAAACATCGATTTCACATAATTAAGAGCATCACAACACAACAAGAAACTAGAATATTTCTACAAGTCATTATGCCATAAAAGTCACATCCTTTATTCGAATAGCAAAAACTTATTTTATATTCAATTCCAATATCATATAAATCAGTTATAACCACCTTACAACAATTGTCGACCATTGCCTGTCCATTACAATGAATTATGCAAAATTTTCAAAAATGCAACCTTAACGAAATTCATGAAGGAAAAAAATATGCAAGATAAAATCACATAAACACATCGTAAAACGTCAGCATTACTTCATGCAATGCACAATTCATGAAATCAATGAAGTTTAATTTCAACAAGACCTCTAAACAAAATGCACATACAACATACTTCTATGAATTTCTAGCCCATCTATTAACCATACTCCCCCATTTAAAAGGAAATAATAACACCAACTAGATGCAAGAACATACCATCATCATAATAATAATCATCTGGATTTGATCCTCTTGCCTGGAGTGCATAGAAATAAGCATTCGCCTTTTGAACATCATCCCTTGGAAGATCATACTTTTGAACATTAGGAGCAATTTTCTTTCCCTCGCTTCCTCTAGCCACACAGGTAGGACAATATCTCACCTTATGATCATCCTTACCACAACAAAAGCAATCACTAGTACCAGATAGACACTTTACATAATATTTCTTTCCACAAGTAGCACAAGTAGGCTTGCCATCTTGAAGACCACCTCATTTTTGAAGTATGACCTTAGGAGCACTAGGTAAATCTTGAGTTTGAGCCCTCCTTTTGAACCTAGGTTGACCTTGATCACTAGAACCACTTCGCTTTAAGTTTCTAGACATCCTCTAATGTTTAGACTCTTCTATAGATTGAGCATACACAATAATTCTACCTAAGGTCATATCATCATGTAGCATGGTCGTACGACATTCTTATTTCACAAGGTCGGCAACACCCATCACAAATCTACTCATCTTATCCCTAGGGTTAGACACCAAGGACGAAGCATATTTAGACAACATTGTGAACTTTAATGAGTATTCATCAACACTCATATTGCCTTGGGTGAGAGTGATAAACTCCTCTACCTTAATCTCCCTCCCCTCACGGGGAAAGTACATTCTTAAAAAAGCCTCCTTGAATTCCTCCAACTCTATATGACCCAACTCAATCGACCTATTGTCTTTCCGTTGTGTATACCACACTTGTGCAACATATTTCAATTGATACAAAGCAAACTCTTCTTTCTCCCAAGAAGTCACTCCCATAGCATGAACAATTGTATACACCTCATCTAGAAACTCTTGGGGATCCTCTCCCACTTTATAGACAAGAAGGATAGGATCATTAGTCCTCACAAAGTCTCTCAATCTAGATGTCATAGTGTTTTCACAACATTCACTCTAGGTGCAAGACTCACTTTCACATGGGTAGTCCAAAAGCTCGGACTAAAGTAATTAAAGCCTTTCTAATATGCCCATTGGTCATGTCTGGGGGAACCACTTGAAACTAGTGTACCTTGACCTCCAATAGGGGCTTGATCACGTTGAGAACCTAGAGCACCTTTACAAACTTGCTCAACTTGAGGAGGAATATCCTTATTCACACCGTTATAATCAACTCTTCTAGTCGGTGTCCTCCTCGTATTCGTATCCTATAACACAAGGAAAACATAAAGAAAAGAGTACTCATAACTTTTAATCTACGACACTACATATGTGTAGAAAAAAGGGAAACTCTATCATCCTATAGCTTCTCGCCCCTAGATGTGTCGCGACCCACACCGATGGTTAATACTCTACTAGACATGACTTGATGAGACTTTTTGATTCCTAAGACCACTTTCATAACTCATGCTCTGATACCAAGCTTTTCACATCATTTTACCACACCCTGAAAAATATGGCATAGTCGGAGTGTAACCAGCGTACTTGTCCTCTCTGAGGTCTTGTACAAGAACTTCCATAACATTCATCCAGTAAAACATATGAAAATAAGTGCAAATTAAACTTTTCAACAAACATTTGCATGGCTTTAAGAATCTGTTAAGTATAAAATCCATAGGAAACTACTAATTCTCATTGTAAAAAAATCTTCGCCACTAATAATACTTTGGTAGACTGCCCATAAAAACATATAAATAAGTACTACTAGTATATAATAATATTTCGACAAGGAAATAAAAAACATCTATGCCCGTCGAGTCCAAATTGAGTACATACTTTCAATTGCTTGAAACGATCTTCTATGCAATCTTAGCTCTCCAGAATCACCTTCCCCTATGAATCACTTAGACTGATAGATAAAGCATGGAATTCTACAAACAATCTACTAAGTATGGCATAATGCATAAAACATTAAAATGACATAAGTAAAACATGCTTCTTTTTATTTTAGTTAACCTGAAAATTCATAAGAACAACACTTTACACCTTGGAACAGATAAAAAATCACTTAGCCAATTCATAACATTTTTAAGGACAACTTTACAGTGAGCAATGTCACTTTTACAGTGAACTTCTTCACTGTTACAGTGAAGTCTATTCACTTCACCGTAGACACTTCCTAGAATGTAGTTCCCTCACTATAAGTTATCCTAATACTCACTTAATTAAGACAAAGAGAGAACACATTTACACCCTCTATAGGCCCCACCTAAATTATCTTAAGAAACCACTTTAGAAATGAGAATACACCTTCAATACATCAACCATATCAACATGCGATCCTCCACCAAAGGGTGGATTCTCATTTTCACGTGAGTACTTGTGAAGCGAACCGGCAAATAATCCCTTACACAAACACACTTAAGAGATCGTTAGAACTACCTACGATATAATCATTCTCACTGAAATACCACAACATCGATAATAATAATACATTCTCCCTTCCAAAGGTTATCAAAAGAGCTTTACTTAATTAAATACAAAAGATAACGTCCATGATTGACTCACTTCAAAGATTATACCCAAAATAATCCTATAATAGATAAGACTTAGATTAAGTATACATAATCAAAACCATTTTCCAATAACTAGAGTCCTTCTTAACTCATCTAGAAAGATAACTGAAGTGAACCATTCGTATGGCCCCTTCACACCTTACTAACTACATTAACTATCTAGATAGTACTTCTTCATTTAACATTCTTTATGAACTAAGTTTATTACATTATCGTCTTAACGAGTTATTCATCACATGAGGTCATTGAAGTATGTCTTGGCAATACCTATAGACCTTCTCACTAATTAACACTTCAAAGGCTATTGTGCAATGTCTAGATAGCATCACATACCATACCAACCACCGGAAACTTCAGAATTTCTTTAAAATGCTAGTAGGTATCCTATATGATGATAAACACTAAACGACACGACCATGATAGCTAAAATAGAATTCCAGATTCTTACCTACTTGTTTGTTCATGACGGCCTCTAACCACACCCTAAGAATCGCAATCGTGTGGCCGTCGAAAAGGTCGCAGACAAGCCTACAACTTTCATCCTTAACTTCATATAGGTTAATTTTATCGAAAAATATTAAAGATTTTTGTTTTGTTAACTTACATGTAGACATACAACTTAACATCATATTCATTCCCAATTAGCATCTAAGAAAGAGATAATTAAATGAAAGAAGCATTAATCACATTTTTATTACCCGTATTATTGGCCTTAAAAGAACCAATACAAAGTCATTAATAAAAGTCCGAAAAACACAGAGAACATGGTCCATTAGCTTATGCGCCCATCTCATCCTTGATAATAACGGTTAACATCCCCCGAAGCATGAGGCCCTAACATGTCCGGATGAAACTCCCGTACGGATAGCTTTCACATCAACCTGTTCCTGCCCCTAAAATGAAGAATTGTATGGGATTAGTAACACTTGTACTAAGTATGGGTATTGCAAGCACACACAAGGTCATGCATGAGTATAGAAAGCTCTTTAATACCAAAATGATTATGGAAAGGCAAGTCATGAACTTGCCAAATCGGGATCAAGATAGTGTAGTGAGCTGTTCCTATTTGATTAGGAAAGGATAGAGCATTTCCGAATTTGGATTAGAAATTCATGCAATTAGTGACTTGCATCATCATACTATTACATTTCAGTACACATACACATAAGAATCTAAAAGGTCGCAACAACCTGCATACTCACCTTACTTACCTAGGTTTTAATTTTTAGGAAGCGAAAATATGAAGATTTTTTGTTTCTTAACAGACCGTGTACATACTACTTAACATCAGAGACTTCAAAAAATTAGCCTCTAATAAAGATATAATCAAATGAAAGAATCAGTTCATAATTTTATTAACCGTTTTTTGCCAAAACGCACCATACATCAGTCTGAAGTAAAGTTGAAAGAAACACTATGCAACATGTCTCTCCTATCTATAGCCTACATCTAAGCGAGATCATACGGTAGCCATCCTTGAAAGCATGAGGCACCTACCAAGTTTCGATGAAAGCTCCACGTCCGGATAGTGGCAACAATCAACATTCCTGCACCTAAATGAAGATTGTATGGGATTAGTACACCCATGGTACTAAGTTGGGTATATACAGCAACACACCAAGGCACATGCATGAGTAAAAAAGCTCTTTATAATAACATAGTATGGAAATGTAAAGTCATTTACTTGCCAAATCGGATCAGGTACCTTAGTGCGATGTTCCAAATTTGGGATTTAGGAAAGTGAGCATCTTTCTGATTGGATTAAGAAATTCATCATGCTCATGAGAGTGACATCCTCATCATACTTATTACATTTCACACAAAACATCACATCTTCACTTGCAGTGCACATAACATCTTACATATAACACATAACATCTTTCTTTCATATCCATTCATTTCATATATCATGAGACCTTGGAATTAGGACTGACATTAAGACTTCCCAAAATGAGGACTCAACATATGGGACCTAAACTAGGAGACCTCTATTAAAAACCAGATCGGTTTCATTCATTCATACGTACTTCATTTCATTTCTTTATAGGCTAGTGTAAACACAAGTCTATACCTCGGATGTAGTTGAAATATACTTGTCATCGGGTTTTTTTCTATGCAATGATCAAGAATAACCTAGTGTCTTACTTAAGTCTTCTAACCTTTGTCATCCTCTCCTAACCCTTGGTATCCATTCATTTCCATGAGTGCACTCATTGCAGGCTGTCTCATCATTCCTTGGGGAACTTTAATGTAAACCTACATAGATCATGTGAGCATCATGAATCCATGTCTCCCCCATACCAAAAAAAGTGTGGAACACCGGGCAGTGACCAAAACATGCTAGCGTATATGGGAGTGGAACCTCGCCAGATCCCTATACTTCCATATGGTTCAAAGACTAGGAGTATAAGATAACCCATACCCGGCATGCCAGACAAAACTCTTCTCATGAGTTGCGTGAACTTCGCCCTTCCCAAGAAGTCATCAACCGCTCATATTCTAGTCTATCGGTGCTATATAAGTTCCATTACAATTCAAACAACTCCATACGTCATAGAAGTTGGATTCTAGTTGTGGCATCATAGCTCCTAAAATAATTTCTCATTCTCATCATTTTTTTAAGTCTATATTTTCTCAATACTTTTAATTTAGAGTGGTTCATAGGGACTGGTCCCCTCTTCATTTGCTTTACAAAAAAAAAATTTTTTAAAAAAAAACACCTCATTTTGGGTAACATTTCTTAGGCTCATTTTTGATTTGATCCACTTTTACCTACAACATCTCTTATCTGTTGGCACCTACATCATTAAACTTAGCAACATTTGCTCTTCATTCATAGTTACTACTCCACCCCTTATGGGTCTATACATAGAACAAGGAGCGTCATTCCATGTGTCGTTTGGTAATTCATACTTCTTAAGATTATTTGGCAAGGGAACCCTATTTCAATCCCTTAGACCACTTAATTTTTTCATTTATTTTATTTTTGGTTGCACAACACTGCTTGGCCCCGAGATCGATGCCCCAAAGCCTTTATTTTTTTCCCTTTTTTTCTTTGTTTCTCATTCTCTGTCCTAGGATCGAGAGTGTGGGATCGGACCCCCCACACTCAGTTCCTTTTATTTATCCTTTTTTCCTTGACTTTTTCAAGTGATCGTGAGGGGTTGGCTCAAATCCCCACAACCTCACTTTTATTTTTTCTTTTAAATTTCTTCTTTTCCGTTTTTTTTCGCCTAAGGTTTGGGTTTCGATTCTCACACGCCTCAACATGTTTCTTTTCTTTTTATTTCTTATTATGACCGATAGTGGTGGGTTTTGGATCCCACTTTTCTCCATTTGTTTATTTATTTTCATAATTCCATTTTCCACATAGATCACGGTTGAAATTCCCCTCACCACATAGTTTAACATCAACTTAAATTTCATGTTTTTAACATGATGAGGTCCGGTTCAATTCTCCATTACCTCACTTGTTTTAATTACTTTTCACACAATATTTTTACTACTTCAATGTGGACCGAATTCAATCACTTCATCTGGAAATTTTTGTATTTTTTTCAGTTCCTTTTCATCACACTTACCGTTAGATTCTTAGGGAAATTTCATAGTTTTATTTAGAAAACGTTTTAGGTGCATTTTCATGGATATCTTTATGCCAACAGGTCTCACTCAATGCAGCCACAGGACCTTTAAATAACATCATCATTTGACTATAATTTGTGCACGATGGACCAACAGAGAAGATACCCATACTATTTGAACGTTCAAACCTTGACCCTGCTGCACAAAATTCTCTCTCCAAAATCACATCCACCCGAAAACCTCATCCCAATTCGACGGACACCCGTCTCTTTGCCAACATGTTTGATAGTTTGTTTGTTTAATCTTTCGTTGTGTTGCTTCAAGTGTGAAGAATTTTGGTCAATTTTTCTGTTCTTGATTGTTTTTTTGGTAGAGAGAAGCGTTGACTGAAGAAAGAGAATGATTGTAAGTCAGATAGACATGTAGAGTGTAAACCGTAAAATAGTTTAGGATTGTGGTAGACCTTAGTCCAACTAGGTATCTCCCCTGACTTTAAAAAAATCAAATTTTTCTCTTTTTCCTTACATCTGCTATTATTAATAATTCATTAAATAATACCATTTATTCATTAAAACAATTTAAATCGATTGGCTTGCAACCCTAAGCGTTCGAACCTGGGTGGAGTAAGGACTTCGACTTTAAGGCCAATTTTTGGTTCTCTCCCCCCCGAATGACCTTCCCCTTATTATTAAATTAATAATTACATATTTAGGGTCCTCAAATACATATCCTTGAAAAACAACATTTACCAAACCCCCGAGAACCTCCAACATAAATTCCGCTTTTAAAGCCGGTATAGTTGTCTATCCCTCCGTAGGTAAATCTTCATATTCAGTCGGGACGCATACAATGGCGGACCTGCGCCAACCTTTCTTAGGTCAATCACTCCGCAAGTTTTTTGCTTAGCTGTCGCAATGGGTGGTCAAGGTCTTGTTCGTATGAGCATCAACCCGTGTGAACCCGGTCTAATCATAGCATTCTATGACCAAATTAAGCATTACTTAGCATATCAATTTTTAGGGTTGTTACACTTGTCAAGGTAGAACTAGACACATCCCATGGATGCACATGGAATATGAAGATTTTAATGTATCTAGTCTAATTCCATGAGAGATATAACATTGTATTTAGACCTTGGTCTCAGTAGAATCTACTTCCCTAATCATCTCACGTCTGTGCTAGACTTTGTTCTCATAATAATTCATATAAAGGGTGCACATGAAGGTTCCATATCCTAGTTGATAACCCAATCACATTCACCTATCCAATGAGGTCACATGGTCAAACCTTACATTCGCGACAAATAGCTCATTATGACTGTACAAGTTGTAGATGTCGTTACTCCAATCAACCCTAAGTTTTCATTCATAGTCAATGAAATATCCATTACGACCACCACTTCTAGTTCATAACCTTACCACTAGTTTATAATGTCCACTACCTGCCTTTTTACATCATTTAAGTTCACATATCATCATCTCGTACATGAAAGGGTTGCACTAAGCTTAACTAGTCAAGGGCATATTCATATTTCACATCTCTTTTTCATATTGTATCAAGTAAGGGACAAGTCTCCCAACAAACAACAAGACAACAACATACTGAGTTTATTCCATATATCAATCATTCATTGAAGCACTTAGGAATGACCCCTATCATCTTTATGTCTTCCATATACATAACGATAAACATCTTAAATAGACCCATGCATAACTGCCTGTACTAAAGAGAGAATAATCATCATCAACTCTAATACTACTCACCTAAGGACATCATCATAGTCTAACATAATCACCTAACAACATCAATAGAAGGACACATACTTTCACAGTACTAACATATAGGTAGATATGATCATACTCTACATAATTAACTACACAAATCATCATGATACTTCAAGTAGTTTGCCGACAAGACCATGATAATCATAATGCATAAAGTAACATCGACAAGGACATACATCATTGCGTAAGCACATAGCACCCCACCGATAGAGTCATCATCCAATCACAACATAATGAATTTTATTAACATAACTAGCAATTCATATTTAAATCACGGCAATTCGATATCATCAAATGCCCATTATGCATGGCCATGAACCTAATATCAAATAGAATTATCACAATACTCTATAATCTAAGTCAAGTATTCAATCTATATTTATCATCTAAGACTAATTAGACATCAAATTAAATCTAATTTATTACAATCATTCAATAGTCCCTTAGAGAACTACAATTAGAATTCTAAGATAAAAACAATATCAATTAACCCATAAAGTAGTCAAAAGCTATGGTTCATCAATTGCATGGGTCATAGGTTAATTGAGTTGAAGTCATATAATTAACAATTAAATCAATATTCAATGTTTTAAAACTTTTAATTCAAGAACCCATGGATATATTTAAATTTAGAAAACTCGTCTTTTAAGAAATCTTTGAAATTCAGTATGAAGATTGGCCCCTTGATGAAAAGAGTTTAAAGGATCAAATACCATAACTCAATGATGTTAATCCACTAAACTGATGAATAATCACCACTAAAGTCTCCAATCCAAGATCTTCCTTGAGATTTGGCTTCAATGGAGTTCTAGAGAATCTCTAGGATATTTTTGGGTTTTGATTTTAAAGAATGAATAGTCGTAAGTGTTTAAGACTTATAAAATGTTTGAAATACACAAAGTACCCCTAAGTAACCTCTCTTTCTATGGGGTGAAATTACTACTTCACCCCTAGCGTGATAGTCAGGCTGAACGCGAACCAGCCTCACAGACGGTTGCCAAACGACTGGCCGTTTCCCAACCAACAGACCGTCTTGTTGGTCCGTTGTTTCGGACTGAGCTAGTTCCTTGTCTTGGCCTTCTATGATGCCTAAGTTTCAACCTACGTGCCTAACCTACGGGGTATCAAATAACCCGCGAGTCGTCGACTGTCATCTATAGGTTGGGCCGGTTTTAACAGCTTTGGATCTTGCATTGTGTCCTTCCTCAAGGTTACTTTGATGGTCTTTGGGGATGTTTCCCCGGCCATTTCCAACCCGAATATGTTTGTATCCGAGTGTAGGACCTCCCAAATAAATTTTATTTAAAACGGACATGTAAAAATCAACGAAACATTCCAAGACAAACACAAGGTTGTTTCAAAGAAAACCTTTCGAATGTCTTGGAGGTTCTTGGACGTTTGACCTCCAAACTTCACGAAACTTGACACATTTCCTATAAAAACTATAATAACTCTTATATTGACCTTATTAACTCATTAAACACACATATAGGTACATAACGATGCATGAGGATCATAGGATACTTAGTCATCAAACATCTTAGTCGTCCCTTGACGTTTCACTTCCAAATCACCTAATACTCTAGACACTGCCTTAATAACATATTATAGAACAATTTAGGACCTTAGAACCTCATGAAAACTATGTTAGGCTTTAGCTTCACCAAAGTCATTTTCGAGGTATTACATTTCAAACCCTAATATGATCATATACGAGTTTAGGACCTCCCACATCAATTTCATCCAAAACGAACAAATAAAATTCAACGAAACACACCTAGACAGACCAGGTAGTTTCAAGGCAAACCTTTCAAACATCATGGATGTTCTTGGACGTTTGACTTTAAGACTTCATGGAACTAAACACACTTCCTATAAACACAAATATTACTCATATAAGGACCTCATAAGGTCATGACACACACATAAACACATAAACACACATAAGGCACATAGATGACTTAGTTTTCAAATGCCTTGTTTGTCCCTTGATGTTTCACTTCTAAATAACCTAACTATTAAGACACTTCCTCAATACCACATTATAAACTATTTTATGATCTTAGAACCTCATGACAAACATGTTAGGGTCTAGTTTCACCTAAGTAATTTTAGAGGTTTTACATATGCTTAGACATCACCTCAACCACTAAAGATGAGTTGGTGTTATGATGAACCATGAAACCTCTTTTTTGAGAAACTTCTAACCTAACACCGAATTGGGTCAATCTATCAACATCTTTTAGTAGCTGCTCTTCTACCATCTTCACATGGGGCCCACACTAACCTGTCATTCCCACCCACAATGGCCTACGCCGTGGTGGTGCAACTACATATGTCATAATCTCTTCAAAATTGTCACACCAACTTCTTGTCGATATTCACTCTTTGAGTGGAACACAATTGAAACACTTGTGGTCGGCTAAAACAATCATATTACTCTTATATAATAATACGACTTCATATTTTCAAGGAAAACACTACGATCGCTAATTCAAGACCATGAGGTTGATAGTTCTTCTCATGCGCATTTCTTTTTTTAGAGGCATAAACTATCATCTTACCATGTTGGAGGAGAGAACAACCCAAACCTACTCGAGAAGCGTCACATTACACTATAAGCCCTTTCGTAGCCTCAAGTATGGTCAATACCACAGTGGAAGTTAGTTTGTCTTTAAACTTTTGGAGCTTCTTTCACAAGCCTCCAACATCTCAAACTTAACCTTTTTTTGAGTTACTGTTGTCAAAGGAGAAGCAATATATGCAAACCCATCAACAAACCTTCTATAGTACCTAGTAGAATCCAAGAAACTTCGAATATCGGTGGAGTCAAAGGTCTAGCTCAATTCTTAACTTCTTTCATTTTCTTTTGATAGACCTCTATACCCTCTCTCGAGATAATGTGACAAAGAAAGCAATCGATCTCAACTAAAATTCACACTTACTATATTTAGCAATGATTTTATGGTCCTTGCAGACATGCAATACAACCCTCAATTTGTCCATATGCTCCTCCTCACTCTTAGAATATACCAAGATATCATCAATGAATACAATTACAAAATAATCAAGGTAATTATGAAAAACTCTATTTACTAGGTACATATATGTCATTGAGGCATTAATTAACCCAAAATACATGACTAGGAATCATAATTCGCTATCTAGTTTTCGGAATCCGTTTAGTATGTATTCACCTCTCAGCTCTAAGTTTAGTGGATTCCCAATCTCAAATTAATTTTTTTTAAAGTAACTAGAACCTTGAAGTTGATCAAACAAATATTCGATCCTATGGAGAGGATACCTATTCTTTATGGTGACCTTATTCAATTGCATGAATTCAATGCACATTATATGAGACCCATCCTTCTTTTTAACACTTAATACATGAGCGCTCCATGGATCTATGCTTGGTTGTATAAAACCTAGTCAAGAAAATCCTTGAGTTGAGCCTTCAACTATTAAACTAGGCCAGACCCATCCGATAAGGAGGAATTGAATGAGTTTCCTATATGGCAACAAATCTATGCCGAAGTGTATTTCCCATTTTGGAGACTTCCAGGTATCATCGGACAGCTTTGCCGGAAAGTCCTCTCTATCTACGAGACCCTTACGCCAAAGGTGAGGAGATTCAAACCAAGGTTCTTGAACCTCACAATATGGTAGATACACTTTTATATTATCTTACAAGCTTTTAGACGCGAATATTCGATCCTCTAGGGATGGTAGTTCCCACCCTCAATGTTTGAGAACGTTCATTAGGAAATTGGGGAACTTACAACTATCCTTGTTCTAGGAATCTTTAGAAGCAAAACAATCATGTACGCAATTCATCACCATATGAATCAATACAAACTATGAGTTCCTCTACCAAATCGAACTCAATGTAGACTTTATTGGACACTCGCTAAAGACTCCTTTTAGCAACACAGAGTTACGTCTAGCGGGATATTTAACAGAAAAAAAGGTGCAATTTAGACCCACTGCCACTAAAGGAGTTACAAAACATAAAGTGGCACAGTTACTTATTAATGCATAGAAATTAATTCAAAAGACTTGTAGCATGCCGGTGAAAACATCAGGAGAATCTTCTTGATCACCCCTAGAGTGGATTGAATAGAAGCGGTTCTTCATAAGATCATTGAAGCAGGGACCACTTGCTTGTTCTTGATTAGTTCCCTTTCCTTTATCCTTTACCATATGAAAATATCTCAATTTGTTGCAACTCTTTCCACAACCAAAGCAATTACCCGTTCCAACTATACATTAACCATTCTTACCACTGTTGACACAAGTAGATTTCTTACTTGGAGAATCACCACCTATTCCCCTATGGGATCTAGGATTATAGACCCTATCATTAAGATCTTTGGGAAAATTAGAATGAACTTGGTTGGAGAGTGGACTGCTTGAATAAATCTCTTGAGATAGAAGCAACCCCTCTAAAAAGGACTGGTTTGTTATAGTTATAGCATTTCCAAAGTCTAAGATGTGTTCTAGAGCCAAGCATAAGTGTCAAAAGGTTTAGACACTTTTCAAGGTATATTTAATAAATATAAGTCATTTAGTAGGTTGAGAAATCAAAACGGCGAAGAATGTCCATGACGTCCACAAACTAGTTCAATGAGGAACTAGCGTGCCTTAGCCTATTTGAATGGCTTTTAGGAGGGCCCCGGAAAAGATGGATTGTTGATGGTTTCTAAAACACTCTATTAAGAGTTAGTTCATAGTCAAACCCCGTGGCACGACTCATAAGATCACACGGGCGGTCTTGAGTAAGACCTTTCATTTTGCAAGAAGCTCACAAATGCAGGGTGGCATAAGACGATGCAAAGATGGAAGCGTGTGTCAATCTACGGGTGTAATACGCAACATCGTGAAAGCTAGACAGATCCATGGAAGTAATTTTTTTCATCGTCCTAACTTAATGATCGGGCACACAGACGATTGATCCTTGGTCCTGCGATTGATAAACGGGGCATGGGTCGGGGTTCCGTTTGTGAGGTCTATGTTTGGCTGCACGTTTTTATTTAATTCCTTTAGTTAGTTGGATTAGTTAGGAGGTTAATTAGGGGATAGGGGAGGTCTAATTAAATTATCTAATGACCAATATAAATACCATATTCTAATTAGACTAACCTAAGAACTCATAATTCACAAACCCAAATTCTTTTTATTCTCTCTTCTTTCTCTCTCAATGTTTAAAAAAAAAAAGAAGTACAAACCATAGAAGGTCAATTAAAAGGGTGTTTAGGATCTGTATCATGAGATCTTCAAATCACAATTTATGAAACAATAAGGTATGGGATTCTTTTAACCATTGAGACCCGGTCCTTAGATGTTCCCTCAATTAATTCCAAAAAGTTATTTTCATGTGTTTCTTTTCCAATCTCTTAAAATGATCTTGAGAATTGATTTTTTGCAAGTTTATTTTGGATATTATGAATAGATTAATATTTATTCTAACTTAATTATTTTAATCACTTGATGTATTGGTCTAGTTTGTAGTATAGGACCTATTCTCCTTAACTAGTTGTGAGTCTATATGATTGTGGTGGAGTGTGGTTCTAATGAATTGGTTATTGGTAAAATTATAATAGATGATGTTTTGTATCATTAAGAATACTTAGTATGAGTTGTATTCTTATCATACTCTTCTTGAGTAATTGATCTATCATTAGTACTTTATCCTATGTTTTCTTATTCTTTACGGTATCAACTAGTGATGGATATGTGATGTAGTGGGTTCAATTGGTTTATGTTAGCATGATGTTTATTGTTTTGGATTATGTTAGAGTAAATTTGGTTTAGTTGAGGTTAATGGTAAGTTCTTAATGATGGATTACGAAGAAGACTTGGTAAGTCTTTAAATCCATATTCCTTACTTCAATTGTGGTAAACTGTGATGATGTATTATAATGGCATGTGATGTATATCTTGTATTAAGATGATAGGGTTGGTATGATGTTGAATTGAATGTTTGACTATGGTTGTGAGGTGTTGGTCTCCGACTTAAATTTCTAAGATGGTTAATTATTTTAGCCAATTGTGCCTCATTATACGTTGATATGTGATTTGCAACATCAATTATATGAGGCTGTAATAAAAGGAATAATACTCATGAATTCTTTTGAGCTATAAATTATATTATACAACGTGAGGGACCCTAATGACGCTACTCTAATGCTATGATGATTAATAAACACGTTGACGAAATTTAAAAGAGTATTTTATTGCTTGGCACGAGGAACTTGATAATGGGATGTATTGACTTTTCATAGAAGAAGATTCACCCTATAGATCCACATGAAGGGAATGTAGAGAAGGATACTCATCCCATGAATTCCCATGAGATGAGGCTCCAATATCCATTGGCATGTAGAGAGTTTATACCTATCTCATAGTCTTGAACTATGTTGCCCCCTTAGGAAGACTACGTAGTGGATCCACCTAGAGAGCTATGTTTATGTTTGTTTTTACTTTGGTCGGTATACAACCTTCCATCGATGTAAGGTTTTACAGTATCGGATTCCACATTAATCTCTTGTGGTCTATATAGGATAAGGAAAGTGTTCTTCAAACTAAAATGAAGTGATGAAGTACAAATCAACAAAGGTGACTTAAGAGGTTTGACTTAACTTAGGTAGCGTATGGGACTCAACCTATGCCTTGCACTAGTTTGCCTTGAAGGAACTTAGAAGTTTTTATTATATATGTATATCTTATAATTTACATGATATGTATAGGATGATCTAGCCTATTTTTTCTACATATGATCTTATATTGTTTGGCTGTCATTGTTAAACAGATTTTGAATATGTGCTCTTAATGACATGCTTGAGAAGTTTGATGTGGTCATCGTTCTGTTGGGTTATGTTGATGAGTAATGCTATGGGGCTTTGCTTGGTCTTGCAACTGTTGCTGAATAAGGGTTAATAGGTTAAAGTGTTTCTTTGGTATGTTACGAATAAACTCATTATTCATGCTTGTGACTATTATAACTTGATGATAAAGTTGCTTTCCACTACACTATGTGTTGAATATATGATATGCATGTGCGTTGACTAAACTTGCATTGTCGGTGCTTGTGATTGTACGATGCTTTATCTGAATGATTATTTCGTACTGGGTAGGTGGTGGGATGGTCGTATTGAATTGCTAAGGCTTTTAAAAATGAATGGCAATACTATACTGAAAGTCCCTTTTTAGCATAAAAAGGAAAGGGATACTAGTTCACCGAACAAGAAGCCTACTTGTGCCAAGTATAGCAAGGTTCATTTAGAAGAATGCTTGCTTGGAATGGGAAATTGTATTGGTTGTGGCAAGACTCGCAACAAGGCTAATGATTGCCCTAATGCGAAGGGTAAAGACAATGTAGATATCAATATCAAGCAAGTGGTTCTAATGATGCTCCGAAGAAGAATCAATTTTATGCTCTTTGCTATAGGGGTGAGCAAGAAACTTCCCCCGATGTGGTGACCGGTATGTTGAATGTCTTTTCTACTGGTGTATGTGCTTTACCTGATTCCGGGTGGCTACACTTATTTTAGTACTCCTCTAGTAGCTAACCATTTTTAGTTGACATTTCCCGATATCTTGAGGAACTTTTAAGGTTGTCTACCCATGTGGACTAAGAGTAGTTATGTGCAAAAAGGGTGTATAGAATTGTCCTATCAATACTTCCGCAATAGATTTAGCTATATATGGTTAAACTCGTGAGAACTTGATGATGTTTTCTTTGAATGTCATATTGGGTATGGATTTGTTGCAGCATGGCTACCTTGCTTCTATAGATTGTAGAATGAGGGTGGTGAAGTTAACTTTTTCAAATGAACCCTGTATAGTGAAGGGGGTAAATTCTATTCGTAGAGGTCGTATCATATATCCAAGATTTAGCACTGAATTACTCTCATTAGTTTTGTCCCCTTAGTGAAGGAATTTTTGGAGGTCTTTCATAATGATCTTCCCGGTATTCCTACCGAACGAGAAATTTATTTTAGTATCAATTTGTTACCGAATCCACTCCCATTTCGTTCTCTAAGTCTCGGATGGCTCGCAGCCGATTGGAGAGTAAAGTCTTAACTCAAAGATCTACTAGACAATCTTTATTAGGAACCTAGTATTTTCCTCCTGGGTGTCTCCTATTTTTTTTTGTGTGAGAAAGAAGATGGTTCCCCTTAGAATGTGTATCAATTCGTCAACTTCATAAGTCACTATCAATATATCACTCCGCCCTTCGATTGATCGATGTTTTTGGATCAACTCTCACGAATCTACTTTTCTAATATTGCTTTAGATCGGGTAGTCACCATCTTAGGAGTGAGAGGTGCGGCTATTCCAAAAATAGCATTCCGGACCGTAGATATTGGTGTCACTACAAGTCTTGTATGTTTTTGGGTCCTCTAATTCCACTAGTATTGTGGATCTCTGAAGAGGGGTGTTTCGATATTCCCTAGATTCAATTGTCAGTGTCATCATTGATACATCTTCTATATTTGATAATGAGGGTGAACACATGACCAATTAAGGTGGTGTTACAAGTGCTTAGGAGAACCGAATTATTTTCGCAAGATATCAATGTAGTTTTGGTTGAGGTCGGTGGATTTTCCGTGGGGCGCAGATCATCTATAGTGAGGGAGTTGAGGTTGAATACAAGTAAGAATGAAGGCGGTGAAAAATTTGCCTCGATAATTGACTCAAACTGACATTAGGAGTTTCTTGTGTCTAGCAAGATATTATCGGAGGTTTGTGGATGGTTTTGCGTCCATTGCATCTCCCTTGAGTACTTTGACCCTAAAGAGTAAGAAATTTCAGTAGTTAGAGGCATGTGAAAGAAGATTCCAAACCTTGAGAAATAGGCTTAATTTCACTCTAATGTTGACTGTACCAGATGATACAAACGGATTCGTTGTATATTGTGAGCATCCCGAGTGGGTTTAGGGTGTGTGCTTATGTGACATGGTAAAGTAATAGCCTGTACTTCTAGACAACTTAAGGTGTATGAGAGGAACTATCCAGCTCATTATCTTGAGTTAGAATTCATGATATTAGCCTTGAAAATATGGAGGCATTACTTGTATGGTGTTCATGTTGATGTATATACCGACCAAAAGAGTCTTCAATATGTATTTACTCAAAACGAGTTGAATCTCCGACAAATAAGGTGGTTTGAATTGGTGAAATATTATGACATGAGTGTTACTATCATCGCGGCAAGGCCAATATTGTTGCGGATGCTCTTAGTCGTATGATCATGGTTAGCTGTGTCCTCATATCGAGACGCAAGGAACTATCACCTAGTAGGAAATGATCATAGGTTTGCTATATTGGGTTAGGTCTTGAAGATTCTCGCAGAATGTGGTTTTTATGGTCCATCATAACTCCGTAGTCTTTGGTCAGTTAGGTGAAAAGCCACAACCACTTGACAACTATTGATGGACTTGATACTCGGTTGTTAGCAATCTTAATGATTCATTTTCGTTGGGGGTAGGATTTTTGAGATATCAGGAAGGTTGTATGTTCCCAATAAGAGGGTTTGGGACCTGATCCTTAAAGAAGCTGTGGGTCCGCGTTAGCTCTTCCATTCATCGCAGGTTAAACAAGATGTACCATTACATTAGTGAACTGTTTGGTTGGGCAATTTTAAAAAGGACCAGCAAAATTTTTTGCTAGTGTCCAAATTACCACAATAAAAACTAAACCGAACATTGAAGAACCGGGTGTTTGCTTCAATAATCCAAGTTCCCTACTTGGAAATGGGAAAAACATCAGTAATGGGATTTTGTGTAGTTTGCCGCACTGAGCACAAAATCTTATTACTATATTTGGGTAGTTGTGGATTGGTTGACCAAATACGCTATTTTATTATCTCCCGTTAAGTCTACCTTGTCGGGGGAGATTATGCAAGTTCTTTATAGATGAGAGACTGTATGTCGCAATGGTATTACATATTCATAATATTGGGATCGGGGTGGGCAACAATCCACTCTAGGTTTTTGGAGGTCATTCATGAAGGGTTGGCTACCAGTGAAAGTGAAGCATGCTTTTCCATCCCCAATATGGATGTCAAACGGGGCATACTATTCAAACCATTAAATGAAGATTCTTAGAGTTTGGATAATTGATTGCAAGGGACTATTGTGGATAACCATTTTCCTTTGGTGGAAGTTTGCTTATCAATCATATGTTCTCATCATCCATATTCATAGCTCCTTATAAGCTCTTGTTGGGAGGAGGTGTAGGTCGCCCTATTGGGTTTTTGAAGTGGTGATCTTCACTTTCGGGTCTTTTCTGTGTGGTTATAAGACTTTGAAGAGGTTCTTATCATAAGGAAGCCGGTTGGCAAAACAAGTCCTATAGTCGGCAAAGAAGTCCTTACGCGATCATAGGAGAAGGTATTTAGGTTTGAAGAAAATGATATGGTAATTACAATTTCGCTTAGAAAGGGGTGGTTATGATTTTGCATGAAAGGATAAGTTGAGTCCTTCGCTCATTATCTTGGTTGCCTATGAAATATTGCAAAGTGGTTGGTAAGGTTGGTCCTAATCTTTGAAACTCCCTAGTTAATTGACTTCGGTTCATCCAGTTTTCAATGTTTCTATGCTTAAAAAGTGTATCGGGATTCCCGCGATTTATTCTCCATTCGATGTCTTGGTGTGAAGAATACCTCTCATATGAGTAAGTTTCGGTTAAAATTCTTGATAGACAAGTAAAGAAGTTAGACCAAGAGGTGGCTTTCGTAATGGTGTTTATGGTAATAACACTTAGTTGATGATGCAACCGAGGAGGGCCGCGCCAGCGTGAAGCTCTCGTTACCTCACTATTTGATACTATAGGTTTGATAACTAAGTTCGCATTCTTATTAATAATGAAAATAATAACAGAAATAGAAGTTGTTTTGATTTTTGGTGAAGTTTTGCAAGAATGTGCATTTTTATGTCACAACAGTGATGTAACAATGAAATATGCCTATTTAACTTGAAAATTATCAATTTTCTCTTTGGCTTGTTTTGAGTTATGTTGTGCATTTTCATATGGTGAGTCTTTATGAAATGATATGTAGCATGTTTGTAAGTTGAGTTATGGTAAAATTGACTCATATATGATATGCTGAGCTCTTATTGTTGTGATAAGGATATGCCTAAGAATGTGATGTTTAACCTTATATTTGGTAATTGATGTTTTTTGAAATTGACTTGTGTAAATGATGTTGTAGCTTATGTTGTATGCATTGTTGTTTGGGCTTCAAGTCTTGAGTATATTCCTTCCTTTCAATGATTTAAGTGTCATTCGGGGGGCGAATGTTCCTATGGAGTGGATAATTTAACATTTCCAAAATCTAAGACGTGTTCAGAGCCTAACAAAAGTGTCAAAAGGTTTAGAAATTGTTTTAATGTCAATTTTAGGGAAGCTAATTTATTTAGGATGTTTTAGAAATCGCAAAGTGAAGAACTTTCATTACTACCATAAACTAGTTCATGAGGTCTGCGTGGCCTTAGCCTGATTTGACTAGCTTTTAGAATTGGAAAATGAGGAAATTTGTGTAAGGAGGTGTCTAACACGGGTGCATTGAGTTAGTTCATAGTTAAACACGCGGCCTGACTCCCTGAGGTACAGACCATAGGTCTCCTTTACAAGGACTCCTTGTCCTTTTGGAATAGCTAACCAAAGGCATGTCCCAGAGCGATTGCAATCAATGAAATGTGTGTCATCAACGCCGGCGTAGATGAACATTCAGGGGGTGGGGGGGGGGGGGGGGGGGTGGGGAGGGGGTGAAATCCATAAAAGTCGTGTTTTGCATAGTCTCTGAACATAACGACGGACCAATAGGACAGTTGGTCCTTGGTCCGTCGATTGACAAACGGGGCATGGGTCCGGGTTCCGTCTGCGAGGTATGTTCTTTGCCGCACGTTTTGATTTAAAACATTTAATTAGGAGTTTCATTAGGGGTTAGGTTAGGTCTAACTAAGTTATATATGGACCTATATAAAGACCCTAAGCTAATTAGACTAACCTAAGCCCTCATAATTCACAAACCCAAATTCTCTTCCTTCACCCTTATTTCTCTCTCAAGTTGAAGAACATCATAGGAGGTCAAATTCAAAGGGCTTCTAGGGCTGTAATCATCAATATTTCTTCATCAATCTTCATCAAACAATAAGGTATGAGATTCCTTTCAACTTTGAGACCTCATTCCTCAAAGTGTTCCATCAAATTTATTTCAAAAGTTGAGTTTTCATGTAGGTCTCTTCCAATCGCGAAATTGATTGTGTGAATTATTTTTTTTATGATTTATTTTGGATATTATGAATAGACTAAAATGTATTCTAACTTAATTATGTTATCTATTTATAGATTGGTATAGTTCTTAGAAAATGACATATTCCCCTTAACCCTAGGTTGTGATCTTGATATGAATTGTATAATGTTGGTTCAATTGAATTGGTTACTGGTTTAATTTATACTGGATGATGTTATTGTAACAAATATGAATAAATAAGGATTAATTATAGTCCTATAATACTAGTTCTTGAGTAATTGATATAGATTATGACTTCCATATATAATTCGTAGCTTAAGCCATGAACTAGTGATGGATTGTAACGTAGTGGGTCAATTGGTTTTGTTATCATGATGAATTATTGTTGTATGATTACGTTACACCCTAATTGGGTTTAGTTTAGGTTTTATGGTAAGACCTTGATGATGGATTATGAAGGAGACTTGTTAAGTCTTGAAATCCATATTCCTTACTTTAATTGTGGTAAATTGTGTTTAATTGATGATATTTTATATCTTGTATTATGATTGATAGGGTTGGTATGATGTTTAATTGAAATGCATTGACTATGGTTTGTGAGGTGTTGGCTAAGATGTACATGTTATAAGGATGGTCATAATTTACCAATGTGCGTTAATATGAAGTGATATGTAAATGTTTTAACCTCACTTGTATGAATTCTAATGAAAGGAATATACTCATGCAATTCTTATTAAGCTATGATAATGATGAGTATACAAGAGATAGACAAGGGGAGGTTTTGACTTTCCATAAAGGAAGATTCACCCTATAGTTCCACATGAGGTGTTGACTCCCCAAAGAGGGATAGTTATCCCATGGATTCCCAGGAGATGAGGCTCACATTTCCAAATAGAATATAGAGATTTTATATCTATCTCTTAGTTCTTAAACTATGTTTCCCCCATAGGAAGACTACCTAGGGGATCCACCTAAAAAACTACGTTTATGTTTGGTTTTACTTTGACCGGTAGACCACCTTCTATCGGTGTAAGGTTTTACCACACCGGATTCCACACTTAACTCGTGTGGTCTATGTCAGTTAAAGCAAGTGTTCCTTAAACCAAAATGAATTAATGAAGTACAAACAAACTAAGGTGACTTAAGAGGTTTGACTTAGCTTTGGTAGGGGTATGAGACTCTACCCGTGCCTTGCACAAGTTTGCCTTTAAGGAAACTTTAGAAGGTTGTTATTATATAAGTAGATGCTTGTAATGGTACATGATATGTATATGATTATCTATCATATTGTTGATAATATATGATCATTAGTTTCAGTTATGAATATGTGTTAGTATTTATTGTTAATGGATTTTTATATGTGCTCTTAATGACATGCGATGAGAAATTGTATGGTGGTCATGATTCTATTTGGGTTACTTGATTGAATAATGTTATGGTGCATTGCTTAGTTATTGCACTTATTGACTTAATAAGGGTTTATGGGTAATCGTGTTGCTTTGGTTATGTTATAATAAACACTTATTCATGCTTGTGACTATTATAATTGATGATAAAGTTGCTTTCACTATGTGTTCAATTATATTATTTGTGTGTTGACTTGACTAAACATAGCATTGTCGGTCTTGTGTTGTACATGCTTTAAACTTAATTAATATGTCATAATGATTGGTATCGTCTTCTTGAATGTGCATAAGACTTTTAAAAGTAAATTGCATACTTTAACAAAATGTTTCTTTTTAGCAAGATTTAATGATATATATGCATATGGTCTCATACTTAGTACAAGTGGTGTACGAACCCCAATATTCTTCCATGTTCCCAACATTTTTTAGGTTCGGGGTTGGAAGGGCTTTGATTGACTTTGAAGACGACTTGGAATCTCATATCTCCAGTTGGGTATGTCTCACTTTAGAGGGCGACTTCGCACTACAAGATTATGAATTTGTTCTAGTTGTAAGACTCCTTATGCTCTTTCCTTTCATTTGGATACGAAAAAGTTTAAAAAAGCCTTATGTGGATCTATTTCATAGTATGTATGGGATAGGTCCAAGTTGATATATTCTTATTAGATGGTTATGAGATTAGACATCCATTTGTGACTATGTTATATTTAAATATATATAATATCTCTAATATATATATATAAATTGATATATATGTTCATAAAAATAGAAGACTATGTAATCTTCCTATACGAAGGGTCTATGTATACTCGATATATATATTTTATGTATTTAGTGGTCTATGTAATCCTTAACGTAGAAGTAATGAAAAGTTCTAAATTTCCGCCTTATTGATCTATGAATGTAATGATGTAAGATAAGAGGCTAGTCTTAGTCCTCAAAGAGAACGATGACGCCGGTTATGTCTAGGGGGTGATCCCCGTATGTGACAATAGCAATATCCTTATCACATTAAGTACGTGCCCCCTAGGTTTTTTATCTATTTGATCCACCTAAAGATAACAAACCATAACCTTATCCTAGGCAAGTGAGACAACCTTTTTTGGTGAGTGTAACACACATTTCATGTTAAGTCTCACGGTGTCGTATGTTGGTTCCATAATAACGGCTCAACTAACTTCTCAAATAGAAGTAAAGCGGTTGGTGGGAGAGGGATGAAGGGTTCTTCTCCCTTCCCGCCCTCCAACTAATGAGGGTTAGATCGTTCGCCCGAGTAAGTAGTTCAACTTAACTTCAATTATTATTACTACTATTTAGTCAATTATTTCCTTGGAAAACAAAGACAAATAAAAGGGGAATAAAAGGGGGTTTTTGTTTCTAAATAAATGAACATAATTAGCTAATGAAATTAGACAACTAACACGATTCAATCTTGGAGTTTATCAATCGTTGATAAAATTACTAGGGTTGTTTACGTGCTCCGCCATCGGTTCCTAACTTGATAATTCTAGCTATAACAATTCTTTCCTATTACTTGCATTGCAGTATTGATACATTATATATTTCTAAATCCTTCTGTCGGCATCTAGAAAATTTCACAATCACTCCATACCTTGGTCCGGCTACTTGTGTTGTTTATATTAACCCTTACTTACCCTCATATTAAGCATATTGTATTCGATCGTGACTAAGTTATTACCTCTCGTACGCAAGCAGATACTAATGCCTATTAGAAGTATAACACTAAATCTATGTTGATAATTCTTTTTTTTTTTCCCTATTCTCTCACCTCCTTGGTCCGGCAGATAGCATTAACTCGACTTCTAACTTTGGTTCATCCGTTAAAAAACTTCTAGCGAGAATTATCATACATTCAAGCAACTTTCTAGAATTATTATTTTAGTTTAGGTTTAACCATCATTATCCCTATAGGCTCTCACACCGCTATTGTTATGGAGTTTGTTACAACGCCATAATCATAATCACAATAGTCAGTAATATATTATATAAGAATGCTTCACTTACTTTCAATGGAACGATAAAATCCCAGAAATTTACTGATTATCTACAAAATCACCAACAATCAACTCCATGAGAGAAGTGTAATAAACCAAAGTGTATAAACCAAAATATCTCTCACAAAGAATCTAACATACAAGTGTCTAATAAACAAAGAGTCGATTCTAACTCGCAAAAAATAGGTTTTTTGCAAACTAGTTTAAAAAATAGAAACTCTAATAAAAGATGGACTCTATTTTGCTAGAAATCTGTCAATAACACGGCTGGGTCGACGGACCTCGTTGACGTGGTCGTCGTGGTCAGACTTGGTGCCGCATGAGCGCGTCATCCATGCTTTGCAATGCTTCTGGCGGCTCTCTTCATTACCTCTCGCCGGCAGTTTTGCATTGACGGACGCCTAACCTAGGCACAACGCTGTCGATGGGTCCATTCATCACACTTGATCTCTAGGTTTGGTACTAGAACTACATTTCTGATCATATCACTACGAACCACGCAGGACAGACCTCATGTCTACCATGTCTCGTCACGACGCACTTCGTAACCCCAAACTTGGTCGACTTCCCCATCTTTCCTTCGCAAGCTTCATTACTTTATCGATGGCCTATCTATCTAGCGTCGCTACGGACTCGTCACAGGACGCGGACCGTCACCAAGCTCGCGAATTGTACTTTTCCTGTCATTCTTGGTAAAAACCTGTCCGCTTTTATCTTTAGGACATATTTTTGGGCAATAAGAGAAACTACTAAAAATAATACAAAAGGCTCTGGACCATACTAACCTTAAGAAACAACCATTAAAATACCGTGAAATCAAGTATATCATTAAGTCTAATTCTCACACCCACAACAAAACTATAATGAACAAATTCAAGAAATAATCAGAGATTTTAACTTATCATGGGAGAGATTTATGGAGTCTCATTCATACGCTGAACAAGTAGTCTTTGAGGGTAGTCATGATATGTTTCTCTTATGTTATAATAATAATATATGTAATGAACGTGCTTATGGTTTATTCTTTTGTTGTATGTCTTGTTTGTTTTTTCTATAGTTGCTTTAGAATACATATGTGACTAAATATGAAGGTCCCCTTGTTTAGGACAAATAAACTAATAATGATTACAACATGATAAGTATAACTATGGTGACAAAATGGAATACTTAGTAATTATGGAATTTTGGGGTCTTATCCATGAATTGCACAAGTATATTTTGAGGTTACTTATATAGTGGTTCTCTTATGATATGAAGGTCTAATTATTTACTATGTATGTGGACTATATCGTGTAATGATTAATGCTACATTATGTCTATGTTGGAGATTATACTTATGATTTTGTTGTTTTGTCATATTCTTATAGCATACATTTTATGATAATGGCTCTTCTGTTTATTAATCATGTTATTGTTTTATATGCTTATGTTGATGATTTATGTTAGACATTTTATTTAGTATATTATTGTACTAATACATACTTTTCCTACATTCTTATCAAATGTAGGGTTTGGCGATATTGAGTTTAATTCTCGTAGCTAGGTTCTAGTAAAGCAAGGACTTTAAGACTAGGTGACTTCATAGCATCGAGGATGTGATCAACTTTTATTTATGTTGTTATTTTATGTATTAGAATTTTCTATGGGCTGCGCCTCAAAGTGTTATCCAAGCAATTTTAGATTGTGTGAGACAAAGTGAATACACTTCCGTTTGATTTTAAAAAAAACACTACATCAAAACCAACTTCAATCTGTATGGAAATGTTTTAAAATTCCTTCCGCACATTTCCTGTTTAGCCTTATGTATTATAGGCAAGTGTCTTGTGTTAGGCCTTTTGGGGTCTAGTACGCCATTTTACAACTAGGTTGTATGCCTGGGTTGTGCCACATGTAAACATACTATCATGAAAGTCCAAGCTACTCAAGGAAGGGTAGTATTTATCAATCCTAACTACCAATGAAATTGTTTGACCTTACCAACTTATGCTATCATTCAAGCATACTCTCATTCCAGTTCAAGTTAACCTTTGTAAGGGTACGATTTGTCAATCAAAGGCGATGCATAGGATATACAACTCAAGCTAACACTCATGGAGTTGTCTTAGGAAATTAATCTATTCATGAAGGAATTTCATATCACAACTTCAAGCTATTATAGTTCAACATGCTTTCATTAATCATAGGTGAGCAAGACACTAAACCTTAAATCATTAATGTTAGAAAGCCTTTCAACTTTAAGCAATCATGCATACATAATGTTGATCATGTGAGTTAAGTACTCCCACAAAAATTCTATCTAATAATCTACCATTATAATATAAGCTTCACTCACAAATCCTTTACATTCATAATTCTTCATATTTAGCTTTACACTAAGCCCTGGTATTAATATTTATAACTACAAGCTCTACTCTCAAAACAATACTTCTTACAAACATCATATATGCCTTGATGTAATGTCATTTTAATCACATGCTTCATTATTTATAAATTCTAATAATATATAATCATTAAAGATTAATCTCAAGCATTAGTAATTATTATTCAACATGTATACTTTAATCTCATTTACTATATTCCATATTTTCAATCGATTCATATCATTAATCCTAGAAGATTATCAGTAAATCCCACTTAATTCAATTTCATCATTCAAGATATAGGATAGGCATGGAAACATGTAATTTAATCCTAAATTTAATATTTACTACTAATTTAATAATAAACAATCATTATCCACTAAATAGGAACAATATTCGTCATAAATCACATTATTGGAAACAACACTATCTCAACTACATATTTGGGGAAAACTAGTGAATTGCATGGATGAAAATCTATCATATCTTTATATGAATGATCTAGAAAAATTGAAGATTAGAAGACTTCATTTTGATCTATATTCAAACTCTATTTTCTAATTCAAGGTTCGAGACATAGAAATATTTGAGAGCATGAACTTTGGGATTCTTTTGGGGTTTCGGAAAAAAATTCTTGAAATGGTTAAAATCACTTATATAAGGGTACTAGGTTTAGTCAAAAAAACCTCACTTAAGTCTAACTTAAATTGGAATTTCAAAAAACAACTTATCTTGATTGTATAGAACAAGCTCTTACATAGACACCATGAGTTGTGTTCCTCACCACCGGCCGTGATCGTGCTAGTGGTCCATGTCCCACTAAATAGGTCACCTTTTCCTAGCCTCCATGAATTGAAGGATTCACCAATAGCCGTGGTAATCACCGCTGGCCGTGATGTGGTTCCTGAAGGTGATCCCAACATGAGGACCGCTTGGTGAGCTACTCCCTCACCCCCACGGGGCATGGTGGCCACCACAAGCCATCAAGGCTGCTGTGGAGATGTGAAGTTCCTTGGAAAACATGGGCAGCAATATCCCTTTGACCTTTTCCTTGTCTCTTGCCCCTTGTCATGGCTTGTTTCCCTCATACTTAACAATAGTGTGCCTACTAGACTGTGGGATGTTACATTACCAAAAGGAGTAAAGACAAAAAAAAGATCTAACAAAACATTCAGGAAGAACATTGAATTTAAACACCAAAAACTCGATCATTTAATACAACATTCATAAACACACCAAACAAGCGTCTATGAAAAGCCTTATTCAAATGAGGAGTTTCTACTAGGCCAATGGGAAATTAGGGGATCCTTGGAGAAGGATTCAGAATGAAAAGCTATCATACATAATCTGTTTAAGCTTAATAATAATTGGAGAATGAATACAACACCTTCAACCAAAGCTTGAATCCTCATATTCAAACTTCTAGAGAGAGAAATATCTTTGAGACGAAGAACTTTGGTCTTCTATTGGAGTTTTAGGAGAATGAATTGATTAGACGAATTAGGGGGTTCAAATAACATATATTTGTTGCTTAGGCCGAGTCACAACGACGTAGTAGAGGCTCAAGATCGTCAGATCGTGGATAGGCCAATGATTTGTCCTCCACACCATCACAGAGAATAGTAACTTTGATATTTTTGGGGCTTAGCATGCATACTCCCAACCCACGGTCCGTGGACCCATTACGGTCCGTTGGTCAAGGTTGTGTTTCACGTTTCCTATTATTTTGATGGGTTATTGGATGAACATCAACAGACCACACCTACGGTTAATGGTCGTGTCCATGGGCTGTGGTTTCCCTACGTCGGTTGGAACTAGGTAGCTTTGAAAAATTTGTAATTTTCCCTTTAACAAGTCGAGGTGTTACACCCTTTGGGGTTTATCTCTATAGTTAAATTCGTGATTAAATAAATGTTAGCCCAACTAATTACACTAAAGGTCGTGTAAGATAGTAGCTAAAAATATGACCGACATAAGGCCTATACAATCCTTACTAAAATATTGAATCACCACAGCCTTCTTCTGTAGTAAAAGAAAACTTCATTCATACTTGCAAGGATATTGATGTTTCCCTCAATACCCCTATACATAAGGCATCTATTATCAATCACCAAAAATCATTCAGCAAAATAGGAGAATATTAAACCCAAGGATTTCACCATCCTAGTGTTCTTGATGAATATATATGAAATTCTCCATGCCAAAACTATACTTGTTTAACCTTGCTGAAAAATATCCACCTAGTCTACTTAAATTGGACAACAATTAGTGAAAATAGGTGGTACTATTCTTTGCCCAAAATTTTGGTGAAAAGACACTTGGAGTATGTTCGGCATGGAGGAAAAACATTTTCTCGGGTCAAATGTTTTGAAAAATATTTTCCAAAATTCAATCATTTTCCTTCAAATTAAGAAAAATGAGGAAAATATTTTTCCAAAACATCTTCCAAACTTCCCCCCACCAAGGCCACCCGGACCATCCCCACCCACCCACCCCTACAACCCCAACTCTGTCACGACGGGGAGAACCCCCTAGAAGTGGACATGGCGTACTGACCTCTCGGAGGTCGTATGCAACCGATAGTTTCATTAATTCGCATGGGCATTGTAACTTTAGTAGAACAGCATAGGCTAGGGACATCAAGTCCAATGAGGAGGAGAGAGAAAGAGATAGAGAGAGAGAGAGAGGAGAGAGAGAGAGAGAAGAGGAGAGAGAGAGAGAGAGAGCGAGAAGAGGAGAGACAGGGAGTGTATAGATATTATATGTATATATATAATATATATATATATCTGTATATATATTAAAATTAAATACTCTAAGGTTCTTGCAATCTAAGACTCAACATCTATAGGTGTGTAATAAGGACACAACCCTTTTCAACATTTTAAAACATAAAACTGCTATTACAAAGACTTACTTAAATAATTGACATAGGAAATCCTTGAACTTAGGTCCCTTTCCTGATCTTGGGCAGCTATTCAAAGCCTTTCAACTTAAATAAACATCACTAATTATAATTCAAACTACAATTTGTGTAAAAGATGAAGAAGAATGGTGTTAGTACAAGATTATACAAAGTATGACAATCATGCAAAAAATATTGCATTTTTAAAAGGGACATTTTTACTTTGAGATCATGCATTATTAATTTTTGTAAAATTCATAAAAACATGATACATTAAAAAAGATAACAAATTAACATATTTCATTATTCCAGATAAAAAATAGTAAACAATCACAGTAAGAATCATACATTGATTTCAGATACATTTTATTCACTTGCAGTAACTACTATTTCATTTATATAAGGTCCTTTTTTACGTTAACGGAAACTTCTTTTTCTTTAACTCATATACTTCCCCAAGGAACCCTTTAGTGATACTTGGTTCAATGTATATATAATGTCTCATTACACTATCCAAACTCAAGCATCGCGTTAAGGTCACAAGGAAATAATGCATACAACCTTCATTCACCCAGCATATACCTTCATAGAATCATTTCATACAACAAGGCATATAACTCACATTAGACCCAACATACGTTATGGACCACATAGAAGAACCTATTACAAGGTCATATAAAAGTCATGTCATACCAATAGCATCACAAGAAGAATTAGTCAACCATTATCATATTCAGACTTTATCTCACTTAATTCTCAAAAGACCTTACTTATAATTTAAATCGAGCCTACCAGTGCAATGTACATGTGAAGTACCATATCTTCACATATACTTAGAAACTCATAAATAGACTACAAGCCTTAAAATGTACTCCATACATAGCACATGACAAGTATAGACAACCGCATGCATATCAGACAAGACCTTATCATGTATAAAACAAGATGAACATTATGCATATTAGATAAGACCTCATCACATAGACTCACTAGGACTCATACCATGCATATAATCACAACAGGTAGACAAAACTATAAGTTCATGCATAAGGAACATAAATGTATTAATACACTTAAAACACCTTTCTAGAACTTCATTTCAATATCTTACTTGTGAAAATGCATAGTAAAGTCTCATACCCTCACACCACCATTACAGCAACTTCCTTAGGTATCCATAGTTAGGGTCCATACTCTTCATTGTACATTTTACTTTAGGGAAAACTCTACCCTTAACACCGACACTAAGACTCATTGGTGTTTAAATAAAATTTGGTCACTACATAGTTTTAGGACTCGACCATTACTAAACTGGAGCAACGCTTGGAAAGTGATAACTAAACTATTTTGGGAACACTTTTACAATGTAGCCTAAATTTTAACTTTTGGGAACGATAATATTGGAAACACTTTTAAAGTGTACCCTTTAATGATATAGGATACACTTTATAAGCGTTCTCATAGTATGAAATAAATGGCAACAATTATTTATATATATGACCAAACTTTTAATGAGTTCTATTTTTTACAATTGAAAAAATAACACTTTAGAAGTGTGGCCTTGTTGTAAAATCAAGATTATATGAAGAAGACAAGAAGAGTAGATGTAGGAGAATACTTTCTTATTATTCAAGTAAATGTAAGTTTCATATATATATATTACAATAGTGAATGACACCCCTATTTATAGAGTGAGGAAAATCACTCGAAAGGTCAACCAATAAAGTCTCATAATAAATAGAGTACATTTATCCAAAAAAGGTTCATGTAGTAGTGTGAATATGAACAGGTTGTTAATTACTAACTTTTTGGACATGCCATATATTTAATGGATTTATAAAACACTCCCCTTGGATATCCATAGATATTGTATCTCGTTAAAAACTTACTAGAAAAAAACCCCTGTGGGGAAAATATTCTAGTGAAGGAAAAGATACACATATCTTTTGGATACGCATTATTTGTGCCTTATTAAAAACCCTTTCTAGGAAAAACCCAGTGGGACAAAACCGAGGGGACTAAGGAAAAAAAGAGTACAGTGCGTTATTGATTTCCTCATGATAAAAACCATGATCAGATGGTTAAGTTCGCATTCCCAATTTGTGAAACCATCTTTCAAGAGTTGAGGGGGGCGGGTGGGTGGTAAAGATTTGGTAAATAAATCTTGGTGGATTATCACTCGAACGGAATTGTCGCACATCAATATCACATTATTCTGGAGCGATCATGTGTGAAGAATAATTTGGTTGAAATGTTTTTCGTTCTTCTCCTTTAATAAAGCCTCCCTTAATTGAAGCGATGCATGGCAGCATTGTCTTTCAAACATTATTATGGGTATCTTGGACGTCCACATCAAATTAACATATATCTTGATAGAAGTATACTGATATTAACCATACACATTCTATACTTGCTTCATGAATGGCTACTTATCTCAGCATTGATTTGAAGAAGAGCGAAAAGACTGCTCGAGATCGCCCATGATATAGCATACCTCCGATGTGAACAGAAACCTGTTTGTGATCGAGCTTTATGTGGGTCAGAAAAATAAGCTGCAATATGGCATGACAACAAAGATCTTGCACTACTTTGTTAGTATAAAACAGACTTCATATCACTAGTTCCCCTTAGCATATCGCAACATTATGTTTAACTCAATTCCAATGTCTGTTGAAGGGGAAGAACTATATCTTGACTACAAAGTATAAGAAAATGCTAGTTAGGATCTACGTTAGCATTAGCAAGATACATAAGTTCACCAATTTCACTAAGATAAGGTACTTTGGAACAAAGGTCCTCATTTCTCTTCATGAGGTCAGAATGGATCATTACTCAATTCAAGTGATTGGACAATCACTGGATTAACTTAATGGATGTGCTTTGGTCCAGGGTAAACTAGTTTCAAAATTTTCTCAGATAGGGAGATGGATGGTTGAATACCCCGTCTACTAAAAATATTCTATTTTGTATGTCCAAGACAAATTTTTGTCTTACAAGGTCTTGCATCTCAAATTCTTTCTTTGTAGATATTCAATGCCTTTGGTACCTCTTCTGGAGTGCCAATGAGATTAATGTCATCAAACATAAACAGCAAAATAACAAACCCCAATGATGTTTTCTAAAAAGATTACAAGGACCAAATGACATCGTTTAGATAACCTGTTTTAAAAAGTACTCACTGAGGCGATTATACCACATGCGCATGATTGTTTTAAGCCTATAATGCCTTTTGTAATCTGATTTGGAATACATTTCCCGGAGATTTTGACTACATGGCTTCAGGCAATTTTTAAAGTCCTTCCGGAAAAATTTCATATAAATTTCTTATCAAGTGAACCGAAAGGTAAGATGTAAACACATCCATTAGATGAAATTTCATGGATTTTCATGTACAGCTACGAAAAACCGAGGAGATAGATTATAGAAAAGTAATTGCATCCAAACAGGTGAATATGTTTTTCATAAGTCGACCACAAGGTCGTTGAGAGAATCCTTGTGCAACAAGGGTGCCCTTGTACTTTACAATCTCATTTCTCTCATTTCTTTTTCGTACAAAGGACCCCCATTTATATTCCCCAATTGGTTAACATCCTCGGCGTTGGACTACTGGTCCCAAACCTCACGCCTAGCAGTGCATTCAATTCACTGACTGAATTGCTTCTTGCCATTTGGACCAATCACTTCTTTTCGAAAGTATTCGATAGAGAGAGGTTCAAAGATCCTCATTCCTTGCTAATGTTAAAGGTGTTAAGTGCAACATCATATGAAAACATTTCACTATGATTTTTGATTGATCTAAAACTTATTCCATCCCCAGAGAGAGAACTTATGAGCGTTCTTCATTTAATTAGTCTCGGGTTCACTGATCTATTCAGGAATATCAGGATTAATCAGATCTTAAATGTCTTGGTGAAAGTCTTTTTGTTCATTTTTTATGTACTTCTTTTTCTAGGATTCTTATCTTTTGAACCCATGGTATACACGCTTAAGCGTACTTGTTGATTCAGAAAACAAGGGGCTATGACATTGTAGATGGTCCTTTGGATGTATATGCGGAATAGGCCATTTATGCCAAGAAATGTGTGACTTTGTTATCCTTTTTGAATCAGTAAATGCGTGATTATGGATTTGATTTGCTATGTGTTTTTTGCAAAATGGATGTCTTATGGACCTCTGTTCACACACAGGGGAGCATGGATAAAATTAGGATAAATGATGATGGAAACTTCCATGCCAATTTAACTTTTAAGTTTATTTTTCTCTCCCCCTAATTGCGGATTTAATTTGTTTCATCAAATCGACAATATGCAATCTTTGCAGTGAATAAATCTCCTGTCAATGGCTCAAGGTATGCGAAATTATTTAGGGTGAAAATCAAACACAACATATATTGCCTAACCTTCTTTGAGGGCCATCTTTGTGCACTGATGGTGGTTGTACAGGCACATCTACTTACCCACATCCAAAAATGTCCAATATGAGCAATATTTGGTAATGACAAAAATACCAAATTGTAATGGGAATATTTTTTATAATGAGTTGGTCTTGAGACGAACAGTGATCTGTATGAAGATAGCATGACCCCAAACAAGTAGTAGGCAACTCACTTTTTAATCAGTAGGAGGTCTTGCTATCAATGGTAAGAGATTTAAAAATGACTCAGCATGGGCAATTTTGAGTATTGAACATGAGCTTACAGGATGTTCAACTTTTATCCTTCCTACCGATACGCAATAAGCATCAAAAAGTGGGAGTGAAGCGCCCCCAGCCATTATTCAAGACGAATTAATTGTCGTAAAGGGATAATCTGGAAATTGCAGCTCTTAATGATTCATTTGTGCAAATAATTTTGCAAACGGCCAGGTGCGAGATGATAAGAGAAAAACATGAACCCATCTTGAAAGATTGCGTCTATTAAGGACAAAAAATATCTAAAGACCACTAGATGGGTGAATAGGTTCCACAAAAATATCCCATTGTATTCGTTCCAAAAAATTGAGGGGATTCAAGCGTGGAAACGGAATCCCTACCTCCCCCTCACACTCCTCCGCAACATTCTCCTTATCCCCCCCCCACTTACCACCCCCTCCCCAACCCCCTCTCACCCTCTGCTCGATTCTTCTTCTTTTTCCTGGCTACATTCCTTCCTCACCCCGCCACTTTATTTGCCTCTCCCCAACCTCCACTACTACTTCCTTCCCCTGAGCTTTCCCATTCCTCCCTATACCTTCGCCGCCACTCCCACCTGCCCATGTCCTCCCGTATCCTCCACACTCCACTTCACCACTTCCCCCCCCCCCCCTTTCTCTAATCGAGCCCCCTACATAACACTTCACCTTGCTCCTAAACTTACCGCTCTTTTACCCCTTAAGCCGTCCACAATAACGCCTTACATCTTGCACTCCCTCTTTTTTCTCTCCCCTTCTCCGCCCCTCCCTCTGCTTCCCCACCTCTCCCCTCACTCAACTTCCTTCCTCCTCCCCTTTTACAACCCTCCATCGTCCTCTCCCCTACGCCCTCTACCTCATCACTCCATTTTGTGCTTCCTCCTCCGCTCTCCTGACTTCCTCCTCTGCTTTCCCCCGCCCTTACCCTCCAAGCCCCCACACTCGCCCCTCCCATACTCGTTAAACTTTTACCCACGCCGCCCCCTCACGCCCGCATACTCCTGTCTCCCCCCCCGCCCTAACTTTGTCCCTATCCCTTTCTTTCTCCCCCACCACTGTATTCCATACTTACTCTCCCTCTACTCTCGCGCGCCCTACCGCTCTTTACTCATCTCTCCTACCTTCCAATCTCTTATCCCCCTCGCCAATATCCGATCTTGAGCACCCACCCTCCCTCCCTTCCTCCCCGGTACCCCACCTTCCATTTAGTTCTGCTCCTCCTCCATACCCCCCTCTCCAATCCCTATCCGCCCCTTCCCTCTTGCTTCGACTATACCAACTCTTCCACCCGCTCCTACCCTTTAACTAACTTCTACTTATCTCCTCGCATCCTCCCTCTCTCCGCCTCCTACTCATCCCTCACGCTCCTCTATTACCGTCTTCCCTGTCCTCCCCTCATGCTACAGCATTAACTCTCCCTTCCCTTCTCTCTCTTCCTAATTTCTAACTTTCATTTTTCAACCCCCCTTCACAATGCAAATCCCCCTCTCTCAAAAACCGCCTCCCATTTCCCCGCCATTCTTACCCACCCAAAGTCCCCCTCTCCCCCCCCCCAATACTTTCTATTCTTCAGCTGCCCACGCCCCACCCACCCCCTTTTTCCCATCAGCTATCTACTCCTCCATCACCTATTATTTTAAGCCCCTGCTAATTCTTACCACGCCTCTCTCGTCTTCTTCCCTTCCATACTACTGGCTTTTCTACCTAACTCTTCCCCACCCATATCCACCTCCCCTCTCCTTACCACCTTACTCATTATCACAAACATTCCTTCTCGATTGATGCCCGTACTGATCTTCTTCCCCTCCCAACGCCTACTCCACTCTCCCCCTCCTCACCCATAATTTACCTTTTCTCTTCCTCTACCTTCTTCCTCCGTGTTCTCTCTTATCTTCCCCTTTTTCCCTCCCATTTACCTCCTCTCTCGTCCCACCTCTTTTACATATTCCCCCCGTATCCCCTGTTTTACCCATCCATGTACCTTTCCCCTTCTCCACTTGGACCCCTCCTCTCACCCTATTTTCCTCTCACCCGCATTCCCCTCCTCTCTCCCCTCAGACCCCCTCCTATGCAGTTGTGATGGCCTAGTAATCAATTTTCCTTGGCAGCAACCAGACACACGAAAACATATCATTTGTTAAGAAATCTTCAGGTTCTTTAATAGATGACCATTTGATTTTCAATGATTCGTCTCATCCATTATGATCCATGATGACCTACACGGTCTGCCAAAGCACAAAAGTCTTTCAGTCAGTAAACTTGGTTTACGATGAGTGTGCTTCACATCGTACTTATTTTTGCATAATACAAGGCCTGAAGATAAAGTTGATAATTTCTCCATAAATATTTTGGTCTGAGACATATTGGTAATACCAGGTATTCAAACATTCATTTCATTTATTGGTCTCAACATGATATCCATTTGGCGAAAATATCTTAAAACTTAACAGGTTCTTGGGGATTTAGAATAGAAAAAAGCATCTTCTATGACATGTTTTGTCCCCGTCAGGAAGAAATTTATAGTAGCTCTTCCGGAGAGCCGAGCCTTTATTAAGTTTGAATTACAGAAATTTAGTAATATTTGGTTCTTCTAAGCAATGTAGAAGAAGATAGTATTTATCATCTTGACATATTGGGTGCATTAGTTCCCACTATCAATTACACCAAATATCTCATTGATGGATCATGAGGTATCCACAAAAACGCTTAAAGATCAAAATATAACAAGAAATAAAATATATAATATTATTACTAAAACAAAAAAACAATACACAACCTTTTAGTTATTTATAAATCTAGGGAAACTATCATACTAGTTTTTATAATAAACGACCCCAAAAATGAACTATATTTACATTATCACAGGACCCAATCACCTATCAAGTGATCTATCTTTTTTCGGGATTCTCAAAAGAAATCCGCTACATTAGATGCATGGGTTTTTTAATAGTATCTTCGTTATAAAGTTGGTTCTACGTTTATTTTTCACCTCCTTCAGGAATCTTGATATAACTCAACCAGGGTGCCTTGCCTTGGCGTACGAAGGTACGGACCAAGTCCTTTTCCTCCACATATTAAATTGTTGTCTTAATTTTCCTTCTGCACTACGTTCATGTTTTTCATTCTTCTTTTTTACACTGGCTGGTGTTGAATGTTATTAAGTTCGTGAAAGACGATCACCATGATTGAAATTCTTCCTAGACCATGACCACGGTCCACGACGGGTCCACGACCGTTTTCACGCTTAAATTGGTGAAAATTTGCCGTATTACTTCAGTAAATGGCCCATAGTTACCAGTAGGTCGAACTTTCATGCGTTTTTCCTCAGTAAAATCATATGTGGTTCAGCAAACAAGAAACCATGGAGATTAATTCAGTACTTTTAAATCAATTCTCGGTTATGCTGCGCAGAAGCATACTCAAGAAGGAAAAGTGTAAAAAACGTTTTTTTCCAGCCTGATCATGGTCAGTGATATTTTCTCACATAATTTTAATTGTGATTAATTTAAACATGGAAGAGTTATAACATTGATTAGATTTAAAAATCTTGAAGTCTCAAGTGGATTTCCATTCACATAACGTGCCTGTGGAAGGACGACCAACTTCAAAGTGGTTCATATCGATCTTTTAAATGGTTCACAACACCAGAGATCTTAAAAGTGAGGATATTCCATTTTTTCAAACCTCATAAAAGGTGATGAAGAGAAATACATCGCCTTGCACGGTTTTGATTCGATGCTTGATATTTTATTGGATAGTGTGTGCTAGACCCATCGTCATCAGATGAATTTCTGCATCGAGTGCATGATAGATAGTTTTTTTCCCGATATGTCTAGAGCAAGAAATCGAGTTTAGAAAGATTAAAACATTATATAAAAAAATAAGAAATTCATACCTCCGAGGCTTTTAAAAGTCATTACTGAACTGTAGAGACTCATGTTGAATAAAAGTATTGTTAAAATCAAGATTATAAGAAGAAGGACAGAAAAGTAGAGGTAGAGGAAGGACTTCTTCTTTATCAAGTCGTATATGTAAGTTTCATATGTATATATGACAATATGAATGACAACCCTATTTAGAGAGTTGAGATATCACTCCAAGGTCACCAATTAAGTATCAATTAAATAGTACATTCTTATCTATAAAGGTTCATGCTAACTAGTTAATATGAATGGGTTCATGTACTAACTTTATAACTATCCACTTATTTAATGAATTTATAACAGGCCTTAAAAATTTTCAAAATACAAAGTATTAGATTCCCTCCAAAACATTTTTTAACTCTCCTCCCCATTTTTGTTGAGCAAAACAATATTTAATAAAATATTAAAATCCTATTTTCCCAAAAAAGAAAATGGAGCTGAACGGAAGAATTTCTTATACCTTCTCTCACCTTCTCACTAAACTAAAAAAAACTTGGCGAAGAACACGATTGATGAAGTAAAAAACACTGAAGAGCAAAGCAAAAATCTTTCTCATAGAACTGAAGAACAAGAAAATCAAGTAGAACTGAAGAACAAGAACACAATTTATTAGGTAAGTCTTTGTTTTCCCTCAAATCGTTGAAGAACACCATTTTCTCACAGAACTGGAAAACATATTTTCTTATACTTTCTCATAGAACGAAAGAACATATTTATCGATTTCACATTAAAGAGCTGAAGAGTTACTTGATAATGAACATATTTAATGATATCTTGTTGAATACATCTCAAATACGAACATGCCTCACAAAAATGCTTCATCACATTGGAAGGATTTTGTTTTCATAGGGTTTATAAGGTAAGAAATTCTATCTTTGAATGTCGAAATTTTGGCTTCAGGGTTTTGATATTCTTGTGTATGCAAATACGACTTTTGGTGGTTTTTGGGACTCTAGATCATAGTTGTATTACAAATATCAGCTGATTAATCACTAAATAAGTATAAATAAGTAAGGAAATCATGTATTCTTTTGTATTTGGTTCTTTTTTCCATGTCATCTTGTTTTAATCCTTCTAGGCTGAGAAGGTCTAAGAGTAAAACATTTCAAACTCGTTTTCTTCATCTTCAAGAACTAAGTTTAAATTTCATGTTATTATGGAAAGAAGGGTAAGAGATAAAGAAAGAGTTGAGTTGATAGTTTAGGAATCATCGTCAATGATATTAGAGTAATGAATTTATATTGAAAGTTGTGGGATGTTTAAAGAGGACAAGACGAGTAGGACAAGGATTGTCCTCTAGTTGTTTAGGTAACAAGATTGCTTCTGGTTCACATGGAAGGATTTATAGAGGAATTTCCAAAAAAAGAGAAGATGTTGTGATAATGGTAAGGACTCCAACTCATAAGGAAGAAACTAGAGCTAAGCTTGAACAACAGTTCAAGACTGAAGTTCGTCTGCTTTCACGTGTGTATAATCTCAACATTATGCAAGTTGCAGTTCCTTTACATTACAGAATGATAATTTTTTTAATCTTTTATTGTTTTTAGTTGTAATGATATATATTACATGTCATCTACACTTTCTGGTTCCTTGTAATGATATATAGACGTAATAGTTTCTTTTTGACTTCATATGGAAGGGAGAGTTTTGTATTCTATTGTGGATATAAGAGAACATACTTGCTGGGGTTATACATACCGCGTCATATTTTGTCTATTTCTTTTTACTATGGTTTTGCCTAATAAGAATGTCGTGGAACGTTGAATTATCATTTCATTATATTTTTTTTCTATTTTCATTCTATGTGTCACTTTCAAATATTCCTCACTTTGAAAACTCAATTAGCATTTACATCTATATTGTTTTATTTCTTTGGATTTAAGGAGAGGTTCAATAAGATTTAAGTTTATGAGACACAATAATTCTAGTTATCGAGTCAGATTCATTACATGCCTGTTGTTTTTCATAAATTACAATATATACTAGTTTATTCTTCATTTCGCTTTGTATTATTGGAGATGGCTTTTTCTTTTTAAATGAATTTTTGTTGTTAGAATGGCTTAGCTTGACATTGTATTTTCTTTTACCTTGAATATCTAGTTGTATTAGCATATAATATTCCCTTACGACATTAAAATCACATTAAAATATATTTTGATGAGAAGGTGAATAATTAGTTTCATGTTTCTTTTGAAGCAATTAGAATCCTTAAAGAGTAAAGCACTAGATGTTTTGTGTGACTTGACTGGTCAATTGGTTTTGCGTTAAGATCATCTACAAGTGTAATAGTTCCTATTTTTGAAAGAATCTTACTGTGTTCCAAGAGCTTTATGGCGAATTGTAAAAGTTATTATCATGAACCATACTGTTTTGTGTTTTCGTATGTACTATTTTAGATTTTGGTTACAGATTTGTTATTGTTCAACATATAGCACATGACTCATCCGGCGTATTCCACTGCTTCTGAAAATAAGTTTTGTCTAAGATGAAGTGAAAGTAGTTTTTGGGTTTCGCTTTATTGAAAATGCTACTTTATCTACCTATCATATTGTGTTCCTTTCTTTAGATACAACACCATCTCTCAAGGAGGCATATTTTAACGGTTATTAATGCTTAAATCCATCTTCATCAATATGTATGAAACTGAGATAGCTTGTTGTAGTTCTTATCCTCTGTAATCTGTTTTTTCACTACACTTTCTATTTTTTCACTACCTTTGAATGTAAGTTGGTACATATACATCGTATCTAATCTGTTTCATTTTCCTTGAGTGACTCATTTTCTTTAATGGGTGTTTGGTTCTTATCTAATATTTTCTCCAGATTGAGTAGCTTAAGCATATTTATTTAGTTTGTTGAGTGAATAATACAAGTATTACTTCATTTCCTTTGGATTTTGGAACTATTGTCTATGTTCAGGTTGGTTTCCCTCTTTGTTTCTTTATATATCCATATTCAATGCTAGTGAAAAAGCTTCTATTTATTCTTTAAATTGATGTTTTTTTGTTTTTAGAAATTTAAGGATTTTCATTGTTAGCTATTGAGTTTCGATTGTTGGATTGGAGCTTGAGGAATAAGAAAACATTTCATTTGCTTGTTGTTATATGAGTGTAAACTTAGAGTAGTAGACTCATTTTTTTGGTAAGTAAGGAAAATATAATAATCATCGTAATAGTTGGAATAACTTAAGCTTATATGAGAATAAGGACATGGATTGAGTTTTTTAAAAGCAGGGGCCGACCAAGGTACGGCCAGACCGGGTGCTCGAGCACCCATTTATTTATGAAATTTGTGGTTTATTATATATTAGGAAAACTATGATACATATTTTTAAAAAATTTAAATGAACAACCATAGAACCAAAAAGCAGTAGTTGGGGTGAGTTGGTTAAACCTCGGAAGAAGAGGGCGCGCGAGCCACTGCGTGAGTGTTCGCAATCCCGACAGTAGCCTTTCTTTTTTTAATTTTTTTCCAGCAATTTTACACCTGGGAAGTGAGGCAATGCCACCCAAACCTTAAATATGGATCCGCCACGGTTAAACGAGGGTTCGTTACCACTCCAACATGGAAACCAAACAGAAGGTGCGCTAGAATGAATAGGACAGAATTTTAATATTGCTTTTTCTGCATGCAGGTAGATCTTTTCGTTTCTTGTCAAAGCTGTAGTCATTTCCCTAAGTTAGCTTTCGTGAACTTACTGCAGCCTTATCTTTTATTCCTTCTAGTTGTAAGAACTTAATAGGTAATATCTTCATAGAAATAGCCTTCTACTCGACATGGTTTACATCATCCACAACTTACATCTAGAAGTATTATCGTCACTAAGTTACTTGTTTCTGCTAAGTTGTGGAAAGGCACCCTCTTTTAGTCTTTTACACTGTAATAGATGTTGAATACAAGTAGTTAAAGTAATAATATCTTCTCATGTCGCATTTTGGTTTACAGGTTTTAGTTTCTGTTTTTTTTCCATATGTGAAGTAAGTTTTGATTAATACAGAAAATGTAGGAGATAACAATTTAATTTTTTCCTTATTTGTTTTTTCTTCTGGATGGAGGTAGGATACACACCTTGAATTATCATGGATCACACAATCTTGCCTCATTACCGTTGTAAAAAAGAAGAAGAAGTTGATCCGACTAGATAAGAGAAGAATTAAAGATCTTAACAGAAAATTGTTAAACCTCATTTTTTAAGATGAAAAAAAAGCAGAACTAACAACTATATCAGTTGGTGATATTCTAATTAGACACTAATTTACCAAAACACTACTACATCTCATTCTGAAACAAGTTGGGGTTGACTATAGGAATTCCAACACCTTATAAGTCTTTCAAGAGAACTTCCTTCAATGATATTTTAGGTCTCCACTCACCATGATTTAACACCCAGGGGCTAGCACCTCTTGAGGTTATCACACAGAGAATATGAAACAAATAAAGGAGGTTTTTATCAAAGGCCACACTTTTTCTACTTTAGGCTACACTTTAGTGGGGTGGTCGTAGGCCTAAAATGGTATAGTGGGTGTTATAGAACCTTGCACCAAGGGAAGTCCCTCTACCTTGCATAATGATAAAATTAACATCATTCTAGCATATGAGGTGATATCATATGCTAGATCCTATGAGGCAAACATAGTTTATGGAACTAAGAGATATGTATTAGATCCTCTCCATGCCCATTAGCAGTGGAGTCCTCATCTCATGGGCTAATCTTCTTACAAGGAAAGTTAACACCTCATGTGAACCCATAGGTGAAATCTTCCTTCACGAAAAGTCAACACTTTATGAGAATCCATTGGAAAGGTGAACAAACCTTCCTCATTGGGAAGGGACACCACTCTCTCATTTGGTCAAGTTAACTCGGTGCTAATCTAAGTTTCCTTTATTGTAAAGCTTTAATTAACATTACTCTATAAATGTAGGATTTAGGAGATAGACTCCCCCTATGCTTAGTTCATAGGTCATAGATGAGAGTTCATCAACCTAAATCATGTGGAAAGATTTTCACATGGACAAACCATATTCAAGAACCATCAGTTTAGGATACCTTGAGAACACCTTCAAGAGACCTCGATCGGCTAGATCAGATCACGCATAATGGACATTTTTCATAGTGGTGTGTGCCACATATGTGAGAAAAACCTTTCACAATAAACACCTTAGACCCCCCGTCATACTTCACTTCATTGAATCATAAGAATCTTCATAACGTGATCAATGCATTCATATTTTCATGTCATAGACAACAAAAACTAGGGAACTATTTTTATCAAGACACGCATCTACAATGCATACACAGGTCCCATAACTCTTGTCATACTAATGCAACCTATCATCATCCCTTAGTTTAAGAACATTTCCATGGCTTTCATGGACATATCCTTTACATAGCATAGTAGTAAACACAAGTGCCATATGATAAGAAACATTCATTCTACACGATGAACTTATATTACATGTACATGAAAATGATGTGTATGTGGTGTTGTACATTGGGTTCAACATTATCACATAATGACTATCACAGCCTAGTGAGGCACAGCCACCCTCTTAGACCGCCATGCACAATTCAATGTAAAGACCACACACCACCTAATGTATATTAGTACAAGACCCTTCAACAATTGTGCATTCCATACTCCTAACATTGGCTAATATCCCATTCTAATAAAAGGGTACACAGTAGGGGTCAATTCACAAATTAGGAATTCATCAATGTAAAAACATAACCAACCTGCCCTAACAGCCACTTCATTTCAATTAACAACACATCACGAATTAGCATATGAAGACTAGGCTTATAGCTTCACATTGTATGATCATCATAACCACACATTTGTAACACAATTGCCTTCATTCCATGATCACATAACATATAGAATGACAATAAGGTAAACACCGCAACCATAAGTAGACCATATCACACAATGCCATACAAGGCCGAGCATCTAGCAATTCTATAATAAAAAGTAGGGAAAACCAACTTACAATTCCTCAAAGATTTGATTATCATTGATAAATTCCCATAATTAATCATATATAAATGTATAAAATAGTATCTAAATAGTACTTCAAACATCATGGTTTTAAGATCACGTCAAAAACTAAAGGAATATAGATCAATTTACCAAATACCTAAGCCTTCATCATCATTTATAACTAATAATCAATTCATATTGATTCACATGAATAACAATTGTATATGGCAATTCAACATAATTAACATAATTCAATTACATAGAGTCAAGGATCACAACCCCACTTATAAGGCAAATTTGAGAAATTATGAAATACTGGGTTTATTTTATGATTTGGTTGAAATGAACGCTTACAAAAATACGTTGATTACTCATACATTCGTCATAGAATGATTTTGTGAAATCAATTTGACATGAACCCCTTGCTAGATTGAAAAATCAGAAATTTTGATTTGTGAATTACTTTCGAAATCCTTGATTGAATCTTATATAATTATAACAAGGATGAAAGGATCACAGTACCTTATTGATGAACCCTGAGAATTTGAGAACAACCATTAAAAATCAGTCCTAGCTTGCCTAGAGTTTTTCCCTCCATAGAGGTTTTGACAATTTGAGAAAGAAGATAGCTTTTTGGGATTTGTGGGGGGGGGATTTTTCACTTGGTTGTTGGGTTTTTATCACGACCCAACCCGGATGGGCCGTGCCTAGTGGCCCCGTTTTTTGGACACCCACATACAAACCTGCTAGTATAACCAATAAACTAAGACATATGACTTTAATCAAAAATCAAGCCAACCTCAACGTCCTATAATATAAAGAGGACCTCCTCTCATAGGAGTCATAACCATTCAACCGTAACACTACGCGAGACGACAAGGCCGACATATCCAAAGAATAATAACAGCGTCGCGACAAGCGGCCACTACCTCAATATACACAATGATGTACGCAGCCCCCAATGTTGCCCCTGTACAAGCGGACATCCCAAACAAACCATTCCATACCATATCAAAAAATATATTAGCAACGCCCTAATGGTCTACAGACCTCTGAGTATAGTAGGAAACTTCAATTGGACATGGCCCCCGCCATACCAATAGAACAAGCAGAAGAATACCCAAAAGTGATGTACCAAAGCGACTGGGGCTCCGTAACAGGGAGCTCTCCCAATCAGCAATGTGTAATTATCCCTAGGGCGGGAGGATCATCTAACTGTGCGTCTACCGTCCTGCGGGCATGAAAAACGCAAGCCCCATGAGGAAAGGGGTTCTGTACCGACAATTTACTATAGTAAAGCGTAAGGTAAAGATGACAGAATACCACTATGGCAAGTCGAACAAAAATAAATGCGCTACAATGTACCCTTTTAAGTGAAAATCATGCAACCTTTAGACATATAGGTTGGCCCAGCTTCCTTAGTAAGGCAGGGCTCGGCAAAACAAATCCTCACGTCATCTCTGTTCATCCTCATCATCCATAAACCATCCTCATGACCATATCATATATATAATATACATATCTGGCCCTCTATGAAGGGACTTCTGTGATCATACGCAAGACTCCGCTCAAACATTACTCCGGCCCGGACTCGGTGAAATGATAATGACTCTATGGCACGAGCAAAAATATTATGGAGGCACCATAATTGCAATTAAAATCATTTCTTATGACTCAATAGAACCATCAAGTGACCAGCAAGAGTTATTACCAAAGATTAACGTTTTATCAAGCTTAATGAACCTTTAATACAAATATTGAAACGTACAATCCTCAATGAACTTTAAGAAGCACACAATAGATATGATAAATCATCATAGCCTTAGACTACCGATATATAGATGGAATAAATGTGGATTGCAAGAAGATCTCACCTAGACGCTCTAGAGGTAAGTAATCAACATGTCCATTTGGTCGCTTTTTTTTAATGTCATGCCAAACAAGGAAAGAAGGGAGAGCGTTACACACCGTATAGTCGAGCCACACGTTCCAATATTTATCTGCTCAAGATAATATATCTATAACAAATAACAATCGTGCCGAAATTAGGGGGGGGGGGGGATAAACGTCGCGCTTTACGATCTTGTAAGCTAGCCTTAATACTCTACGAAAATCCGGCAGCACTTCCCCTACTTTCCGTACTTCATCCCAATCCGCAAACAACCCAAAATAATCCACACAATACCAATAACACATATAACCCAACGAATATATTAAACAGCCCCCTCCCAAAAATAGTTCCTCTCGGCACCATAGCAGCGAAGCAACGACACACCGAGCGATAACCATTTTTATCATTCGCAATACATCTACCTTAACTCGGATTCATCCTTTGGAGTATATACTCCATAATCACATTAACATATACCATAACGCAAAACGAATTTTCCCGCATTTTTTTCTTTTGCCTTTCATCAAAACAGCCCAAGCACCAACACGACACCACTAATAATCCGATTATGTGTTTCCATTCATACTTAAAGCACATTCATAACTAAACACACTTCCTAAGCACCTGGACACGCCCCCTTCTTAATATTAAAGAATAATTAACAAGGTATTCTAAAAATAACACACCAAGCAAGGAGATTAACTAACCATTATTTTGCAGCTGCTGGCCAATAGTTGGCAGTTGGGTTTCTCCATTTTCCCATGGGCCGCCTAATCCAAGTGGGGAAGAACATGATATTCAGCAATGCATTTCACCACTTGTATTTAGTGCTGTGTGGAGTGGACTTCTCACCCTCATTTACCATATGATGTGGATGCGCCCTCCCTCTACACGTGTCCACTAAGGCCTAGCTCCCATCTATCCTTTTTTTAATTTTTGCCCTTTAGTGGTGGGGCCACTGATCAATTAATCCAATCAACACTAATTAGGAGTGGGGGTCCCACTGAATAAATTAATCCTAATCATCCCCTAATAACTCCCTCACTTAAAGTTTAATGGCACTTACATTAAGCAAATCATACTTAAGAACACATTTTGAATTAAATCCTTGCCTTGATAGTTCCTTTTAATCACTTGGAACTTAAAATAAACTCTCATTCACGCGTATTACGTCCTACTAGATTCATGACCGCTCCCTAGTATAAAATAAATACAGCATAACTCCTTCCCCCCTTAGGAATATTTCGTCGCTTGAATGTGGAATTAGCAATCTTTCAAAACAATTCCGAGTTTTCTCTAATAGTTATACCTATCAACCTTCATTCCCCGACTTACAATGCCTCAATGATCACCACTTACTACAATAATTCGTTTATGAATCAATTATAGTGAATCTAGGAATTGAATTACCTACAGGTAACGGGGAAAACTAAGGATTACTTATCAAACTTCATTTCGTCCTTCCACTTCCCAAGGCATCCCTCCCTATTATTAATTTACCCAAACACTTTGACGGAAGCCACATCCTTAGTAATCGTACCTGCTACCCTCGCGTCAAGTAATAGCTTACGGTTTTCGCCTCATATGACACTCCTCCTGTTTCCTGAACATCATCTATGGGGAACAATACTCTAGAAGGATCACCAATACATTACTTAGCATGATATATGGAACTGGATTGTACCGCCTCCAATCAGATGGGTAGATCCATCTCATATCACCTTCCCTATCCTACGAACAATTCTAGATAAGGCCCAATGTTATCTCGGACGAGCTTCCCCTTCCTGCCTAATGTCATCACACCCCTCATGTGTGATACCTTCAGGAATACCCAGTCACCAATCTAAACTCCAAATCTCGCACCGATACCTGCCTATGACCTTCTGTCGACTCTGGCTGCTAAATCCCTCTTTCTTGCATAACTTCACCATGTCAAACAGCTTGCTGAATCACATCTGGGACTATTAACTTAGTCAAGGGTGTTCTGCACTTCCCCCATATAAGGCCTCGTACGGTGGCCATCTGGCTACTTGAAATGTAGCTATTATTATATGGCAACTCAATGAGTGGCAGTGGTCAATCCCAGCTACCTTTGAAGCTCAATAATACAGGACCCGCAACTATCTTCTAATGTCTGAATAGTAGCTCGGCCTGCCGCATCAGTCTGAGGGTGAAAATGTGTTGCTAAAGGTTGTCCTTGTGGCCCCAATCCATTCTGAAACGATCTCCAAAGTTGGTTGTAAATTGAGCTACTCTGTCTGATATAATAGACGGGGAACCCCTGAAGTCCTCACTATCTCCCTGACATATAACCTCGCATAATCTTCAGCCGATAATTAGTCCTGACTGGAACAAATGGGCCATTTCTTCAGCCTATCTACAATAACCCAAATAGAGTCATACTTCCTTTGAGTGCGAGGTAAGCCCTGTAATGAAGGTCGCATATTAATCATCTCCCTTTTCCAAGTCTGGATCTCTATTCCTGTAATAATCCCCCGCTTGATGTTCGATCTGACTTGTTGACAATTCGGTACTGAGCACCCTCCCTAATGTCTTTTTTCAATGCCAATCCCACCAATATAAGCAGCCTGAGGTAAATGATACATTTTCGGTGTTGACACCTGGGTGCATGATAACGCTAGCATAGTGTGCCTCTCCCCTAACCTGCCATCGTAGCCCCCGCAAAATCGGGTACCCCATCTGCCTTCATATCGTACACACTCCATTAGGTGTAACCTTAATTGGGTCTTTGTTCCTTTGAAGAGTTGCATCGTCTATACTGTGCCATAATAAAAGGGGGGTGGTCCTTGTATTGGTTGCATCTTTACCCGCGTATCTATGATTGATGACTCAACAACCTCTCGAATAGAAACTCCTCCACTATCCTTCTGAATACACCACGGACTCCAGGCTGGATATCCGCTGATCTCCCAAAACCATATCCCCTCCGTTTGGTTTGTACATATTTCAAGTACCCCATGGACTTTACGGGCTACGAGCATCGCTTAACAACATTCGCTTTCCCTGGGATGATTTAAATACAACATTACATCATAATCCTTTAGCACCTCTAACCAACCGCCTCTGTCGTAAGTTCAATCCCTGTTTGTTTAAAGATACTTGGAGCCTATTATGATCTGTATAGATGTCCACCAGGACACCTATAAATAATATCTCCATATCTTCACGGCAGAACCACACGACCGCTAACCTCCAGATCGTGAGTGATAGTTTTCTTTCATGTTTCCTATTCTATCGGGGCATAGGCTATAACTTTGCCATTATGCATCATACACATCCTGAGCCCAACACCCGAAGCATCACATAATACCTAGCCCCCCTTCTGGTCCGTCCCTCCGGGAAGATTTAGGACTGGAGCTGTAGACAATTTGTCTTTCAATAGCTGGACGCTTCGCTCACAAGCCTCAGTCCAATTGGAATCGTGCCTGCCTTTTGAGTTAGCCTTGTCCGAGGGCGCTGACACTTAGAGGCAGACTTTTCTACGAATCTCCTATAATATCTTGCTAACCCCAGAAAGCTTCCGTACCTCATTAGGTCTCGTAGGTATGGGCCAAGTCTTTACAACCGCCTCAATCTCTTTTGCTGTCTACCCGAATACATCAGCTCGCATATATGCCCAATAATTCCAAGAAAGTCACCAGAACTCGAACCATAGAAATTTTTTTTTTTTTTTTTGCTACACTTATGGTGCTGAAGAACCCTAAGTGCCGTCCTTAATGGTCTGCTGCTCCGCTTCTGAACGTGAATAGACCATAATATCGTCTATAAATCAATAACAAACATACAGGAATGGTTTAAATACTAATCGCTCATTAAATCCTAAACAACCGCTGGGGCATTAGTTTAGGCCCAGAAACATCATTCTAAACTCATAATCCCCGTATCGGGTCCTGAATTCGTCTTTGCAATATCTTCCTTCTGCCTTACCCGCAACTGATATATCCTATCCTGACCGCAATTCTATCTTTGAAAAACACTTTGCACCCCTGCAACTGGTCAATAATCGTCAATCCTTGGGAGGGGGATAAATATTATTTTATTGTTACTTGTTTCGCTGCCTTATAATCAATACAAACATCCGCAAGCGACCCATTTTTGTTGTCTCACAAAACAGTACCGGTGCTCCCCCAAGGTGCAGTACTAGTCCTGATGAAGCCCTTTTCCGAGCACATCCTCAATTTCTCTTTCCCAATTCCTTCAACTCAGCAGGTCCATTCTAACTGAGGTATAGATATAGATGCTGGGTATCTGGCAGTAACATCTATAGTCAAATCTATCTCTCATTCTGGAAGAAGGCCTGGAAGTCCTCGGGAATATAGCGGAATTCATTAACTACCGGGGACTGATTGAATAGTCTGCCCTCTTCCTTTATGTCATGATGTCACCCGATCCAGAGTGGTAAATAATCCTTTTCTACCATCTTCCCGGCCTTAAGGTATGAATGGGAAACTACCTTTCGCGATACTGTACTCCCTTCCACTCTATAATCGGTTTCCCCCTGGAAATTTAAATCGAAACTACCTTTCTCTACAATTAACATTAGCATAACAAGCAGCCAACCAATCCACGCCCTGATAATATAAACTCAATCATATTTGTAATCTATTGATCCTCTCCTGTACGACACTATATATACCTACTGAACAATCTTTTATACTCGCTAGCTAGACAACATCTCGTACAGGTGTCGCACCTCAAATGGTTCTATTACTCAGACTCTAGTCCATCCTACTAGCACAAAAGTGAAGATATAAATGATTAAGTGGAAAACCTGGGTCTATCATGCATACACACTCCTCGGAAGAATACTTAATATACTTTTTATCACCTTAGGTGACGCCTCCTGTCATAGCCTATTAGTCAAAGCATATATACGGTTCGAGGACCTCTAGAACTGAAAGCTCCCACCATGGCCTCTACATGGCTGCTGAGCCCTGAAAGGCCTTCCAAACTACTAGACCACTGAGCGCAAGTATCCCACAGAAGAAGATGAACCAGCAAAAAATGCAGAACTGACAAGGAACCCCTCCTTACATACGGTTGCCGGGTGGGATTAGAAAAAAGGGGTTGTCTTAACAGGCGTAATGTGCGTGGAACCGAGGCACATGGCCACAACCCACCACTATGGGAAAAGACAAAAAAAAAAAAAAAAGAAGACAAAGCGGCATGCCAGCTAGACCTCAAATAAAATGATGAAGCGCATCCCAAGCATTATATACTCCACGGACATAAGAAGCATGGGGACGGGCAAAAAACAAACGCACGGCTTGGTAGGGCGCCAAACGACAGTAAATAAACCCACAGATAGGACCTAGCCACAGTGAGACCACCGAGGCAAAGGTGGCCTCGACTGGCTCACACCCCTGCCCCTATGACCCTGAAGCCCTAGAGATCTGACCAGCTTCGGAATATCCCATACGACGAACGCTCGCACCCATGTACTGGGGGTGCACTCTATGCTGGCTGGAAGAAAATCTAACATGTTGCGCTGAGACTGCCCTTCGAAACTCGTGAGCACGATGAAACCTGCTGGTGGATCTTCACATCCCTCTATGCGGGTACCTCTATTTCATCTTATCTGGATAGGAGACGCACCCACACACCAACGGGATATCCATCTAACATTAACTACCCACCTGTGACATATCCATTCACAACAACCTAGCACTTTCCCATATGCCTGGATAAGAGCACTGCCATGCAACCGTCAATCAGATATACGAGGGCAATTCTAAGGAGGTGGCGAGCATAACGGATTTACCGGCGTGTCGGGTGCCATAGGGCAGGTCCCCGAATGAGTAGGGCGCAATTGGCTACCATATACAGGAAAATCCCGACACTCGGAGCTATAGGGCTCTCGAACGCTCCTTCCATTTTGTTTGAAACGCAAGAACCTTCGACTGTAGCTCGGCTTCATCTCTAGAGGCAGGAGTGGCACTGGAAAGCCTCCACAAATTCATCCCATACAGCTGGAGGAGTCACTCTCACCCCTAGTAACTCCCCAAGACTCGACCAATTAATACTAACATCAACAAAACGATACGTACCACGCAACAACTCGGTCCCCAAAGCCTTGATTATCCTCATGTACGCTACTCTGACAAATAACTCTTGCGGATCATCCTGGCCTTGACCCAAAGAACTCTGGTAGATTACCACTTAAGAAGTCCGATCCCTTAAGGTATCAGATCTGTCCGCATGATCAACACCTAGTCCATCCTGCGAGCCTGACCCCACTAATCTAGTCACAACTGAACCGCATCTCTCATGCCTATCCTCTGTCCCTAACTGAGGAGTTTTGGAGGTTCAAGGCGGGCCGTTAGGGGATGGTGGTGTCCCCCGAACGGAGTTGTTGACAATTGACTCGAACTAACCGCTCCTCTGGCGGTGGCGGTGAATATCGGGGGCGTAGGTAGGGGGGGTGTCGTTCGTTGTGGGTGGGGGGTGGGGGCGGTGCTAGCTGTGCTGAGCGGGGGTGAATACCGTGGAGGCATAGACACGCACGGGCCCTATTAACTCTCCGGGTCGACGTACCTTCTTCTCCGATTTCCCTTCTGGGCGGCTGTCGTCATTCGTTGGCGGCCTAGCTGAAAAACACACGGATTAGTTAAGAAGGGGATTTCCTTTTATATAGCTCTTCGCACGATCTAGAATAAGAAGAAAGTATGCATCCTAGATGTCCTTTACTTCTTATTTATAAATGGGTGGGGTCACCCAGCCACGGTTGATAAGACAAACGTCCGAACTGATTACACGGCCTTAGTACATTGCGGATAAGGAGAGGGGCCCCTCTTGGGAGACGCACTGTCTGGTGGTGGGTCACGACGGGGCGCACCCTGCGGAGGTGTGTGGGGCGGCTTGACTAGATAGGTCTGCCGTTGGTGGGTGGGTGGTAGGCAGCTGGGGGGCGAACAAAAAAAAAAAAAAAAAAAAAACCAGACAAAAAAAAGCCCCCTACAAACCATGCGAAGTATAACCAAATGAAACTAAGACAATATGGAATTTCATCAATCAAGCCAACCCCAGACCCCAACGTCACTATGTAAAAAGATGACCTCCGTCCTAAGGATTCATAGCATTCAAAACCGTAAACAACAATCTCGGATTACAAGGCCACCCACTATCCAACTCATAATAACATAAGTAAGCGACAAGCTGCCACTACAACCATACACATGATGTACGCAGCCGACAAGGCTGCCCCTGTACAAGACTACATCCCAAACAACCGTTTCCATACACATTATCAAAACATATATAATACAACCGCACATAATTCTGACACGACCCATCTTAAGAGTATGTAGTGAAACTTGACGGGACAGGGCCTCGCAATACCCATAACAAGCAAAAGACACCAAAAAGTTATTCCAAAACGACTGGGCTCACCGGACAAGTGGAGATCTTGCAATCAGCAGAGTAGATATCCTAGGCGGGAGGATCGTCTACACCATGGGCATGAACGCAGCCCCCCGAGGAAAGGGGGTCAGTAACGCACAATGTACTGAGTATTTAAAGCAATGATAAGGTAAAGATGACAGATAAACCAATATGATGGCAGTCGAAAACAAAATATCGCTACCATTTACCGTTTAGTGAAATCACATGCATAGCTTTAACATATAAGGTGCCCAGCCTTCCTTAGTCAAGGGGCTCGGCAAAAAAATCATCACGTCATCTCCGTCATCATCATCTCATAACCATCCTCATCACCATCATATATATAATATACTACCAGGCCCTCTAGTGAGGGGACTCGGTGATATACGCAGAAACTCCACCGAACATTACCCCTGCCCATGACTAGTGAAGGATAAAGGACTATATGCACGAGCATAATATTATGAGCAACCATAACCATTAAAAATCATTTCTTATAACGCAATAACCAATCAAACGTGAACCAAGCACGGAGTTTACCAAAGATTAACTTTTTATCAAGATTATGAACTTTAAAATACGATATGTAAATGGTAAAAATCTCAATGACTTTAAGACGCATACCATCGATATGAGAAACATCTATCCTTAGACATGAGCCGATATATACATGAATAATTGTGGAAGCAAGAATATACTTCACCTATAAGCTATAGAGGTTCGTATCAAACCTTCCGTTATTCGCTTATGTTAAAAGTCATGGCCAAACAAAGAAATAAGAACAGCATTACTACCATATATCCCGAGCCGCACGTCCAATATTAACTGCTCAGCTATTATCTATAACAACTAACAATCGTGCTGTCATTAAGTTAAACCCGCGCTTTACTATCTTGTAACTACTAATAATCTAAAATCTAAACGAAAATCCTGCAGCTCTTCCCCTATTTTCCTTACTTGCGTCCAATCCGACCAAGACCCAAATTATCCACGCAATTCCAATAACACATATAACCCAAGATCAAAGTAAACAGCCCCTCCCAAAAATATGTTCCATCGTCGGCAACCATAGCAGCGAAGCAACTACACACTTACAGCGATAACTCAGTTATAATCGCAACACATCTACCTTATCGTAGTCTCCTTTATAGAGTATCACTCATAATCACATTTAACATATAATACCCAATAACTAAAACAAAACATCCTATGTTCATGGTCCACCCCCTTCTAATATTAATGGATAATTAGTAATTAACAAAGGTATTCACAAGAATTAACACACAAAGTTTAAGGGATACTAACCAAAATTTATTGCAGCTGTGGCCAAGAGGTTTCCACGGGTGTGGGTTTCTCCATTTTCCATGGCTTCCTAAGCTCAAAAAGGTTCGTCAAGAAGATGATATGAGACCATTTGCATTTCACCACTTGAATTTAGTATGAGTGGGAGTTTCCACCTTCAGTTATAATATGAAGTCGGGATGGCATTAGGCCCCCCTGTACACGTGTCGGGACTGTAAGGTCGACGAACTCCCAATCGGATCCCTTTTTCATTTTTGCCATGAGTGGTGGTGGGCCAATATGGATTAAATGTAATCCATTAATCAGCACTAAAAAGGGTGGTGGGGACCACCTGTTACAATTATCCTTAAAAGCCACTAATTTAATCCATCACTTAAAGGTCGGATATGGCACATACATTAGCCAATATCAATACTTTAATATCACAGTTGTGAATGGACACCTGCCTAATATTTCGTTTAATCCTTGGAACTAAAATAAAATTCATCCCCGGGACTACGTCTATAGATCATGACGCGCACTACGTATCAAAAATACGAGGCATAATAGTGAATTGTTTGGAATAAGGTGGTTAAATAACTCTTTTAAACCAAGGTTATAAGCTTTTCTTACAAATGATTAAGAAACAGAAACTCCCAAACTTATTTGGTCTTTTAGACATGTTCTAAATGGCTTCAACGGTTCATTTTTGAATCTTCGGTAGGGGATGCATAGGCCGCGACTCGAAGCTGTTCCAGCATCGATTGTATTGAAATATAACTTCTCGTTGGCACCATGGGGGTGTGCATCACGTCCTGTAGACAATGTTTGTTCTATGGCAGAGCCTCTTCCTGCGACTGCAGACCTATTTCACCAAGGAACAAAAGATGTTCTGGGAAGGGCTTATGGCCCAAGGTTTGGTTTCCTCAAGACCCTTTGTTGGTCCTCGGGAGTTTACCTAGACGTTTCCAACCTCAAATAAGGAGAGCGAGGAGGGGGGGCAAAAGGGGAGGGCAACGAAGAGCGCTGTATCAGGGGGCGTCGTGGGGCCCGGGTTACTCTCTGCTGGCGTGGTTCGACCCGTGTGTTTTGTGTGCTATTTGTTTTGAGGAACCTCTCACATAAATTCTGCATAAACATAAAAAAACATTAACAAAAGACTACCAAAAAACGATGTTCTACAGATACAAAGCGACGCTTGTAAGGGTTATGTTTCAAAGTCTCGGATCGTTTTGAACGTTTGACCACAAAATCCACGTCATAGTCAGGTATGAATTCCGATAAAGAACTCATATGACATATTTTAATACTTTTTAAGAACATGTGAGGTTGTAGGAACCTAACTTTCCATTTTGAGAGACCTTCTAGAATGTCACCCCCCACCAGCCCCCCTACCCCGATGAAAAATTTAAGTTTATGGTTTAACAAATATTTCAACTTCCCCATCTAAAAAATAAAAATTTAATTTGTTTTTTAAAATATTTACAATTAAAAAAATTCATTATATCACCATTACCCTGGGACCCTCCATCCCCATCGACCCCACCCCCCAGGACCATCCCACCCAAAAAAACAAATTGAAATTTGCATTTTAAAAAAACATTGAAACGGTCAAAAAATTCATTTTTTAACCCTACTCCTCGACCCAGCACCAACACCATCTAGCCCGCCTACAGCACACTCACAACCCTCCAACCCCACCCCAAAAAAAATATTAGTTTTTTTTTAAAAAAAAAAATGAACTTCAAATTTTTCATTTGTAACCCACCTACCCTCGAAACTTCCCCCCCCCCGCCCTGTCCAACCCTCATCCCCGACTAACTTCACGAAAAAAAAGTATGTTTAGTGTTTAAGAATAAAAAATAATTCAAAACTTTTATTTTGACTCTTAGAATAAATTTTGGGATGTAAGCCAGGTAAATTAAAAAAATAATTTGGATGTTCAAGTCCCAATCCAACTTGTTTATAATGTTAGCCATGGAGTGAAAGACTCCTAGGCTATAATCGTATCAATCAGTAAACAGATTTAGGACGAGGGCATGCAAGTGTCAAGACTAAGTTATTTCATATACACATAAACATTTTAACAAGATCATTGTAGATTTAGCCTGCTCCAAGTACATAGTAGGGTCCTTGACAGAAATGATCAGCAACAATGGTAAGCATAGTGCAAACCATCCAAGAGAAAGCAACACAGAGGCCAATACCACAATTTCGGTTAGAGCGGCGTTATGGGGCAGCAAGGTGAACGACTTCAAGCTCATGTGGGGCGGCTGGAGCACGCTCTAAACTATTGTTTGGGCCTAAAAAACGTCCCGAACTAGCTAAATAATCTAGGAAAAACAAATTAATAACTAATTAAGGGTATCCAACATCCGTTAACGACTAACGGGTGACATGGCGGACAGAAACAACTAGAGGGTGACATCAGACTAGCTATCCTATATCTAGGGGGGATGGTCCAAAAGATGGCTTTATGGTGCCTAACAACTAGGATTACTGTATGTTAATTACAGTAGGTTACCTATTAATAAATAGAAAGAATTAATTTAATTAATTTAAATTGGGACACAAGAAGCTAAACCAATAAGCAATTTTTAGATTTCTGATTAGGTAAAAGTGTTCTTCAATTCCTGTGGTTTTTAGCGAATCTGTAATTTCCATCGGTGGTCTTTTGGTGTTGTTAATTCTAGTCTATCTGAGGCGGGGCATTTTAGGTTTATTTTGAAGTCAAAAGGGTATGTTAGTTCTGTTCAAGTCTTGGTACTGTCGTCTATTAGATTTGGATTATAGGTTCAGTTTTCAGACATAATTACACGTTCCCAATCAGAAGAACCGAAATTCTCTTAATTTCTCAAGAATACGCTCTCTTTTCCATCACTCCATTGTAAGAACAAGAAAAGCTAAGGATGAAGACGTAAGGTTTGTGAAGTTCCTAATCAGATTTTAATGGATTCTTCATCTATAAGTTATGGTTTTAACTCTTGAGTTCCTTTCCCAAGAGGTAGTTTAAACATAAGTTTTTCAAGAATCTTCAATTCTAGGGTTTTATGAAACATGACAAAGGATTTGTCTTTCTACTACACCCGTCGAGATTTATGAATTTTTAATGAAAAGTATGTTGTTTGGTTTCTGGACAACACTAGTCCACACGAATTGATGATTAGGTGAAGTCTGTTTGAATGTAGTTGTGAAGCATGTTCTTCCTATATGATGGTCGTATGATTGTTTCTATGATGTGATATCCGCATTTAAGACCTAAGGGTTAGAATTTTCAAGGTTTAGAATGAACCCTTTAAAGACGTTTTGCCGCTCCTACTCACTCCCGCGATGGTATGTACTTGATCGTGTACTATTATTTCACCCTGAACCATTTTTCATGATTATTTCTATTTGAGTCACCCAGCCCCCCCCTTCCACAATGTATTATTCCAGAGAACGATCGATGATGCAATAATGGTTCTTGAATAAAAGAGGTAAGTCTTCTTAAAATTGTGATTTCTCCAAGATGTGTATGTTAGGCTATAAGAGTGAGTGCCAGTTATGATAAGATGATGATGTTGTTCGTGGTGAATAGCTGGCTATGAATATTGAAATTTTGAATTATGATAGGGAACATGATATGTCGCATGTTTAGTATATCCTTGTATGTTGTACACAAGGGTGATTATGTTTATCTGCAAGAAGTAAAAGGTTCGTATGAAAGACAATTCCATCTGATCTAAAAGAGCTAATGATCATGTGTGTACAAGGGAGTATGATCTCCCTAGGACCTACGATATTTTTATTATGAAAAACAAATTTAAAGGTTATTTCAAGGAAAAGGGACTTAAGCTAATGCACTGATCGAACTAGATACCGTGGAGACGCTGTTGTCCTTTCCATTGGGGAGGTAGGTTCACAATGATTCTTCATGGAGATTGAGGCTTTCATTGTTAGAAATTTGGAATATGTGGTCTCTAATACATCTCCTAGTTATTGAAATATGTGCCACCATTAGGAATCAGAGCTAGTGGATAAAACCTGAGAAAGCTATGTCATTGTAGGTTCTACTTTTGCCGATGTAGGACTACCTTGTTCAGACTTGAGAGGAAGAGCGTGCGTACGGACAATATTATCCTAGCGGGCACAGGGGAGCGTTTCTCAATTTTGACGTTGGTCGGACTCTCTGACCTCGTCATTTTCTGTCTCCGGCTTTCGGGTGGTGTGGAGTTCTATGGACACCGGATTTGGTTTAAGCTCACAGGTCTATGATGGTGAACGCCTATGACTCCCTCATGTAAATTGAAGAAAAGAAACGATAGCGTGACTAGCGGTAAATGAGTAGTTGGCTTAGTATAGGTAAGTGGCATGGGCACTAATACCTAGACATGCGTCACAAGTTTGATTCTAAGGAAGTCCTTCGAGATTGTTCTGATTTAATATGATGATATGATGATATTGTTCTGTTTTGATTAGGATGATGTATCTTGCATGATGTTGATCTCTATCATGTAATATGTTTTTTTGTCTTTTTTTTTGATATTGAGGTACTTGTTGTGATATGAAGAAACTTGACTTATGGTCTCCGATCTTATCTTACTTGGATATGTGGGTTATAGGGGTCACTGAACATGAATTGTAGCGTTGGTATATGGGATATTGTAAGGGATGTCCTTTGATGTTTATATGATTTATTGAATATATTTAATTGTTAGACGTATTCTATGACTGAAGGGTGCCTACAGTATATGATGTTGATGTCAACGAAATCGCCTTTAATCTTGGTATATGTTATTGGAGTGTAAGGAAGATTTTCATATGCGCTTGGCATGTTTTGTCTAATTTATGATTAATGATTCTTTTGCAGCAGTCGTTATGTTTTTAGTGCATACACACACATACTTAGTACAGGTGGGGGTTTTAACCGAACCCCATTACTTTACATTAATATAACGGTAGGGTGCGACCATTGAAGTTTTAAGGCACGGCGATTAAAAAAAGAATGGAACTCGTTCTCCATGTCTTGGTAGGTTTTGATGTTCGGTGATGCTATCACTCTTTGATATTTGATTACGGGAATTTTTAGTAGTTGGGTAAGAATTACGTGCATTACCATATTGTTATTTTGATCTTTGTAAATAAGACCTATATGGAATATTGAACTATTATTGCATAAGGTCAGATTTGTCACCTTTAGAGTGGCTTCTTATCTAGTGCATACAATAGTTTTAGAATATCGTATGTTGTTAAACTATAACCAAAGGTATGAAGTCTAGAGTATACTCAGTAGTATTATTAAAAATTCGTTAGAATTATGCTCCAATTTTAACTGTGATGATTGTGATGAATGCTCAAAAGAGACTTGTCTGCAACTTTTGAGAGGTTAACGACGCCGGTATCGTTTGGATTATAATCGGGTGTTGAAAACTTTCTCATCATAAATTAATTTGAAGTAGTTGCATGTTGTTGTCGAGCGATTGTTAGGCAAAATATTCTCGATCAAGGATATTTATGGGAAAGAGGAAAAGAATTCAAAAGAAAAAGTAGTATGAGACTCTTCTATCGATAATGTAAAAAAAAAAATCCCTCCATATAATAAAAGATAGACATTAAAAATAAAATGGAATTAAAAAGTGTATGTCAAATTGACGTCTTGACTATTTTCTTGCATGATGGCATAACGTGCTTTCAATGAGTTCCATAAGAAATGAATGTTTTGAATTTATTGAGGTTGTGTCTCTTTTTTTATAAAAGAGAAAGAAAATTAAAAAAGGGAAAAATTGAAATGACAATGCACCGAAAAGATAAAGTTACCAAGCCAAATTAATCATACATTTTCCTTTAGCCCCAATACAAGCCTGAAAAAACCTTTGAGATCTTTCTACGGTCGGGTAATTTAATTAATAGAAAATATGGACAAATCTATAGGTTGAAGCATGCAAGAATTTCTCCATAGAATATGAGAATTTTGTTTAATTCCCCCATTTCAGGATTGTGGTTTGTGGACACATGGTATCGTAATATATGGTGAGGAATATGGAGTTTTGAAGCGATAACTTTTTCTCGTAAGTGAGCATTCATGAGGTTGAGCCTTGATTGATGATGCCTAATCATCATTTGAGGCTTTTTAAGAATACCCCCCCCCCTCCGCAAAAAACTCTATTCACGTTTCAAATTTTATAGATTTTGTATTACCCTTGTGTTAGAACAAACATGTTGGAAGACAAGAAGAACTATTTAGATAACCTTGTTCAACTAATTGAATTCTTTAGTTACATGAGGAATCACAATATTTTATGTTTGGGTTATCGATGAGTCTGATATTTTGACTTCTTTAAGGCTTTTTTTGATTATCAAGTAGCGTCTTCAAACACAATGATGACTCATAAAATCTTAATTTCCTTGATCAACAACGAAGCGAGCCACAAGCGTGAGAATTGATGTCGCCGGACCCTACATTTGATAACAATGTACAAAAGAGTATTTGTTACTACCATGATGTAATAAATATGATAGGTTGCTTAAACAACATAAACATCATGGTTTGTCCATTCAACCATAGGATTATTAATGTGCATAAATCAACATCATAATAAGAATAGAGTACTTCTCAAGTAAACCTACATAGCCTTGATCTAGACTTGCCTCATCCGCCTCCAATCAACTTACATACTAGAAAACATCACAAGATACAATTTAATATATTCATTCTTCATCAGATAATTCACATAGTTTTATAGATGAACAGAGCATAATGGATCCCCCTGACGCTCTTTATTTAGAGTACAACTGTAAACATTTATATGTTTAGTCACCCCGTTGAACGTGTTTATTCCTCTATCGCGTACACCTTTATTGTCTGACCACTCCAATCGTTGTTACACGCACATGAATGGTTGAAAAAAATTGTGATGTGAATTTTCATTTTGATAAAGATTAGCCACCTAGATAAATAAATGTAAAACTTCCCAAAACATCCATACAATGCTCAAAAAATCATATCACCCTAAGATGCATACATCTTGGAAATCTTTCTCTCAAGTAAGTGAATTAAAAGAGTAAAAGGGAAGATGTGTGTATAAATACATGTTTGTCTCTATAAAAGGTCTAATTGGCAGAGTAAAAGGAAGATTTTGCGGAATTCTTCCGGATTTGGGTTAGTTAATGTCATAGACGTGATGTTCTTGCTCAAATTTGGAAAATATTTGGTCGATTTTCTTGCGATCTTATCTAGAATTCTTACCAAGAAATTTATTATCCACTTTTATGACATGTTATTATTTGTATCCTTAACGTTTTACTTAACATTTCCCGTATTTTTCATTTAAGGTGTCGCCATACATTTCAGCTAGGTTTTGCCATAGTTTCCAATTGAGTTGCCGCTTCATCTTCCAATTAGGGGTTTGATAGTTTTCAACTAGAATTTTTACTTATTTAATATATTATGAACTTGTTAAGATAATGCATGCATGAGTATTTGGGTTTAGCTAATAAGTTACAAAAATTAGAGATTTTAAGTACAAATAATATTCTAGGGTTTTGATTTCAATATTTTGTTTTGGTATTATTAAATGTTTGGGAATTTTTATAATTTATTTATACTTATTGATATGGAATTGAGTAAAATTAATATTTATGGGTTTTATAGATCCAATTCATTTATAATGTTTTTTAAATGTTAAACCTTGTATAATTTTCTTGTTATGCGTAAATTTGGTTTTGTTGCCTTATTTTTTTGTTGTTGTTTCTATTTTGGTGTTTTTGCCTATGTTTTTTTGTTGTTATTGCCTTGTAGAAAATATTAATCATTATTGAGGTTACTGGTTGACAATATTGCTAAGTTGCTACCTCAAATTTATGTTAAAATTAGGGTTTATCTTGGTGACTAAGGTAAGTCAAATAAATATTGGGGGTAGGACTCAATATGTAGAGAATATGGATAAAGATCATTTATCAATTCCTAAACTTGATGGTTATGCTAAGTCTCTTTAGATTACTAAGTTAGGAAAAACTTATGTCGTTCCACTCTAATGGGTGATATGATGGAATTGAAAAATTACATGGAAATTTGTAAAAATGCATTATTTATGTATGATTACGACACGATAGATATTAATATGTGTCATGATACTATTCAGGAGGATGTGGGTCCCAATGAAGGTCAAATTAGTGAATCTTTAAGATAATTTGGTGTTTTTTTTTGCAAATGGGGAATCTAATTGTTGTTTGAATGCATAAACGAAAATAAAAAAGAAATATTAAGACATGTTAGGGTTAGGCCTCGTTCTACATTTCGCATCAGTGATATGATTAGAGAAGGCTATTTTTTGTAGATAGGTGTTCAATATGAAACAAATGATAATTCTTAAATAGATGTGACTGAAATTGAAGAAGAAACTTAACCTTCTATTCTACAAGAAATTGAATCTTCTATTCAAGAAGAAGTTTAACAAAATTTCCATGAAAATGTAAAGAATGATATGGATTATGATTCTATTTGTTCTAACAAATCTATGAATAATGGTAATGATGTGCTTGAGGAATTGAAGATTATTAAGGAAGATGTGATAAAGTTTTAAGAAGGTAGGAGGTGAATGAAGATGAAAAAAATGGTTTTTATGTGAAGTTGAAATTAATGAAGGTTGTGATGATATTTACAACGGAAAAAAGAATTTGAAGGGTAAGCTAACATCTGATGGTCCATACTATTACAATTTCGATTGTGATAGTTTTCAAAGTGATGAAGAACAACGTATTTCTAATGATGAACTTGAAGGAGGGAGTTTGCGGGGGATAAAGAAAAGTATTATCGTTTTATATGATTCTACATATGATGTTGTATTATGCCTATGTGATTTGGCATTTTAAAGTGAAAAAAAATATAGTGAGGAAGTATTTTGTTATGATGCTTCTTATATTATCCTGATCAATGACACTATCATACAGTCTAAGTGTCTGAACATCAAAGCAAGTGTAGNACTTTCTTGTAGTGCAATTTGTACATTGGCAATAAATCCACGATATTCACGCTTCATCTACTCCACCAAAAGTGTTTGCTTTAGGTCACGGTACATCTGGTTGCACACCGTATTTATCGAATAACTTGAACGATGAGCCTCTGTCAAATAGTGTGATCAAATCATCGACGCGGGGTACACTACCCTTCCCTTAATCCTCAAAACACCTTCCTCGATCGATTGTCTCTTCTTTAAGCCTACTTTCCCTTGCAACACTTTTTTATCCTCGATCCGGATCAATTTTTCAACATTAAACCTTTTGGTTTTCCCTTAATATTGTCCAATGAAGGAAGATCTTGCTCCACATAAGCTAAAAATCCTCCCTTTCTCATTTACTTCTACTCTCATAAGTCCGTTAGCCAGAATCTGACCTCTCTATCCAATGGTCGTCTAGAAGCTTGCAAGTGAGCTATGACTTCCCATGCTTCCCGCCTTTCTACTTAAAGCACCCTCCCACATTCGCTTCCACCGGGATTATACCAATAGTGATGTCGTAGTCCTTCAGCATTTCCATCCATCTCCTCTGGCTCAAGTTTCAAATTTTTTTTCTGAGTAAGACATCCTGTAGGCTACGATGAATCCGTATAGACCTCACAACTTAACGCCATATAAATAGTGTCTTCCCATTGCTTTAATGCATAAACTACCGCGGCCACTTCCAATCATGAGTTTGGATAGTTACGTTCAACTGGCACTTTTAATTGTCTTGAAGCATAAGCAATCACATTCTTCTCTTGCATTAGTACGCACCCAAACCGCGAATAGGATCCATCACAATAGACAATAATATTCTTACCTTCCCCTGGCAAGGTGAATTGGTGCCGTAGTCAACAGAGTCTTGAGCTTTTTGAAAAGCTTTCCTCACACTCATCCGACCATACAAAATGGAATTCTGCTTAGTCAAGTTCGTCAGTTGGTGAAGTCAATAGAAGAGGAATCCCTTGCAAATCGACGGTAGTACTGCTAAACCTACAAAGCTTCTTATTTACCTGACACATTAGTAGTCTTACCCAATCTTGCACTACTTCGGGATCTTAGCGGATCCACCATCACTCCATCTTTAGCACCACGTGCCCCAGAAGGACACTGCCTCTGCCAAAACTCCACTTGAGAATTGCATAAAGCTTTTTAAATTCCCTCAAACATTTCCACACAATCTCAAATGCTCGCATGTTCCTTCGTTACTCTTGGAGTATATCATATATCTCCAATAAATACGATCACAAGAGATTAAATATGGCTTAAAATCCGTTCATCAAACTCATGAACGCAGCAGGGGCATTTCGTAAGACCAAAAGAACATCACTACAAATTCCTTAAATGCCCATACCTGGTTCTAAAGTCGGTCTTTGGCACATCCGTTGCCCGTAGTTTCATTGATATAACCGGATTCTCAAGTCAATCTTAGTATGAAGACCAGCACCTTGTAACTGATCGACAAGTACATCAATGCGAATGGAAAGGAACTTTTCTTTTATTGTCACCTTGTTTCACTGTCGGTATCTATGCACATCCAAAACTCCCATCCCTTCTTCTTTCACAAACAAAACCGAGCACCCAAGGAGTGGACTTGTCTAATGAAGCCCTTTCCTCACAACTCTTGAAGTTTGGGCTTTAACTCTCTGAACTCCGCGGAGCCTCTATAGGGGGTATATAATGGGCGAGTACCCGTTCAGATCAATACAAAAGTCAATCTATCTAGTGGCATACCAGGAGATCTGCAGGGAACAATCCAGAAACCACGGACCACCGAACCGACTCATCGACGGGACTTGGGTAGTGTCATCTTTGAGATGTGCCAAAAACCTAAACACCTTGACTAACCATTTTCTTAGCACGAAGACAGGAGATGATACCGCACCGGATTGGAAGTGTAGTCCCCCTCCCACACAACGGATCTGTCCAGTCTGGCTAACGATCACCACTTTTTACATTAAATCCAGATCGCAAATTGTCGGCGAGCCAAGTCATCAATAATTAACATCAAATCACCATTTCTAAGATAACCAAATCTACTAGGTGTTGCTCCCCACAACGTTTCACAACAAGACCTATATACCTTTTCAACTACCACAGACTATCCACGGAGTATAAACAGAATAGGCATTCAGTAATTCCATGTAATTTGACCATTAGCAAATAGGAAGTACTAGAAAGTGGATCCAGGATCAAACAATACAGAAGCCGTGCAATCACAGGACCAGAAGATACCTTGATGATCAGCTCATTGTCTCCCCTCGATCTACCAGGGAAGCGTAACAATGGGCCCCATTACTTGTGTCTGTTTCCCCTACCATTGGTGATGTAGTGGTCCAGTTTGCCCATCTCCCCGGCCGTTTTGGTGACCACTTACCTCGGCCACCACGCCCTCCAGAAGAACAGCCCTGCCATACCCCTCTACCTCTAGCTATTAGGGGTTTATTACTCTGTTTTAGACATTCCTCCTAATATTCCAATCTCCACATCCATAACACTCTCTAGATTTCACGCATGGGTCTCTCAGAAATGTTGACCGGTCCTGAGGTTGACCCAACTACAGTCTGTAGTGAAGACTGAATGTGTCAACTGAGTACCTCCGTAACCCTGTCCTCTAGAGTAAATAAAGAACATAAACTCACCTTGCCCTTTCGAAACCTCTTTGATGTCGATGTCCATAGTGAAGTCATCTGGCTCACTCCTTCCACCTCTACCACGAGTCTACCACTTCTTGAAAAGATTTCGCTGTGGCCGCTACTTGTAAAGCTGACATTCCGCAACTCTATCTCAACCCTTCACAAAATGGCGACTCCGCTCTTGTGGACTGAAACAAAGTTGGGTGGCATATCTGGATAGTGCACGAAACTTAGCCTCATATGCATTGACCGACATCCTACCTTGCTCTATGCTCAAGAACTCATCTCTTTTCCTATCCCTCAAGTCCGGGGGATATACTTCTCATAAACAAACTAGAGATGAGCCCAAGTCGTAGGGGTAGCCTCTGTTGGTTAACACTCAACATGTGACGCGCCACCACAATGTTGGCGTTCCCTTGAACTTATAACTCACGAAGTCAACACCAAACCGTTTACTTACCCCTCTTGTGTAGTAGCTCATGACATCAATCATAAAATCGAAGCCTCCTCAGATTCTGCACCCTTGAGCTGGAGGTTTCAATTTCAAGAACATACTGAAAAGTTCATGCTGATCATTTGTCCATTATAGGCCCCGTAGTCAGACCTTGGAAACGTGCCTATGTCCATGAGGCATCCATGCGAGGGGCCATAAGTGAGCTGCAGTTGTAAACCTCTGAAACCGAGGTGTTTGGTGCAGAAAACATTGGGGGTTACTGACCTGATCAGAAAACCCACTAAGATAAGCGAGAACCTGATTATCATCGCGGGGGTAGGTGTGGGTGCAATCCTCATTTTGCACTTGTTCATTCCCCCTTTCCTCCCCTCTCTTACTACTTCCTCAGTCGGTGGATAGTCACCGCCCTAGCACCCAGATGGGCTAGGTGCTCGTCCTTCCCTAGAGGACGTCCTCCACACCTCTACCACGGCCTCTTTTCCGCTATTCTTCCTCGAGCTACAGCCCCAGTGGCTGGCTCAGACGCACCCTGTCCCGTCGGTGCTGGTGTTGACGGAGCCGTTTTGCTCTAGTTTTTCGAACCATCTTCGAAATAGATTTAGGATGGTTCAGATCCCATTTGTATCATCTAGATACCAATTTGGACCCAAGTAAATAGCACAAAGAAAGAAAGAAAGAATGGATTTTTTCCTAAGTCGTTCGCCCTCAAGAAAATTAAGGCGTCCCCTACCGTTCCTTAAACTCTACTAGACCTGTTCTTGTGTGATGAGACCAACGACTAATGCTCTACATCAAGTTTGTCACTACCCAAATCGAGCCGGACTGGAACCCACATTTACCCTCCTATGTGAGCGAACCAACCAATAAACCTACATGTCATTTAATATCAACATAAAGCAATGCGAAGACTTAAACTCATAAATAACAGACAATTAAAATAACTTCGAAAATTCAACATCTATTAATTCCATTCCCCAAATCTGGAAGTCATCACCACAAACATCTAGATCATTACTAAACTAAGAGTACGTTAAAAAGCTAAATAACAAAGCTATTTCTATGCCGCGAACGTTCAAGGCATCAAGACTGAAGAAAGAGATCCAGTCAAGCTAGAGCCTTAGCTCACCCTGAATATCCGGTGTGACGAAGATCACTGGCTAGATTACTATTGATCAAGATGACGGCACGTTTGCTGCATTCCACAATATACAGAAAAAACATAAATGTAGGGGGTCAGTACACCACACGTACGAGTAGGATCATCGGCCAACTCAACATAGAAGCAATATATCTCATATCACATCATAAAATCAACTAATATTCTACGGGGGGGATGTTATAGCAATCAAGTTAACGCCTCATTATCATATCACTGATCATATCTACTTGAGACTCAAGCCTCACCTACCACATACTCCTTTTGGGAAACATGTTCTTTAATTGATATGTTAGCATCTTTCAAATTCATTGTCTTTATTCCTCTTGTGTCGGTACTGCACTCCGATCCTACTACTATGTGTCGGTACGTGACACTTCGATCCCCGACCTCTTACGTGTCGGTTCGTGACACCCGTCCCATAATTCTATGTGCTGGTACGTGACACTCCGATCCCTACCTCTACGTGTCGTTCGTACACCCGTCCCACTAATTCTATGTGTCGGTTAACGTGGACACTCCGACCGCTACTCTACGTGTCAGTTCGTGCTACCCGGCCCACTAATTCTATGTGTCGGTACTGAACACTCGTCCCCTACATCGACGTGTCGTCGTACACCCGATCTCAAATCTACGTGTCGGTTCGTGACACCGTCCCACTATTTATATGTCGTACGTGAACTCTGTCCACTAATCTCATTCAATTAATTCATCACGCCTCTTTTATATCAAGGCATTCCCAATTCATCTCATTACTTTAGTTCCAAGCCTTTCATTTTATACTAGGCCTCATTACTTAACCAAAGAGATTAGGGTTTTACAATATGGGATTCAATAACTTCATCATGCTTGTTTCATCACAATCCAATCTATATAATTATATAAATATCAACATCATGCACACACACAATTAAGCATAAAGAAGACTCTATAATACTACCCAACAATATCATTCGCTATAGAGTTTACTACTATATCGTAAGGGAACACGCATACTACCTCCACCGAAGAATGCGATCAACAAGCTAGCTGCCCAAAACTGCGGCTTCCTTCTCCCTTGATCGATGCTCGCCTCCTTGTTCTTTGTTTTGTCTATTCTAACCCTCGTTCTTTTACCCTAATAGTATGATTAAGAAATGAAAGATGGCTATAATACCCACTAAGTAACGTAAGGTTAACCTCTTTTTAAAACCCCAAGTAATAGAACGTATTAAATCTTACTAACCCTCCTAACTTTTGTAATTAAAGCAGGATAGTCAAAAACGTCCCTTAAAACGTGTAAAGAAAATCCGACCTGTACTGGATTGCGCAACTGCGACGGCCCATCGTGCCTGCCACGGTCCGTCCTGCAAGGTCGTCGCAAGGTCACAGAAGTGATTGACAGCCACTGAAGACTCTGTAACGGCCCGTCACACCTGGACTGTCGTGCCTGCACTTTCGTTACGAAGTTCAGAGGTCGATTTTCAGTACCCAATTTCATTTTTCCAATTGTTTTGAAACGAGACTCTGCGACGGTCCGTCGTGGGGTCCGCGCCTCATCCTTTGGTCCAGAAATAATCTGGCTGCCCAACATGACTAACAGGTCTTACAAATACAATTTTAACATCAACCTCTTGTTCATTAATTTTTGTTTTAAAATGTCATTCCTACATCTAGAATTCATCCAATTCGATGACCTAACTATTTTTCATAAAATGCCCGTACATGTCATCGATTTGGTTTTGTCATTTGAAGTCATGCCTATTTAATTAATTAATAAAATGTTCATTAAAGTCACTCTACAATAAATTTCAGCATGTTTTTAAAACTGATAATCTTAGGCAATACGTCAAAGACTATTGCTGTCATGCGTTATGATTTTGTGTTTCTTCCTAAAAATTGTCATACAATTTGCTTTTAAAAATAAATCATACAAAAAATAAAATAATAATAATAGTTAATATGTTCTGCATCATAATTACCTCCTTTGCAACTAAAAAATCTGCTATTAATTAATTTTTTTCCATTGTAATTAATTTCTTCCTAAGCATAATTTTTTAACTTAATAACCTATGTGTAAATTCTTTCAAGATTCTAAAAACAATTTTGTTCTTTAAAACAAACTCGTCATTACTTAGAGTAATTTTCTGCATCTATTATTGTTCTTAAAAAATTAAAAGAGAAATTTCCTAAATAAATAAATTTTGCTGCCCTAAGTTATATTTTTGCATTAATAAATAAATTTTCTATTGTTTTAAAATATATGTGCATCACATCCATTGCTATACTTGGAAATCAAATAAAATCTATCATGTCACTAATTGTTGCACACTTTAAATTTAATACTAAAATTTACATCCATGTTATCATATTTGCCATCTCATAATTAAATTATTGTTACTATAATTTTGTCTGTTTGTATGTTCACACACTTAGCATGAAATCTTTCACAATTATGTGTTATTTGAAAGAATGTATAATTGATATTTAGAGGCCAATTGAGACTTGTGATTCTAAGCTGACCATCTTTTTTGCCGTTTCTTTTATGTCGATTTGGTTTCTAGGAGGGTCTATTTATATTTGTCTAACCGACACCTCATTTAAAGAGTCCGATGCCCTTGACATAAAGATGGGCGATACGACCTTTTATGTACGAAATGCATTTGTGGTTGGTAGGGTATTTTTTCCCTACGGAGATGATGACCCGACTAAGGTTGAAGACATACAGTGGTTTTTGTTGTCGCCTATACGGCAGCTATCGACAAATAAAAGAAAGTCGTGTGTTGAGCGAAAAAGTCATCTTAGAGTCTCCATTCCTTATCCTTATATATTGTTGTTTAATTATATTTATCTTTGGGTAGATGAAATAAAAATAATTTTTTTTTTTCTTATTATTTGTGTCCTTTTGTATCCTCTCGCTTATCTTTTTTTTAAATGATTTGTATATGTACATCACTTAATCTCCGCATGCCTATTCTGTAATTAAATTAAGATGCTATCCTTATTGTGTTTTAATTTATAGGGCTCACATAAGTCTCGAGGTTTCTAGTAAACCAGAGATTTAATTGTTCAATCATTCTTATCGCTTATGTTTTACATGTTTAATAAACTGTTAATGAATCTTTTATTGTTTAATATGTTTGTCACTTCGCGAGCATGCTAATTAATTAACTAATAAATGAATGACCTTATTTGCTACTTGTAACCTCCACATCTATTGCATGAGATATGGCCAGGACCCACATTTGTCGACATCGAGTTATACCTAACACCTTCTCCAAAATGTAATTTGAACCCTTACTCGTTTCTCCTGTTCGTCGACCTTAGCTAGACTAGTTAGATTAGATAGGTGCCCTAATGGGCCTTAATTCGTTAGGTGGCGACTCTTCAAATCTCAAAAGCAAAAAAAAGGTGTTAGGTTGTGCACAAAACCCGTTTTGATAAAAAATGGGGTGCGGCAGAATGGCGACTCTGCTTGAGATATTAGGTTCTAACCATTATCTGTTTCATGCTTATTTATGTTGGTTTACTTTATTTTGGTAATTTCATTATTTTTTAGGGGCTTACCTTGTTTATTTTTATTTTTGTTGCTTTATTTATTGTTTTCTTTCCATGTGCCACCCATTCCCTCTTCCTAATCTGTTTATTATCATGTTTGACCTTTTCCCTTGCCCCTTATTTTTTTTTCTTAAATGTTTAATCCCATACCGAATTTCTTTATTTGCATGAGTTTTAATATGTCTACATGTTTACTTTCCTTTACTTATTTATGCTTATTTATTTATTTGTTTATTGTTTTATAAACTGGCTATGTGTTACCACTTTCCAATCTAAATACTATATGTTTACCGCTTTGATAACTAGTATTTTGCTCATACTTCCCCCAATTAGGACCCTCTTTGTTTTCATTTATTTTGTTCTAGTGATGTTGTGCCTTTGCACCTCTATCAACTACTCCAATTCACTTCAAACACCCATTATAGAGAGTCGGCATATTCGTGGACGTAACGGATAGTTTTACCACAGCGAAACCACGAGCCTCTCGCATAGAATCCCTTTCAAAATCCGTGTCAAGCCAACTCTTAGAAGTCCTAGTTAGGTCATACATGTTGTATAAGCCCTAGGTGGTTTGCCCTTGGTTTCAATATACATAAATAGTAGCCACCCTATCGTCTAAAAGGTTGCAATACCCTTTAAACAAATTGCATACTTGTGTCAACATGATTATAATAATTAAATCAATCTAATGTTGTCACAATGGAGTTTAGAAGCCATTGTTATTTTGCAGAGTCATGTCTTACCCTCATTTCCTCAACACACAAATAGTTGTCAAAGTTAATCCCACTTTGAAGATTTGGTGGGAAGACATTAAGAAGAATCGAGAGTTACAAGCAAATAAACTGCTAGGCAGCCTTACTAATTTGATCTTCGTAGAGTCAGATTGTCATTTAATCAAGGCATCGTTGAAATTTTGGGACACTGTGAGATTGGTCTTTAAATTCAAGGACTTTGAGATAACCCCAAAAATCGAAGAGGTTGGAGGATTATTGAGTCTCGCATACAAAGAGCGGGAAATGATTGTTCCACTCAAGCCAAGTCCAAGATCCTTTCTAAAGCAAATTGGCATGGGTCATAATCAAAGTCTACATTGTCTGAAAGAGGGTTGGATTTCTTTAGAGTTCTAGTTCTCACGGTTTTGAGATGAGGAAAGTCATAAAAACTTTCACAGAGAATTTGCTTTCTCTTCTGCAAAATGGGAAAGATATCGTCTTAACGCATTCCCTGTCGCCCTATTCAGCTAATTGGTTTTCCCTAGAAAAAGGGGAAAGATGCACACTAGCTTGTCTTACGTGGTTCGTATGTTGTCTCAAGTTGGGAAGACCTTAGTACCCATGATACTTGCGGAAATTATAAGAGCCTTGACTGCGTGCACTAAGACCAAGAGATACTGCGAGGGGTGTAACTTTCTGCTGTAACTTTTGGCTGCGAACATTTCTACCAAAGACCTAATAAAGTAGACATTACTAGAGGGACTATGGGGAATAAAATTATCAACAATCTCTTGAGGATGAAATGTTTTATCCCCCCCGTGGGGATGGAGGACTTGTTCACATACCTAAAGGAGCGTTCAGCCATTGAAATCCAATTGTGGTATTATTGGTTGAAGCCACGAATTGCCATCATAAGAGGAAATGAACTTTACTTTATCGAGCTTATCGATTGAACGGCGTGCAACCATATGCACCACTTTGGGTCCTTCGCCAATTTTGACACAACCAACTGATACCTCTGCGATCCCACATGGGACACTTTGAATATGACATTGGGAAAGAAATACCGCAAGTGAACACTATACTGACAAGATGGGAAAATATGGTAACCATCAATGTTCAAGAACACAGAACCTTATGCACCCCTGAATATTACGTATGGGTTCTAGAGGACGCATAGCATAGAGATTTGAGTAAAGGTGGTCTTCCTATTTTTAGAGATGAAAAGGATAAAAGATGGGCTCGCAACCTTCTCAACGCCGATTATGATAGCACCCCTGAAATGAGGAAGCAGACTGCGCCTAACATTGGAGAGCAACATAATTGAAGTTTTTTGCGCCTTAATTCTTATATATTATCCCTAGCCTTTTAGTTATCTCTAGATTGTTATAATAAATTGAATTTATTTCAATATAGTAAATGAAATTTGTTTTATTATCTAACTGTAACCTCCAATTGGCAAATAAGACTTGAATTATTTATTGTGCATCACTTATGTGTTTGTTAGGCATACCTCTGGCTCAACGAGGTCCTGTGTATTTATGGAGTTTATCTCAAAATGACTTGCTATTATTATGTTATTATCCTAACCACCTAACATCTTTTTCTTTTGGTTCTATTATTTCCCATTTCCCAAGGTTGATCTGTTCTTCATCCTGGTGCATACACGATCAAAAGGGACCCCTTTCTCCTTCTTCTCAAAGAGAAAGCTCGAAAGATAAAGGTAAAATGGTTGACGACAACAGCACCAATGAAATGGTAGAATCTTTTGAGGGGGGACAACTACCAAGTGATCTTGTCCTAAGACTTGAAAGCAAGATTCTAGAGTTGGAAGAAGAAGTAGCCCACATGCGCGATTTTGCCAAGCTGTATATCTCTCTTGGAACACAATTTGGAGAAGACATAGACAATCTTCCTCACACTAACCAAACAACCATGCCAAACAATCCTCAATCAATATGTCCCAACCGGAACCCCACTAATCCAAATACCATTCCACCACCCCATGCCCAAAATACCAAAGTTCTGTTCCACCGTTGTTACCAACAAACCAAGCCAACCCTCCTAGAAAAAACCCCAAATGCAAATCCTCCATACACTCTTGGAAACAACAACCTTAATCCAATATATGTGGAAACCGCTCCTGTAACCCACGACTGCCATCAATTAGAGTCCCACAAAAATGATATTTTGATAAAAAACCTCACTGAGAGATTAGATAGCTTGACCAATAGGGTACAACATGTTAAAGGAATCAATACGTTAGGAGGATTGAACTACGAGGATTTTTGCATGCACCCTGATGTAGAACTGCCTGAAGGATACAAGCTTCCAAAATTTGAGATTTTCAATGGCATTGGGGATCCCAAAGCCCACCTACGAATGTACTGTGACAAACTTGTAGGGGTGAGAAGAGACGAGAGGATACTCATGAAATTTTTTATAAGGAGTCTTATTGGGGATACCCTAGCATGGTATATTGATCAAGACTCGCGAAAATGGGTAAAGTAGGTGGATATGGCAACATATTTCATGAACAAGTTTTGTTTTAATGTAGAAAATGCACCTTATTGGTTCTACATTCAAAACCAGAAGAAGAAACCTAGTGAATTATTCATAGACTACGCCATAAGATGGAGGTCTAAAGCGACTAGAGCCAGACCCCCTATGGAGGAATCTTAGATGAAAGACTACTTCATCCGTTCCCAAGAACCCTAATACTATGACCGAATGATGCTGGTGGATGAAAAGAGTTTCAGTGAAATCATCAAATTAGGAAAAAGAATGGAGGAAGGCATAAAGAATGGTAGTATCATCAACTTGGAGGCTTTGTAAGCAACCAACAAAGCTCTACAATCTAAAGAATGACAGAAAATCAAAAGAAAACAGGTTCTCTAATATTGGCTCATGGAACCAACGCCCCTTTGAGGTACCGCAATGAACCCACATCCATTCCCATACGCTCACACTCCAATACCCTCAACATCTCTCAGCTCCACCCCCTATATCTCCCCAACCTATGCAAATAATTACCAAAACACTCCCTCTCAATGTTTGCATGTCTCATATCCTGTCTATAATGTCCAACAAACAGACTTCAAAACTCCACCACCCACTCAGACACCAAATAACCAAAATAGACCTTCCTATGAAAGAAGACCGTTAAAAAATTATTCACTTTGGCCGAACCCACACACAACTTTATGAAGACAGAAACAGGCTGGGTACGTCTCCCCGATTCCTGCATTACTCATGGATGTTCGCGAAAAGTGGTACAACCCTAACCAGTTTTGCGCCTACCATTTGGGATGAGGGTCACACTACCGATGTTTCCAGAGCCCTCAGGGATAAGGTTCAAATATTGATTGATACAAAAACAATCGAACTCAAAGATCCTACACCGAATGTTTCATATAATCCTCTTCCTAACCACCAGGTAAACATGATGGATTTTGGTGATGTCTGGGGTTTGGAAGAATCAATCTAGACCCTTCAAATAGAAGAATCCATGACTACCACCCCCCAAGAACTGATGATAGTGAATGGACTTGCTCCATTGGAAGTAGAAGTTGTCGCGCCTATATCACTGTTCACTATGTATAAGGAATCTTCCCTCATACAATGTGATACACATGATGTACCTTGGTATTATAACAAAAGAAAAATGAATGTGGAAGAGACTGATGTTGCAACAAGGGCCACCAGATTTGGAAGAATTTACACTTCTTAAAATTTGATTCAGGAAAACTCTACCAAATCAAAAGCACTAGTCGTAGATCTTGAAGATCAGTGTATATGGAAAATAGTTCAAGGTAAAGAGTACTCTGTCATCGACCAGCTGAGTAAAACCCCATCCCAAATATACATCCTGGCGTTACTGCAATCTTCCGAAACACATCGGAATGCCCTTCTGAAGAACCTTTATGAAGCTTATGTCCCATATAACATCACTCATGGAGAGGTATCCCAAATGGTAGTGCAGGTCTTTGAGGCATAAAAAATATGTTTGCACAAAGATGAGCTGCCACTCGAAAGAACAACCCACAATAAAGCTATGTACATTTCGGTTCAGCATGAGTATAAGGTGATAACCAAAGCATTAGTTGATGTAGGATCAGGTATGAACATTTTCCCTCTGAGTACATTGACAAGGCTTGGCGTGGATAGTGCAAAAATTCAAACGTGGAAGATGAATGTGAGGGCATTTTACGGCTCTTAGAGGGGCACTATTAGGTAGATAATCTTGCATGCTCAATTGTTCTGTCACTTTCCCCATAGCTTTCCAAGTCTTGGTCATAACCTCATCATATAACATATTATTGGGTCATCCATGGATTCATATGCCTGGAGCGGTCCCATCTACTCTTCACCAATTCTTGAAGTTTGAATGGGATTACGAAGAGGTTGTAGTCAATGGACAAACAGGGCATCGTGTAAAGACGGTTGAAGGAAAAAAACATATGGATGGTGAAATGTACCATACAGTGGAACTTGTTGGTAATATTGAATTACAACCTTGGTTAGCCAAAAGATGATAGTTATGATGCACTTGTTCGGTTTCGAGCTTGGGAAAGGTTTGAATGCTGAATTGCAAGGGATAGTACTTTTGTCCTGGGATATAAGCACATTACCAAAGAATGGCTCTATTGGAAACCACCTAGAGATGGGTACTATTATCCATTGAAGAAACCCATACAACCATTTCATCAACCATTTTGATCATCTTGTTTCATGGGAGGCACTACTGATGAGATATCAGATGAATTGAAGGGATTGTCGTTAACAAAAGAAGAGGGGAATGTTTGCAATGTCTTGATCAACGAGGAGGAGAAAGGGGGACCTAGCGGAAGCAAGGAGGCAAAGATCAGCTTCAACAACTGGACCTCGACTGCATCCAGACCTCGTCGGGCATCTAGGTAGCCTTGGAAGATGTTTTCTTTAAAGTTTTTAAATAAAAGGAGTTTTCAACAAAACATATTGTTTTCAAATGTGATATTATGTAACTTTAAAATTTTAATCAATAAAGTTCTTTTCCCCCATTCATTTATTTTTACCTTATATTTAATTGTTCGCTATTTTCTTTTTCACCAGCAAAATCCACTCTAAAAATGTTGTATCTGATACTATGGCATACAATGAGACTACCCAACTTAACATTAATGACTTAGAAGAAGTCGAAGACAATGACGTGCCCGAGGAGTTAATCATAAAGGTTGAAGAATTCGACGAAAAACCCAATCCAAACTTGGTGGAGACAGAAGTGGTGAAGTTGGGAAATTCAGAGGTGACACAAGAAACCCGATTACGCATCCATATGACAAAAGAGGACAAGAAGGAGTATACCGAGTTTCTCATAGATAATAAGTATATTTTTGCATGGTCCTATGAAGACATGACAGGGTTAAGTACCTCAATCGTAGCCCATCGACTGCCCACTAATCTAGTGTGTCCTCCTGTAAAGAAAAACTTAGAAAATCCAATCATGAGTTGAGTCTAAAAATCAAAGAATAAGTATCAAAGAAATTAGATGCTGGGAACCTCAAAGTGACAAAATGCCCAACTTCGCTCGCAAATGTCGTTCAAGTGCCCAAGAAAGACAACAAGGTCGGAGTCTGTGCATATTATCGGGATGTCAATAAGGATATCCCTAATGATAACTTTCCATTACCAAACATACACTTACTTATTGACAACTATGCTATGCATGAAACACAATCATTTGTTGATTTCTTTGCCGGGTATCATCAAATTGAGATGCACAAAGACAACGCTGAGAAAACTGCCTTCATTATGCCGTGGGGGGTGTATAAAAACAAGGTGATGGCTTTTGAATTAAAGAATGCTGGGGATACGTACATGAGCGCAATGACTACTTTGCTTCATGAAATGATCCACGAGGAAATTGAAGTTTATGTGGATGATGTCATTATCAAATAAAAGGAAAGTTCAAATCATCTCGATGACTTACGAAATTCTTTGCTAGGCTACGCAAATACAATTTGAAGCTGAATCCAGCTAAATGTGTCTTTGGCGTTCCTGCTGGAAAGCTTTTAGGTTTCATTGTTAATCGTCGAGGTATAGAATTGAATCCATCATAGATCAAAGCGATTCGTGACCTACCCCCGCCAAAGAGTAAGAAGGAGGTAATGAGTTTCTTAGGCCGACATAACTACATTAGTCTCTTCATAGCTCAGTATACCATCATTTGTGAGCCTATCTTCAAGCTATTAAAAAAGGATACTATGGTGAAATGAACAAACAAATGTCAACAAGCATTTGACAAGATCAAAGACTATCTATCCAATCCTCCTGTGTTGGTTCCACCAGAGTCTGGTAGACCATTACTGTTGTGAATTTGAGTATTGGATAATTCTTTCAGTTGCATCTTGGGACAACATGATGGAACGGGAAGGAAGGAGCAGGCAATATATTACATGAGCAATAAGTTCACATCATGCGAAGACCAATACTCTCTATTGGAGAGCACCTGTTGTGCTCTAACATGGGTTGCCCAGAAGTGGTGACATTACCTCTCATCGCACACTACTGATCTGATTTCAAGTATTCATCCATTGAAGTATATCTTTCAAAAGACCATGCCCACAGGTAAACTAGTGAAATGGTAGACATTGTTGAGCGAGTTTGACATAGTGTATGTCACGCAAAAAATAGAGAAAGCACATGCATTAGCAGATCACATGGCAAATAATCCAATGTAATGATGATTATAAGCCGTTAAAGGCCTACTTCCCACATGAAGAAGTGGCCATTGTGGGGGAGGAAATTTTTGAAGACTATGATGGATGGAGAATGTTCTTTGATGGAGATAAAATTTGAACAGATCTTGCATCGGGGCTGTTTTGATCTCACCCACCGGGCAACATTATCTGGTATTAGCAAAACTCAAATTCCTTTGTTCAAATAATATGGCCGAATAGGAAGCTTGCGTAGTGGGGCTATGATGTGCGATTGACTTGGATGTCCAGGAAATGCTAATAATAGGTGATTCAGACCTATTGATTCATCAAGTTCGAGGTGATTAGGCAACAAAAAATTGAAAGTTGTTACCATATTTATAGTGCATGCATAGTCTATGTATAAAGTTTGCCAATACAGAATTCAAACATGTACCAAGGATCCATAATGAATTCGCAGACGCCTTACTCACTCTGTCTTTCATGATTCGACACCCTGATCACAATTACATTCATCCCATTCACATTTACATACATGAATAACCATCCTATTTTTTCCATGTTGCGGAAGAGCATGATGGAAAGCCCTGGTACAACGACATTAGAGGATATTTCAAGAGTGGCGAATAGACAGTAGATGCAACAAATGTACAAAAGCATACTATTAGGAGGTTAGAAACCCAATTCCTTTTAAGTGGAGAAATCCTCTACCGCAGTACTCCTGATTTGGGGCTGCTAAGATTCGTTGAAGTAGGAAAGGCTCGCAGGCTGGTTGAACATATACATGCAGGAACATGTGGCCCTCACATGAACAGTTTTACATTAGCAAATAAGATTCTGAGATCGGGATATTATTGGGTAACTATGGAGAAAGACTGCATTCACTACGTCAAAAAATATCAGCAATGTTAGACTAATGCATATATGATTTGAGTTCCCCATAATGAACTCTATGTAACTAGTTTACCTTGGTCGTTTGCAGAATGGGGAATGGAATTCATTTGTTAAATCGAGCCATCAGCATCAAACAGACACAAATTCATTCTTGCCTCAATTGACTATTTCACCAAGTGGGTTAAGGCCACATATCACAAATCAGTGACAAAGAAAGTTGTGGATGGATTCGTCAAAAAATAACATTATTTGTAGGTTTAGAGTTCCTTTGTCAATAATCACCGATAATGGCACCAACCTGAATAGTGATCTAATGAGATCAATGTGTGAGATGTTCAAGACCAGTCATCGAAATTATACAGCATACAGGCCACAAATCAACGGGGCTGTTGAGGGAGCAAACAAGAACATCAAAAGGATATTGCGCAAGATGATTGATAACGACAAACACTGGCATCAAAAGTTACCTTACGTAATGTTGGGGTATCGTACCATAATCAGAACTTCTACTAGGGCCTCACCTTAGTTCTTAGTATATGGTACTGAAGCTGTGATACTCGCCGAAATAATGTAACAATATCTAAGGCTCATTAAATAAGCAAAGCTGAGTGACGCTGACTGGATACAAGGTCGGGCAGAGAATCTAGCAATAATAGATGGAAGAAGAATTAATGACATTTGTCGTGGTCAGCTATATCAGAAAAGAATGGCGAGAGCTTTCAACAAGAAGGTTAGACCCAGACATTTCTCACCTGGGCAACTAGTTTTGAAGAGGATTTTCCCAAATCAAGATGAAGTAAAGGGTAAATTCTCACAAAACTGGCAAGGCCCATACATAATCTCTCGAGTATTGACAGGCGGGCCCCTCATACTTGCAGAAATGGATAGAGAATTCTGGCCAAAACCTATCAACGCAGATTTCATGCAAAAATATTACATCTAAAGATTGTTTCATGCACTTTGTAATTAGGAATTACGTCAGACTTAATTCCCGTTTAAGAGAGGATACGTAAGCGCTCCTATATGAGTTCGGTCATATCATAAAAAAAACCTTCATTTTTCCCTTATTTAGCAACTGAGGTAGTATTTTTGAGAGTGTCTCAAAAATTCTATCACAAATTTTTCCTCGCAACTCTCGATACTGGGGCGGAATTTTTTAGACAAACTCAAAAATTCCATAGAAAGAATATCTCCACGATACTGGGGAAGAATTTTGAGGGAACCTCAAAATTGCTACAAATCAAGGCTGAGACAGAACCTTTCAAGAGGATCTCAAAATATCACAAGCAGTCATCTTACAAGGAAGATAAGAATAATAGATCTACTATTGAGTCAGATGTTGTAAAGTCTCAACCTATGACATGGTCAAGGATTCTACATCACCCTCTTTTACAAAATGATAATTTCAAATTCTTTCAAAATTCCTCTCCCTTTAATGAAAAACAGATACCCAAAAAGGTGTCGATTGAGAGTCAAAGGAGAACACACCATACGAAGTAGATCAACCTCCCCGCCCCCCATTTCTTAAACTCATGAATTTTCTTTGAATGTAGAAAGTACAGGCACCTACACAAAAACAACTCAAACATTGCTCTGAGTACAACAAATCGCAACTCGAAGGCACATTTTTCATCGAACAAGTTCAAATATTAAACTATCGGTAATACTCGACTTTTTCAACAAGAGGAATGCCCAAGCTATTGTAACCCCTCAACCAACTATTGTGCTGGCAAACTACATTCTGCCGATATTGCATCATTTGCACCTACGCTCAATATTGCATTATGCTCGAAGAACTGCATCATTATATTATGCCAAAGATCGAATAAATGCATTATTGCATCTGCCCTCTATTGAATATGACCGAACAAATGCATCATTGCATGTGCTCGACATTGCACGTGCTCGAAGAAATACATCATTACATGTGCACGAGATTGACTGATGCCTGAGATCGCAGAAATGCATCATCGTATGTTCCCGATGTTGCATAAGCCCGAAGAAATGCATCATTGCATGTGCTCGACATTAGATGTGCTCGAAGAGATGCATTATTACATGTGCTCGATATTACATTGTGCCCCAAGAAATGCATCATCGCACGTGCCCAATAATGCATGTGCCAGAAGAAATGCATCATTGCATTGTGCACAAGCATGTATTGTGCCCGAAGTTTGCATAAGACCAAGATTGCATCGTGCTCGAAGTTTTCATGTCCCCGAATCAAATGAAGTCACAAGAATTAATAGATGCGAAAAAAAACATATATGCTCTCTTTACTCATTACTTATATTCCAAAGGTGTCATCCTCCAAAGACATCATCTTTCATGGCCTGCGAACTTCATGTATCCCCGAGATTGACATTTACGTTTATCAAGCATCATATGATAAAGTCATCAACATCATGGGCCTTCATAAAATCCATATCATGGCCTAGAGGTTTAATTTCTGTCTATTATTATCCAAGGTGTATAGTGTCACAGGCGGTTATTTTAATGGCCTGCCAGCAAACATTTTCATGACCTAGAGGATAACATTTTGCATATCAATAGGCCACTAGAAATCATAGCCTTAGACCCCCCAAAAACAAAAAAAATCATTTTTCATGATCTTAAGGCAAACATTCATGGTCGTATGGGAAATTGCATCATGTTTATATTTACCACCGCTATTCTTCTCTAACCACTCTATTAAGTCCATATTACAAGTGGTGCAAATACAGACAAATCCTCCTTCGACAGCAGCTGTTTTTCCCTTTCTTACAATAAGGCCCCCCCCCCCCCCCCCTCGCGACAATTCTCTACTACTTCGAAAAGAGAAGAATTAATCTTTTCGCTAACACATCTACCATTCACGGTACCATTAAGATATTGCCAGACTCAACTAGCTATTGTGACCTACCTTTTCTTTAGTTGGGATCGTCTGCCTCAAAATGACATTTAGGCTCGTCTGTCTCACAATAGGACATCTAGGCTCGTCCACCTTATAATGTTACATCTAGGCTCATCCGCCTTACAATGCGACATTTAGGCCCGTCCGTCTTAAAATGACATTTAGACTTATCCATCTTATAGGACATGTAGGCCCGTCCACCTTTAAACGACATTTAGACTAGTTTCTTTTGTAGGACATTTAGGACTGTCCGCCTTAATACGACATTTAGACTCATACATATTTAACGATATTTAGGCCCGTCTGCCTTAAAATGACATTTAGACTCGTCCCTCTTTTAGGAAATTTAGGCTCATCTGCCTTAAAACGAGATTTTGGTCTTATCCGCCTTATAGGACATTCAGGCTCGTCCGCTTTAAAATGACGTTTAGGTTTGACCTTCTTACTGAGGATGCTTAGTTTTTGCAGGTGTGATCGATCTCTCTTCTCATCTCTCTATCATGCTCTTTCTCGCTTCTCTATCTCTCTCTTCTCGCTGCTTTAATCTTATTCATTCAAGCCAATACCATGCCCTCTGAATACCATAGCGCTCTTTCATTTGCTCTTGAATCTAGAAAAACACATGACCTAATTCTCGTAAAAAATGAGATATTTAGGTGGCTTAATACCAAAGTCTCGGTCGTACCCTTTTTTCAACTCTACATCGCTTCAGTTGATCCCACCTACATCTGTCACCAATGGGACAACATCAGTTACTAAGTCAACGTTCGTTGCCTGACAATTCATTCTTCATTCTCAATCAACCAAGGGCAGCTGTTGTCACGACCCAAAACGGTCCGCGCTGGCACCCACACTTTATCCTACTATGTGAGCCGAACCAACTAATCCAATTCCCAAACGTTTCAATCATAAAATAACAAAATAAAATGCGGAAGACTTAAACAACACATTATATAAAAATTGATTAATAACTTATAAAAACATCAATACTATTTATTTTCCAAAACCTTACGTCAATACCACAAGAACATCTATTCCTCAAATTAATATCTAATAGTATCTATGAAGCTAAAATCAGTAAAAAATCTAGTCCATGCCCGGAATCTCAAGGCATCAAGACAGGACGGGGAAGATCCGCCAGGTCCAAGCTAGCAGCAATAGCTCCCCCTGAAATATGGAATGATAAGACTGGCTAGAGTTGCGGTTGGTTGAAGACGATCGCTAGAAAACTTTGCTGCCCTCCACAAGATAACAAGAAAGAAACCTACAAGTCGGGGTCATAACCAAACACCATACTGAGTGGCTATCATCGGCCAACTCAAAATAGAAAACAGTATAGATCAAATAATATCATAAATCAACTACAATACTCCATCTGTAGCAAAACAACAAGTTCGTATGATCATTAATAATCACCGCCAAGTTCCACCCATGAGGACTCGAAGCCTCAAAGCATACCCCTTTGAAGGTGGGTTCATTAGATTGAGTATATTCCAATCTTTCAAGATTCATTCGGTTTATTTTCTCTTGTGTCGGTACATGACACTGAGCTCCTATGCCCCTAATTCTACGTGTCATTCATTCACCCGTTCCACTAATTCGCCTTGTCGGTTCGTGAACACCGATTCCCCTAATTCTACTTGTAGGTTCGTGACCCCCATCCCTTTAAATCTCGGGTCGGTTCGTGACAACCCCTATCCCCTAATTCTAATCTAAACGTGTCGGTTCCATGACACCCCCGATCCCCTAATTCTATGGGTCGGTTTCGTGACACCCGTTCCACTACTTTCATCACTTTTCTCATCAAGCCTTTCTTTTACCACCAAGGCCATCATCACTCTCATTAACAGGCAGATTCGGGTTTTTTCAAGATTTAGGATTCAATAGCTTCATCATGCTATATTCATTTCATCACAATTATGTAATCACTTCATACAAGCATACAATTAAGCATATAAAGGTTTACACGACTTACCCATAACATATCCATTTTCATTCGCTATTAAGAGTTTACCGAATAGCATAAAAACCATAACCTACCTCCATCGAAGATTCGTGATCAAGCAAGCTACTCTTCAAAGTCTTTTGCTTTTCCTCTTCGTTCTCAGATCTTCTCTACTCGTTTCTCTATCTCCTTCCTCTCTCTATTCTTTCTATTTTTCTTATTTCCAAAACTCTTTTTCTTTTACCCTATTAGCATATATTAAGTATAAAAGATGATAATTAACCCCTTAATTATTCAAGGTTTCATCTCCTTTAACCCCTCCAGTAGTTAAATTATTAATATTAACCCCTAGGTTTTAATAATTATAGCAGGGATAGTGCCCAAAACGCCCCTTAAAAATTTACTTGAAATCCGACCCATCCTGGGATTACACGCCTTTGACGGGCCGTCGTGCCTGCGATGGTCCGTCCTGCTGAGTCGTCACATATTTCCCCAGAGCCTTGAATGTCTGTAAAAGGTCTGTGACGGCCCGTCATGCCTGCTACGAGTCCTCCTGCCATTTCGTCGGACGTTCAGATAGTCTATTTTCAGTACACAATTTTTCAGATTCTAAGAAGCGTTTTGAATGAAGAACCCATTCGACGGTCCCTGTGGGATCCGTAAGAACTCAGCCATCGTTTTTTCCAGAACAAATCGCTGGCTAAAACGACTAAACAGGTCATTACAATAGAGACCTATTTACCCACATCGTTCGTCCTCGAACGATCATAGAATGAACAAAAAGGGCAAAAGGGATTCCTGAAGCTGTAAACAGGTGTGGTATCTTTCTTGCAATATCCGCCTCCTTCTTCCAGTGGCCTCTTCACTGTCCCGCTTCTTCCATTATACTTTGATGGATGCATCTCCCTTGATCTCCAACTTACGATTTCTCTTTCCGAATGCAACAGGCTCCTCCTATAAATACAAATTTCTCATCAAGAAGACCGAATCCCATGAATAATGTAAGGTTCCACATCCCCATGTAATCTTTTCACCATATATACATGACATACCGTAGGCACTCCTGACGTCCTGGGGCAAGGCTTAATTCGTCGCTACCGTCCACCACTCGCTTAAGTACTTCAATGGTCCAATGTCCCTTGGCTTAGCATATACCTCTGTTACCAAACCGCATCACCCCCTTTCATGGGCGAAACATTCAGCAAGACTTGCTCACTGCCTAACATGAACTCCACCGTCCCTACCTTTCGATCTGCATACTCTTTTGCATACGTTGAGCCTCTAAAAGCTTTTTTTGAATAGATTTCACCTTTCTCCTAATTAAATCCCTCACAATATCAGTACCCCATGTCTAACCTCCGAATGGCATCAACCACACCAATGGGAGACTACATCTCCTCCCATACAATCTTCGAACGGAGCCATACATATTGATGATAGCTATTAATTGTATGAAAACTCCGCTAAGGGTTAAGAAGTTTCCCAATTACCACCGAAATTCTAACACACATGCTCGAAGCATATCTTCCATACTTGAATTGTTCGCTCAAACTGTCCATCGGTCTGAGGGGAAAATGCAGTAACTAGGTCCCAACCTAGTACCTAATTCAGCATGCATTTTCTCCAAACATAGAAGTAAACTGCGTACCTCTATCTGTACTATGTTTGAAAGTAAGAACTCCATGCAACCGAACAATTTCTGAGATGGTATATTCTGGCTACCTTCTCTGTATTGTAAGTCACCGTTAACCGGAATTGAAATGAGCAGACTTAGTTAATATTTCCAATTACCCAAATAGAATCAAACTCTTGCCCAATGTCTTTTTGGAAGACCAACCACGAAGTCCCTTGCAATTTCTCTCTCTCATCCCCACTTCCAACAGGAATGGGAATTCCTCGAAAGTGTTCCTCCAGGCCTCCTGGTGTTCAACTTACTTGCTGACATTTGGGACATTTGGCAACAAACTTCACAATGTCCGCGCTTCATTCTACTCCACAAAGTTTTGCTTTAGGAATGGTAACATCTTGGTTACACCAGATGTATAGAATATCCGGAACTAATAAGCCTCTTTAAGATCGGTTTGGATCACATCATCAACTGGGGAACAGATACCCTTTCCCTTAATTCCAACACCTTCCTCATCCATATTGCTCCTTTGTTAGCCTCTCCTCGCAACACCTTATCTCGGATCCGAATAAGTTTCTCATCAGTAACTGCTTTCCCTTAATTTTGTCAAGAAAATAAGATCCTCGCCTCCACACATGTGCCCAAAAATCCTCCCTTCTCATACTTTCTATTTAACCTCATAAAGTCATTAGCCAGAGTCCTGAACCTCTCTAGCCAATGGGCGTCTATAAACTTGGTACAGTTGCTTAAACTCCCCATGCTCCCTGCTTTTGTACTTAAGGCGTCTTCCACAACATTAGCCTTTCCCTGGGGTACACAAGATGGTAACATCATAATCTTCAGTATTTCCATCTCCGTCCTCTGTCTCAAATTCAAATCTCTTTGAGTAAAGACATAAGTTGTAGGCTTATGATGATCCGTATGACTTCACAAACTTAACCCACCATATAATAGTGGCTCCCCATTTGCTTAAATGCAAAAACACTCCTCAGCCAACCTCCAAATCGTGGGTCTTATAATTACATCTGCAAACCGCCCTTTAATTGTCCTCGAACATAAGCAATTACATTTTTCTCTTTGCATTCAGCACTTGCACCCAAACCTAATAGGAGCATCACAATACACAAATGAAGTTCTTACCCTTCTACATCAAGGTAAGGATAGGCTGGCAGTAGTTCCAGCACGGTCTTGATTTTCTGAAAAGTTTTCCTCACATTCTCCGACATACAAATGGACATTCTGCTAGTCAAGTTGTCAATTGGGAAGCCAATGAAGAGAATCCCTTGAAAATCGACGGTAGTAACTGGCTAAAAAAACCGAACAAGCTTTCTTATTTCTAACACTTAGTAGGTCCTTACCACTATTCTTTATTACTCCTTTACTACTTCGATCTTAGAAGATCCACCATCACTCCATCCTTAGATAGAAACCAACCACGTGCCCCAAGAGGACAACTGAATCTAAGCAAAAACTCACCCTTGGAGAATTTGGCAATAAAGCTTTTTCTCCCTCAACATTTCCAACACAATTCCTAAAATGCTCCTCATGTTCCTTCCTTACTCTTGGAGTATTCATATAATCATCAATAAATCGATCACAAAGAGATCCAGATATGGCTTAAAAATGCCCGTTCATCAAGCTCATGAAAGCAGCAGGGCATTCGTTAGTTAGTCCCAAAGGACATTACCAATAACTCATAATGCCCATACTGGTTCGACGCAGTCTTTGTCACATCTGCTGCCCGGATTTCAATTGAATGATACTAGAACCTTAGAGTCGACTTTTTGAGAAGACACAAGCACCTTGTAACGATCTAACAATCAGCATGCGAGAAGAGGATAACCGTTCTTAACAGTTACTTTATTTAGTTTCCGGTAATCTTAGGCACATCCGAAACTCCCATCTTCTTCTTCAAAACAAAACAGGAAGCACCCCAAGGGGATGCACTCGGTCTAATAAAGCCGTTTTTTCCCGTAACTTCTTGAGTGGGCTTTAACTACTCCCTTAACTCTGCCTGGAGCATTCTATAAGGGGGTCTGGAATGGATAGTACCCGTCTCCAAACAATGCAAGTCAATATCCCTTCCTGTGGCATACCAGTAGGTCTGCAGGGAACACATCCAGAACTCACTAACTACCAAAATCCTCACTCAATCGAAGGTACTTAGGTAGTATCATCCCTGAGGTGTGCCCAAGAACGCTAAATACCCTTTAACCAACCATTTTCTTTTGCACGAAGAAAGGGAGAGAATACGGAACTGAGTTGAATTTGGGTCGTCAACCCTCCCACACTAATGCTCTGTCCCAGGCTTGCCAACAGTACATTTTAGCATTACAATCTAAGATAGCAATGCCGGAGAAAGCCAAGTCATACCCAGAACTAACTCCGAAGTCACCATTTCTACAATAACCAAATCTAATGAGTATTGCTCCCCACAAACGTAAACCAGACAACCTATAACCTTTTCAACATACCAACAGACTCATCCAACCGGAGTCAGAAAACACGAATAGGCATGTCAAGCAATTTCACAATGTAATTATATCAGTATCAAATGAGGAAGATACATTGAAAATGTGAGCCAGATCAAATAATACAGAAGCCATGCAAATCACAAACCAAAAGATTACCTGTGATAACAACATCTGAGTCTCCGCTTCAGACATCCCAGGGAAAGCAACAATTGCCCTTCCCTGTCTGCCCGTTGCCCCTACCATGTTTTGCTGTTGTGGATCCGTTTGGCCCGTTACCCTAAGCGCCTTTTTTGTGAACCACCAATTACCTCAAGCCACCGCGTTCTCCAGAATAACGGCCTCTACCATGACCCCCTCTAACCCTAGCTATTGGGGGTCTATAACTCTGGTTTCGGACAATTCCTCCTAATATGTCAGTCTCCCCCACATCCATGACACTCCTGGAGTAAAGCAATAAGGTCTCTCGAGAAGGGTGGGTTGACCGGCTTTCTGAGTTGACTTCCAACTATAGTCTGTAGTGAGACTGAATTGGTCCCCCGAACTGAGTAACCTCCGAACCCGTCCTCTAGAAGTAAGAACCGTTAACTCACCTACCTTTCGATAACCTTGGTTTTTGATTCGATTCCATGGTGAAGTCATTGGCTTCACTCCTTCCACCTCTATCACGAAGTCTAACACCTTCTTGAAAGGGATTTTGTAGTACCGCTACCTGTAAGGGCTGAAATTCGCAATTCTGACCTCAACCCCTTTCCACAAACGGCGAACCCGCTCTTGTGGACCTGAAACATAGTTTGGTGGCATAACCTGTGATAATGCGCGAATTTAGCCTCATATACATAACCGACTCCTAGTCCTACTAACCTTGCTTCTAGCTTCAAGAACTCTCTCTTTTCCTACCCCTCAAGTCCGGGGGATATACTTTCCATAAACAAAAGCTAGAGAAATGACGACGCCCAATTCATAGGTGGGTGCCTCTTTGGTTGACACCAACAGTGACCGCCACCCACCATTTTGGCGTGCCCTTGCAACTGATAAGTCACAAACTCAACACCAAACCGTTCTACTATATCCATCTTGTGTATTCGCTCATGAACAGTCAACCAGAAAATGGTAGGCATCCTCAGATTCAGCACCCTTGAAAACTGGAGGTTTCATTTTCAAGAACTTACTGAAAAGTTCCTGGCGATCATATTGGGTCATTATCAGGTCCTGTGTTCAGACGAAGGAAAACATGCCTCTTTCCATTGAGGCCAATCCATGCGGGGAGCCATAGTACTGCATGTTGTCCCTCTGGACCGGAGGTGTTGGTGCAGAAAACACTGAGGCGTCAGGCCCTTATCAGATAACCCGCTAACGATAAGCAAGAAACCTGATTGATCATCTCTGGTTAGCGTTTGGGGTGGCAATTTCCTCATTCTGCACTTGTTCATTTCTCCCCCATCCTCACCCTCTCTTACACTTCCTCAGTTGGGGGAGGAGTCACCCCGCCCTTTACCTAGATGGGCTAGGTCTCGTCCTCTTCCTCTATAGGACGTCCCTCCCACGAACCTCTTCCACGGCACTCCTTGTCACTACGTCCTCTTCAAGCTAAGCCCCAGTGGCTGGCTCAGATGATTCTTTACTTGCCGATGTTGTTGTTTGGCACAGTCCGTTGTTCCTCTATTTCTATCCATCTCGAAATGGAGTGAGATGGTCAGATAACCAATTTGTATCACCTAGATACCAATTGTCCAAGTAATACACGAAAAGAAGAAAAGAAAGAATGGAGTTTTCCTTAAAGTCCTATAGCCTCTCAAATAAGGTAAAGCGTCCCCCTACCGTTCCTTAATACTATACATAGACCCTGATTCTTGTGTGATGAGACGCAACAAACCTAATGCTCTGATACCAAGTTGTCAGACCCAAAATGGTCGCGCTGGCACCAACCGTATCCTACTATATGAGCGAAACCACTAATCCAATTCCCAATGTTTCAACCATTAATAACAAAATAAATTCGGAAGGACTTACACTCATTAATGAATCGATTACATAACGTATAAAAACATCAATACTATTTTAGTCCAAAACCTGTAAGTCATCACCACAAAGAAACATCTATCCCTCAAATTTATCTACTCATCTAGAGTAACTATGAAGCTAAATAGGAAAAGAAGCTAGTCCAATTCCGGAATCTCAAGGCATCAAGACATGACGGGGAGATCCAGTCCAAGCTAGAAGCAATAGCTCACCCTGAATCTGGATTGATTGAAGACTCGCTAGAGTTTGCGGTAGAGTTTGAAGACGATGGCACGTTGCTGCCCTCCACAAATAACAAAGAAGAAAACATCAAGTAGGGGTCAGTACAAAACCCAGTACTGAGCTAGGATCAGCGTCCACGTCAAATAGAAAACATTATATTCAAATAAAATCATAAATCACTACATACTCAACATGTGCAACAACAATTGTCTAGGATCATAATAAAGCACCGCCAGTACCCATGAGGACTCAAGCCTCAAAGCCCATACCTTTGGAAGTTGGGTTCATTAGATTTGAGTAGCTTTCAAGATTCATTAGGTTTCATTTCTCTTGTGTCGTTACGTGACACTCCGATCCCCTAATTCTACGTGTCTGCGTGCATAACCCGTTCCACTAATTCTATGTGTCGTTCTGAACCCCGATCCCATACTTCTACACGTGTCGGTTTTTGACACCCGATCCCTTAATCTACGGTGTCGGTTTCGTGACACCGACCCGATCCCCTATTCATCAATTCCTAACGTGTCGGGTTTTGGTGACACCCGATCCCCTTAATTCTACGTGTCGGTTCGTTACAAAACACCCGTCCACTACTTGTCATCACTTTTAGTTCATTCAAGCCTTCTTTTATACCAAGGCATCAGCACTCTCATTAACAACACGGCAGATTAGGGTTTTTTTCAAGATTTAGGATTCAATATGCTTAATATGCTTATTTCATCACAATTATGTAACCCCCCCCCTCACATTCATCAATCATACAATTAAGCATATAAAGGGTTTACAATACTAACCCAAATACATCTCTTCGCTATTAGGTTACTACGATAGCATAAAAACCATAACCATCCTCCACCGAAGAATCGGATCAAGCAGCTACTCTTCAAAATCTTTGCTTTCCCTCTTCGTTCTCTCCTTCTCTCTCTCGTTTCTTTCTCTTCTCCTTTCTCCTCTCTATTCTTTCAATTTTTTTTAATTTCCAAAACCATTTTTCTTTTACCCTAATTAGCATATAATTACGTTATAAAAGATGATTAATTAAACCCATTAATTAATTCAAGTTATTTCCCTTTAACCCTCCCGTAGTTAAAATTATTACATTAAAACCCCTCGTTTTATAATTATAGCAGGGATATCCCAAAACGGCCCCTTAACACATTTAACAGAAATTTCATCCGCCTGGGATTCCGCAGCCTTGACGGGCCGTCGTGCCTCTGCGACGTTCCTCCTGCTGAGTCCCGTCACAGATTAAGAGACTTGATGTCCAGTAAAGGCTGGACGGCCCGTCATGCTTTCGCGGTCCTGTCCTTACATTCGTCGTGACGTTCAGAGAGTATATCTCAGTACCCCAAATTTAAGATTCGAAGTGTTTTGAACAAGACCCCCTTACGGTCCTGTCGTGCCCATGACGTCCGTCGTGGGGATCCTTGACTCAGCCAGTTGTTCCAGAACTAAAATCTGCTGCTCAAACTATAACAGGTGTTAACAGATGTTGAACACACTGCACCATTTTGACTGACTTTTAAAACCATTTTTGGGATTAATAATTCGATTAGATCCATAATTTTAAAATTTAATTTAATGTTAGAATTTTAATCCATTTTTCATGACATTATATATTCTACTGATGTTCAACTTGATAAAATTTTGGTTTTGTGGTTTTTTTTTTTTTTTGGGTAAATATTATGAAAATATTTTAAATCGTTAATGAATTTCAAAATTTTTAAATTTAAGTGATTTTCAATTATAAAAAATATATTTTAAGATATGTAGTAATTTAATTAAATAGTAATTCCTAAATTTTCCTCAAAATGATTTAAACTTAGCCCATTTTATTCTAATTCCTTTCAATTATAGTCAATCCAATTCAAATCTTTTTTCAATTATAACCACTATTTCATTTCAATCCTAGCCAATTTTTTTATTGCAATTTTGGCCATTTCAAATCCCATTCGATTTAATTTTAACTTCAATCTCGTCCATCCATCCTTTAGTTAAATTCTGAATTAAATCCTAACCGCTCATCTAAGCTAATCTTATGGTTGTGATTAACTGTCATACTCTTCCCTATTTCAAATACAAAATACCAAACCTAAAATTTCCATCTTCCTCTTCTCCGTGTCTAAAAGACCAGCCGTCTTCCTCGTCCTCTTTCCCCTCTCTCCAGCCACCTCTCCTCTCTCATCCCTTATTTCTCCTCCGCCTCCATCCCTCCCTCTCTTTCGTCTGTCTCCATTCTCTTCCTCTCCTATCTTCCTCTCTCTCTACCTGCCACCCTCTTCCCCTCTCTCCCTTCGCCTATTCTCCTCTCCCTCACCCCATCTCCTCTTCCTTTTCTACGAGCAACAGCAGCTCAACAACTGCGTGAAACCCAACCAGAGCCACCAGCAGATCTGCGCAACAGAAGCAGCAGCCGGCGAGCTCCAACGACAAGGAACAACAAGGTCCGACGCAGTTCAAGAGTTTTGGGGTCATTTGTAGACGAATCTCGACAGATCCGCGCGGCTAGTTTTTCTTTTTAATTATTTTTTTTTTATTAATATCTTTATTCTTAAAAGTGCAATGCTCAGATCACCCCTTCTTGAAAATATTCTAGGCGGATTTCGTCTTAAGTATGAATTCAATCGTTTGTTTGTAGCATTAGGATTTCGATTTGATCTCTTTAAAATTAGTTTCTCCATATTATTGATTATGAACTAGGAGCGTCTTCTCAGAAAAGATGTCATAGGATTATTTCTTTGTGGCTGATAAGTTTGAACATTAATCGAGTAATTTATCAATTTGCATTTGTTACTTCTTTTGACCTATTTCCCCACTTTTCGTTATTAGATAAATCTGACTTAGCTTGTATTCACTCTATTTTTGCTTTTGTTGACTAACCTCGATTCATCAAAATTTTGTTAATTGAATTAATAGTCGCTGATTATCTGCGTTGTTATTACAATTTGTTAACTTTTATGCCAATATAACAGAGGTACTAGAAACTAGAGGGAAAGGTATTATCTATGAATTATATGCAAATGTTTCTTCCCTTTAATATTAATTAATCTCTCCAAGGCCGAAGTTAATTACCTGCTTTCTTTTCTAAAGCATAATTATTCATGTATTATCTGATTGCATTTAAAATAGATTGCTTACTTGTGGTAAAATAATCTTATTTTTGGCTTATTTATTTAAGGTAAAAGAATATTGTCTTAATAACTCTATTATTACTTATTTACTTTTTGGTAATGAAATTATTTTTTAAAAAAAATTCTAATTTTGGGCTCTTCTTTATTTAAGAAAATATATTCTCGTCCTATTCTTACTAGCTTAAGTTGGTAAATCTATTTTTTTCAATAATCTTATTTGGCTCTATCAAAATAAGACTAAAGTTTAATTGATCTATTTTTTTCCTATTTGTAAATTACTGATTTCTTATGTTTATATGTGTAAACTAATATTGTTTTGTCCTCGTCTTCATTTATGGTAATGAATATTATGCTCATAAATTATTCTAATTTATTTCTTTTTCTATTTTGTTACCCCCTCTTCTACTAAATAAGAGACCCCTTCTCATTCTTTCAATTCACTCACACTAAACTCATTTATTCTCTCTCAACACAAGAACTAGACTTCTTAACTCTCTCATTGATCTCTTGCTACTTTTGAACGAAATGAATTTCGGTAACTTTCAAGTGCTAGTTTGCTACTTTGTTTTTGTTCTAGTAAAGGTTGGATCAACTTGTTTTCATTGCCACCATTCCTTTTTTGCTTAACCGGATTTTAGGTTTCTCTTAATTAGCATTTACATTATATTTTTTTTTGTATTTGAACATTTGTTGTAAGCTCATTTTTTCTATTAGTTTTTGAATATGTAAAGTTTGTTAAATAATTGCATAAGGTGTCCTCATCTGTATAATAATAAATTTGCTTAGTGTGTAAGTTATTTGATTGCTTTGAGAAGTTCAAAAACTGGATTTTCAAGTTGAAGATTAGCCATGAGAAAGATTATTTGTTTTAATTCATATATTCTAAATCTATATATATCTTATTTATTATTTGGAACCTTTTTTTTGTAATATTTGTGTTAACCTCTAAGGTCTCTCATATATAAAATATTGGGGATCGTCTTACATGGGAGGGGGAATCATATGTTAATCATCTCTTTCCAAACTTACTGTTTTCTAAAAGGGATGCCTATAGGTTTGTAACTTGTGTGGGATCTCTTTTGTTTGATAAAACGACTTTAATTCTAGTTAAAATAAAAAAATTAAGTAAAGATCATGCTCGATCAATTTGATGTAATATTGTATAAATTAAATGATTGAAACTAAACCTTGTGTAAAGTGTTAATTATCTCTTGTATGTAACATTTAATTACTAATACTAATGAATAAAATCAACCTCTTGTTATTAATTTGTTTAAATGGCATTCCTACATCTAGAATCGATGCCTATTGGATTGAACTAAATATTTGCATAAAATACCCATAAGTGTTCATCGATTTGGTTTTGTCAGTAGAAGTCATGCCTATAAGATTCAATTAAATATGATTATTCATTAAAGTCACTCTCTAATAATTTTGAGCATGTTTTAAAACAAGATAATCTAGCAATACTCTCAGCTCTTTGTGAAAGAACAATTTTCTGCATGCATTATTATTTTGCGTTTCTTCCTAAAAAATTGTCATACTAATTTTCTTTAAAAAACAATAACAGTAAATATAAAATAATAATAATTAATATTTTCTGCATCCTAATTAACCTCTTTGCATTAAAAGCGCTATTTTAGTTAATTAATTTCAATTATAAAAATTTTTTAATTTCTGCCTAAAACAAACTAGTCATTTACTTAGAGTAATTTTCTGCATCTATTGTTGTTCTCAAAAAAAAAATTGCCTAAATAAATAAAATTTGCTGCCCTAAGTTATATCTTTGCATTAATAATTAAATCTTTCTATTGTTTTAAAATATATGTGCATCACATCCATTTCAATACTTGTAAATAAAAGAAAATCTATCATGTCACTTTTTTTTTCTCACTTTAAAGTTAATACTAAAATTTCCATCCATGTTATGATATTTTCCCTATCATAATTAAATTGTTGTTACTATAATTTTATCTGTTTGTATGTTCACACACCTAGCATGAAACCTTTCGCAATTATGTGTTGTTTGCAAGCATGTCCAATTAATTTTTGGAGTCCAAATTGAGACTTGTAATGCTAAAATGACCGTCTTATTTTCCTTGTTTGTTTTATTTGGTGTCTAGGAGGACCTTATATTTTATTTTGTCTAAACCCACCCATTAGGAGTCCAATGCCTTTTGGACAATCAAGTTGGGACAATTAGGCAATTTTTAGGTACGAGATGCATGTGATGGTGGGGTAGGTGTAGTTGTCCCTACAGAGATGATTACATCGACTTAGGCTTGAAAGACAAACCTTGGTTTTTTTGTCCCTATGTAGCATCCTATCGAAAAAATAAAAAGGAAGTCGAGTGCTGATCCAAAAAGTTTCTTAGGGTCTCCCTTCCCTTTTATCTCTTAATTTGTTTGTTTAATTATATTTATTTGGGGTAGAATAAAAATAAAAATAATTTTATTTTCTTATTTATTTTGGTCCTCCTTCCCTATCCTCTCTTTATATTTTTTTTTAAAATGCTTAGTATATGTAAATCACTTAGTCTCGAATGCATATATCTTGATTAAAATAAGAATGTTATCTTAATTGTTTAATATTATATTATCACATAGTCTTTCATGTAATCTAATTAATAAAGTAACTTTAATTGTTCAATAATTATTATGTCTTAGTATTCACATATTTAATTAATAATAAATTAATCTGTAAAGTTTAATATTATGTTGTCATTTAGTGAGCATGCTAATTAATTAACTAATAAATGAGTGACCTTATTTGCTACTAGTAACCCCCACATAAATTGCATGAGATACAGCCGGGACCCACATTTGTGGACCTCGAGGGATACCTAATACCTTCCCCTCCAGGTAATTTGAACCCTTACTCATTTCCCTGTTTCATTGACCTTAGCTAGACTAGTTAGGTTAGATAGGTGCCCTAACGCGCTTTAATTAAGTTGCTACTCTTCAAAGCTCAAAATTCCAAAAGAGTTTATAGGTCGTGCAGAAAATTCATATTGATGAAAACGGGGTGTGACAAAATGGCGTCTCTGCTGGGGATATTAGGTTCTTACCATTTTACGTGTTTCATGATTATTTATGTAGGGTTACATTATTTTGGTCATTTCATTATTTGTTATGGGCTTACCTTGTTTAGTTTTATTTTTCTTGATTCATTTATTGTTTTATTTCCATGTTTCACCCATTCCTTATTCATAATTTGTTTGATTATCATGTTTCCCCAGGGGAGTCGTCATTCTGTAGTGCCCCATTTCATAAAAATGGGTTTTGTGCACAAGCTAACAACTCTTTTGGGATTTAGAGTTTGAGGAGTCGCTACCTAATGAATTAAGCCGCGTTAGGCACCTATCTAACCTAACTAGTCTAGCTAAGGTCAACGAACCAGAGAAATGAGTAAGGGTTCAAATTACCTTGAGGGGAATGTGTTAGGCATCCCTCGAGGTCCACAAAAATGGATTCCGGCCATATCTCATGGAATTTATGTAGGGGCTACAAGTACAAAATAAGGTAACTCATTTGTTATATAATTAATTAGCATGCTCGCTAAGTTAACAACATAATATTAAACAATATTGATTAACTTATTATTAATTAAACATGTGAAGCCTAAGTGATAAGAATTATTGAACAATTAAAGTTACTTTATTAATTAGATAACATGCAAGAGTATGTGATAATATAATATTAAACAATTAAGATAAAATTCTTCTTTTAATTAAGAATTAGGCATGCGAGACTAAGTGTTGTACGTATACTAAGAATTTTTTTAAAAAAGCGAGAGGATAGAAAGGAGATAAATAAATAAGAAAACAAATTTATTTTTATTTTTAATCTACCCCAAATAATATAATTAAACAAAAAATACACCAAGTCAAAAAATCAAGGCAAAAAAAGTGGTCATATTAGCAATACAAGTCTCAATTTGGCCTCTAAAGATCAATTAGACATGCTCGCAAACAACACAGAATTGTGAAAGGTTTCATGCTAAATGTGTAAACATACAAACAGACAAAATTATAGTAACAACAATTTAATTATGAGAGGGACAATATGATAACATGAATGTAAATTTTAGTATTAACTTTAAAGTGAGCAACAATTAGTGACATAATTGATTTTATTCTATTTCCAAGTCGCAATGGATGTGATGCACATATATTTTAATACAATAGAAAGATTTAATTATTAATGAAAACATATAACTTAGTGCATCAAATTTGTTATTTATTTTAGGTGGGAGAAAATTTATTTTAAGACCAAACATAGATTTTCAATTCAATTTAATGCAAAAATAGTCTAAGTAAGTGGTATTTTGTTTTAAAATGCAGAATTTTTTTTTTTAGAATATTGATTGATTTACAAATTGGAATATTAATGTTAAAAATATTTTTGATGCAGATATTTTTATTAGTGCAAGTTTTTAGAAGCCAAAAGAGTTAATTTAAATAGAATATTTTATAGGATTATAATTTTTTTATAAGGACAAAAGTACTATGAGACTCCATTAAAAGGGAAAAAAAGAAGTACTAACAAATAGCCACAACTTTAAACTAATCTTTAAAATGATGACGATTTTTTTTTAATATTCTAAGGATATTGTAATCCCAGTTAATCCCAACACATATTTATAAAAACAAGATGACTTTATTTAGCATTTGAGTACTAATAGGATTGAATACTTCAAACGTAAGCCCAACTAAATTCGCTAATTAAATTTAAACTAAAATATGGCTTCATGCCACCAGAACCAGAAAATAAGCCCTTTTAATATTGACACTAAAATAGGGAAGATACCACCTTGATTACTTCGCAAAAGAATACTAATACTTCAGTAACATATAGAAATAAAAGAGAAACATATTGGGAAAATTAGAAGATAATGAATTAGAACTAACCTCGACTACCTTGTTGCTTCCAAGCTAGATGCTTAAAATGTTTTTTCAATAAGAAGTTTAACTTAAGCAATATACATAAGTTAAAGTTTGAAGGTTTGTTGACTTGGGATAGATAGGACAGGCTAAAAATGGGCTCATGCGATGTTTACTCCCTCTATTCTATTTTTATGATAACCTTCTTAAACGACTTAAGAACAAGAATTAAAAAGAGTTCTTAATAAAAGAGATCATTCAGGGGTAAACTAAATGACATATTTATTTTCATATTTTTAAAAATTTATGTACAACTTAAATATATATAATAATTACATTTTTAGTGGAAACTTTGTTGAATAATTTAAAAAAATTATATGCAACAACCCATTTAGTCCGGTTTGAGCATAGAAAAATTAATTTTTGATAAATACTTACTAGTTCCCCGACGGACCACCGATGGACCATGATGGACTCCTTCGTCCCATACTTGTGCATTCTTTCTGCTGCTCTGTTCATGACCCTCGACGGCAATTTGACGAACCGTCATCGGCACACGGTCCCCCCGTCGAGGGTCTCGTTCAAAAACCTTCACCTCTTGGAATCTGGGTACTCCTCACTCTAACTACTCATCCCATCTCTTTCTCAATCCTCCCTCTCTCTCGTATTACTTCTCTGAACTTCATGACGAACCTGCAGGACGGACCGTCATAGATACGACGGACCGTCACAAGCTGCGTAACCCCACACTTGGTCAGACTTCCGCTAAATTTTAAATGGGTGTTTTGGACTATTCATAATTATAATTATGAAATTAGTGAGGTAATTTTAATAATTTATTTAGTTGGTGGTTAAAGAAGATAATAGTGAAATAAATAGTGGGTTACTTTTATTATTTTTTTTATAATTGATTATATGATAATTAGGGTAAAAAGAATCTGTAGAAGAAATAAAAAAGAGCAGAAGAGGAGAACGAAAGAGAGAGCGTGAACGAAAGAAGAAAGCAAGCGACTTAGACTTCAGGTAAATCATTTGCTAAAACGTTATACTACGAATATGTGTATGGAAATGGAAAGAAAAGTGAGAATGTAATATAATTTAGATTATATTATGATAGAGAACGAAATTAAGACAAACTTGAAAATTGGAAATGCCTGCTTGAGGGAAAAAGAGGGAGTAATGCATGTGTGGCCCTGTCTCGTGACTAAGTGGCTTCAATTGTTAACGTCGGTGGGAAATTAGGAAAATATATATATAAAGTTAGGGGGAATTATGGGTCTAGGCTAGACATAGAGTATCTGATGTCTTTAGACTCGTTAACTTACATTATGTATGTCTATTTGATAGATTGAAAAGGGTTCAGAGGAATTGAGAAAGCAAAGGCATGGAGAGGTAGCGTGCTTGATTTCGGTTCTTCGCGGAGGTAGGTTAGGTTTATTTATATTGATAGATAAACTATAAATCAGCGATTGATATATATGAGTGTTATTGTAAGTCTCCTATTTACTTTTTTTGTGTGGTTGTATTGTTTTGATTGTGTGTTTTTGGGGTTGGCCTAAAATTATGAGAGTGTGAATTTCTAATCTTGAACCCTCTCTATTAAAATGATGTCTTGAATAAAGAAGGTCTTCATGAAATAAATAATGAGATAATTTGACGTAATGTCACGTTTCAAACATGGTTATATGGATTCGGAGTGTCCGTTCCGACACGGGTATTATGAATCGGAAGTCGTAAAGGAGTGTCAAGTTCCGACACAGTATTATGAGATCGGAGTGTCACGTAGACACGAAACATTAAGGCAAAGAATCTGAGGAACTAATAGACTTAAATCTCAAGGAAACCTATTTCTAAATGTGGATGGTGTGGAGGCATGAGTCCTCACAGGTGTGAGGATTTTGTGATTGTGGTTTTTTGTTGTATTGGTACCGATTACCCCCCGGTGTTGTTTGTTGTCCAATGGTTCAATGTGTTATGTTGTTGCCACGTGTCTGTAGTATGGTAGTTGATTTTATGATTTATTCATTATATTTGGTTTTTATTTTGATTGGCGATGATACCTACTATACGTGTTGCTTGTATGACCCTACTTGATTTTCTTCTTTGTTCTTTTGTGGAGTGCAGCACGTGTAACATCGACTTTCGAAGCGCCTCAGCTCTAGTAAGTCTACCAGCAATCAGAGTTCAGGGTGTGAACTTCATATTCTAGGACTCATGCTTGATTCTTCTCCTTACGTCTTAATGTCATTGAATTCGTAAATGGACCATCTTTGTACTTATTTTGGTTTCGTAAATACTCTTAGACTTGGGCATTTGAGGAGAGATGTCTTGATGTGATGACTTCCAGATTATGGGGGCTACATAAAGTGTAAACTTTCGAAGGCGTGCTTAATGGTTAATTAATAGTTTTGGACTCAGGTTATTTGGTTATTCATAGTTGATCTATTGGTAAAATGATGGGGTTTAATTTGTTGGTTCGCTCACTAGTAGGTTACGTATGGATGCACTTAACGACTATTTGGGGTGTGATAAACTGTTATCAGAGCGTTAGGTTCGTTGGTCTTATCACACAAGGACAAGTCTGTAGAGTGTGGGAACGGTATGGGGACGCCTTTATGTTATTCGAGAGCTATAGGGACTTTAGGAAAACTCCATGTTTCTTTTTTTTGCTATTCTTGGATCCAATTGGTATCTAGGTGAAAATTGGGATTTATCTGACATCCTTACTCTGTTTTGCAGATGGTTTTAAAACTAGGGGACACAACTGTTACCAACACACACCGGGGCAAGACAGGGTGCGTCTGAGCCAACCATTTGGGGCGGTAACTCAGGAGGAGCAGTGGCAAGAGGCCGCTGTAGGGGCCGCAGGAGGACGCCCCCACTAGAGGCAGAGGAACAAACACCAGGTCAGCTAGGAATAGGCAATGGACTCCTCCACGACGGATGAAGGTAGTAGAGAGGGTGAGGAAGGGAAATGAGCAGGTTCAAGATAAGGAGAGTACGGACCACAAGCCTACCCAAGGATGATTTAATAAGCGAAGGGTGTCATGAAGGAGGTCACCCCCTTTAGCGGGTTATCTTATCCGGCCAAAACTCCGCGTTTTTGCACCAACACCTCAGTGCAGGGGGTTAAACATGCAGCTTCTGTGCTACCCGCATGGATGCATCATTGGAGAGTAGGCATGTTCATCGCTTGACTACAGGGTCTATAATCACATGGACCAACATGAACTTTTTATTAAGTTCCTTAACGGTAAACCTCAGCTTCAAGGGTGCGGAACTGAAGATGCCATGATTTTCTGGTTTTATTGTCATAAGCTTCTACATAAGATGGAATAGTAGAACGATTGCGGGTGTGAGTTGTGAACTATCGTTTTCAGGGGGATGCCCAAAATGTGGTGGCGGTGTTAGTTGAGTGTCAACAGCACAGGCACCACCTATGACTGGGCGTCATTCTTCTGCTTATTTAGAGACGTATACGTACCTCGGACTTTGAGGATATGAGGAGAGATGAGTTCATGAGCCCTAGAAACAGGAGATTGGTCGTTGCTGCGTATGAGGCCAAATTTCGTTGCATTCTAGGTATGCTCAAGATTTGCTTCAGTCCAAGGAGCGGGATTACGCCGGGGCTTTGTGAAAAGGAAAAGGGATTGAGGTCAGATTTACAGATTTTCAGCCTTACAGGGTAGCTGATGGCAGCAACTCCTTTCAGGAAGTTGTTGATTTGTGTGCTAGAGGTTAGAGGGGGTGAAGCCAGACGACTTCACCCATGCATCAAAGTTTAGAAGTAGTTCGTAAGGGAGGTGAGTTTAGTGCTTCTTACTCGAGAGGGCAGAGTTCAGGAGGTTAACCCATCCCATCCTTATTCAAGTCTTCCACTGCAGGGCTTCAGATGGGGGTCCACGCAGACCAGCCAGCTTTTTCTGAATGTTTGGAGGTTATCCCAGAATTTGTCATTTTCACAGGAGACCTTTAATTGACTCCAGAATTTTTATGGATGTTGAGAGCTTGTACATATTAGGAAAATTGTCCAAAACAGAGTTACAGACATCCCCAGTTAGTTAGAGGTAGACGTGGTTATGGTAGAGGCTGCCATTCTAGAGGAAGTGGGGCTGGCCAAGGGTAATGGTGGTCCCCAGTCCAGTAGGGGAGGCGGCAGAGTTGGAACTACTGTAGCGCAGCTTGGTAGGGGCAATGGAAAGACAAGGATAGGGCCAATTTGTTATGCTCTCACAGGGAGGTCTGAAGCAGGGAGAAGAGACATCTGATGCGGTTATCACAGGACTCTTTTTGTCTGTGTGTGATGTGCATGCTTCTGTATTGTTTGAGTCCTGGATCCACTTTATTATGTATCTTCCTGTTGGCTCTGGTCTTTATTATATTGTGATTTGCCTGACGGCATATTCGTTGTCTCTACTCCTGTGGTGAGTCTGTGATAATGAGAAGGGTATAGGTTTGCCTTGTGGTTTGTGGGGAGCAATACTTATGTAGATTGATTATTCTAGCGATGGTTTGATTTTTGCTGTTTAATTCTGGGGTTGACTTGGCTTTCTCCAAACTTTGCAATCTTAGATGTAATGCTAAAACTGTGACATTGGCCAAGCTGGGACAAGATCCGCTATGTGGAAGGGTGAGCTATGTTCAACCACAGTTAGTATTAATTCTTTTCTTCGTGATAAGAGGATGGTTAGTAAGGGTTGTTTAGCTTTCTTGGCACATCTCAGGGATGATACTTCCAAAGTGCCTTCGATATTGAGGTTCTATTTTGATAGTTTGGAGTTTCTGGATGGTTTCTGCAGACCTTCCTAGTATGCCCGGATAGGATATTTGATTTTGTGTATTTATCTAGAGCCGGGGTACTCGCCCCATGTCCATGACCCACTTTATAGAATGGCTCCAGCTGAGGTTAAGGGAGTTAAAGGCCATCTTCAGGGAGTTGTTAGTAAAAGGTTTTAGTAGAACGAGTGAATCCCCTTGGGGATTGCTCCTGTTTTATTTGTAAAAAGAAAGATGGAAGTTTTCGGATGTGCATAGAATACAGGCAGTGAAAGCGTAAACTATTAAGAAAAAAGTATCCATTCCTCGCATTGATGATTTGTTCGATCAGTTACAATGGGCTTGTATTTCTCCAAAAAAAAACAAACAAAAATTTGAATTGAGATCTGTTATCATCAATTGAAAATACGGGCTTTTTTGCAGGATGTGCAAAGACTACTTTTCGAACAGGTATGGGGCATTATGAATTCTGCGTAGTAATGTCTTTGGGCTTACGAATGCCCCTGTTGCTTTTCATGAGCATGATGAACGGATTTTTTAAGCCATCTGGATATCTTTGTATTGTATATTGATGATATATGATATACTCAAAGAGCGGAAAGAACTGAGGGAGTATTTTGAGAATATTGGAGTGTTAAGGGAGAAAAGGCTTATTGCCAAATTCTCCAGTGTTGAGTTTTGGTTAGATTTAGTGTCCTTCTTGGGGCACGTGGTTTTATGGATGGAGTGATGGTGGATCCTTTTAAGGATTGAAGCAGTGAAGAGCGGGTAAGAACCTCCTAATGTTCAGAGGTAAGGAGCTTTGTTGGTTTAGCTAGCTTACTAATCGTCGATTCGTCAAGAGATTATTCTTCTTCTATTGCTTGCAGCTGACCAAATTTGACTAGCTAATGTTCCATTTGTCCGGTTTCGGATGAATGTGACGACAGATTCACGAAATCAAGACCTTGTTTGCCTACTGCAACCAATTTACCTTACGTGGAAGGTAAGAATTATTTTTTATGTATGCATCTTATTCGGTTTGGGTGTTTCTAATGCGAGAGGAAAGGTAATTGCTTATGCCTTTGAGGCAATTGAAGTGCATGAACGAAACTATCTGACCATGATGTGGAGTTGGCTGCCAGTGTATTTGCATTAAAGTAATGGAGACATTTATCTATATGGGGTCTCAAGTGTGAAGTTTATACAGATCATCGTAGTTTACAATAGTCTTTAGTAAGAAAGATTTGAATGTGAGCAAGAGGAGGGTGGATGGAACTATTGAAAGACTATGATATTACTATTTTGGATTCAACCAAGAGAAAGCTAATGTATGTGGCAGAGCTTTAAGTAGAAAAGAAGGGAGCATGGGTAGTTTAGCCAACTTACAGGTGTCTAGACGCCCAGTGGATAGAGGGTTCAGAATATGCTAATGACTTTATGGGATGGAAGTACTGGATAAAGGAGGGATTTTGGCCTGTGTGGAGGCAAAGATCTTCTTTTCTTGACCAAATTAAGGGGAAATCAGTGTTGTGATGAAAGATGAGCCGAAATTCGAGATATGGTATGCGAGGGAGAGGCTTCAAAGAGGCAGTAATGTAATGATGAAAGGCGTCTTGAGATATAAAGGAAAGTATGTGGTGCAAGTGGGATGATTTGATTCACACTATTCGACAGAAGGCTCATAGTTCAAGGTATCTATACATCCTGGGCAACCAAGATGTATCGTGATATAAAGAAAAATTTGTGGGGGAGTAGAATGAAGTGAGTGCATTGTGATGTGGCCCAATGCCCAAATTGTCAGCAAGGTAAGTATGAACACCAGAGGCCTGGAGGACACTTAATAATGCCTTCCTGAGGAAGTGGAAAGAATGAATGGTGATTGAGTGTAGTTGGTATTCCAACGATACATGGGTAAGTTTGATTCTTTTGGCGTAATTGTGACAGGTTTGACTAAGGTCTTCCATCAGTCGGTCAAGATGGACTTACCAATGCAGAGGAAGTTATCCACAACCTCTATTTAGAAATTGTCGAATACATGGAGTTCCACTTTCCATCATATCAGAATAGAGGTATGCAATTACTTCTAAGTTTTGGAAAGACCTTACATGTTGAATTAGGACTAGATTGGATTTTAGTTTATGCATTTTAACCCTAGACCGTTCGGCAGTCTGGCGAACAATTCAAAGTGTTGGAGGAGGATTATGCTTCGAGCTGTTGATAGAGTTTTGGGGGATTGGGATTAAATCTTACCTTAGCAGAGTTTTTCTACAATAAGAGCTATCACTCAAGTATTGAATGCCCCTTTGAGGCACTGTATGGAGGGAATTGTAGTCTCCCCATTGGTTGGTGTGATGCCATTTGATGGTGAGACATTGGGGGCTGGGTTGACCGATCTTTTGAGGGAAATATAGATAAAGTAAAATTCATTAGGAGAAAGCTTCTAGCAGATCAGGAGGCAGAAGAATATGCAGATCAAAGGTAAGGGCGTGGATTTATGGTAGGGGGAAAAAGTCTTGCTGAAGGTTTCACCCATAAAGGGGGTTGATGCGGTTTGGTAGCGAGGGGTAAGCTTATAGTCCGACACCCCCCCCCCGGTATATTGGTCCATTTGAAGTTCTGAAGAGCTGTGGGGGCGGTGGCTTATGAATGGCAGTGCCTCCAGGGTTGATCTCAGGAGTGCACCCGGGTATTTCAGTGTCTATGGTGAAAAAATACCTAGGTAGGAAACTAAATGATTTCGTTGGGATTTGTTGCTTCTTGATGAGAATTTGTATTATGAGCGAGAGCCTGTTGCCTATTCTAGATAGAGAGGTCCGCAAAGTTGAGATCAAATGAGATTGATCTAACTGGTCAGTGGAAGGATCGGGCAAGTTGAAGAGTCCACATGGGAGAGTGGAGGTCGATTATTGAAAGAACGATATCAATCTTTTTACAGATTTCAGGTACTCTTTCTCGCCCTCCCCTTTTCTTCCGGTTGTGATCGTTCGAGGACGACACGATGGGTAAAATTTTGTATCATTGTACCAACCATTGTAGTCGGTTTGAGCAGTAGTAGATAGAAGTAGAAGAATTAGTAGATTATTTTTGGATAAATACTTACTAGGTCGAGGACCACGCGACGGATCGTTCATTGGTCACGACGGACCGTGGATGTGGATCTGTCGTCCCATACTGTACAATTTCTTCTGCTACTCTCTTCATTACCCTCAACGCAAAGTATGAAGAACCTGTTATAGGCACAACAGGTTTGTCGAGGGTCTTCGCTCCAAAACACTTACACTCTTGGAATCTGGGTAATGGATACTTCTCTGAACTTCATGACGAACATGAGGGATGGCGGACCGTCAAGATACGAGGCCCGTCACAAGATGCGTAACCCACAATTGGTCAGACTTCCGCTAAATTTTAAAGCCGGGTGTTTGGACAATTTTCATAAGTATTAAGTATGAAAATTAGTGGGTATTTTAATAAATTTATTTAGTTGTCGTTAAAGAAGATAATAGTGAAATAAATGTGTGGATTACTTGTATTATTTTTTTATAATTTGTATATGATAATTAAGGTAAAAAGATCTGTAGAAGAAAATAAAAAAGAAGTAGAAGAGGAGAATGAAAGAGAGAAGCTGTGAACAAAAGAAGAAAGAAAGAAACAACTTAACTTCAGGTAAACATGCGCTTAAAATTTTTTTACTAGGAATAGTTGATGAAATTGGAAAAAGAAAGTGAGGAATGTTAATATATATATTTTACTATATTAGGATAGAGAAATGATTAAGACAAAACATGCCAAATTGAAAATTGCTACTTGAGGAAAAAAGAGAGTAAGGCATGTGTCGGAGGACCAGTGGCTTCAAGTGATAACGTCGGTGGGAAAATTAGGAAATATACATTAAAAGTTAGGTGGGAATTTTGGTGTAGTCTAGACATAGAGTAATATGATGCTCTGTTAGACTCGTTAAACTTACAAATCTGTATATATATTTGATAGATGTGAAAAAGGTTCATAGGCATTGAGGAAAGCAAGGCATGGAGAGATAGCTGCTTGATTCGGTTTCCTTCGGTGGATGGTAGGTTATGGTGTATTTCTAAGTGATTAGATAAACTCAAATAGCGATGATATATATTGAGTGGATATTGTAAGTCTCATATGTACTTGATTTGTGTGGTTTGTGGGGGCCTAAAATTATTAGAGTGTTGAAATTTCTAATCTTGAACCCTCTCTATTAAATGCGCCTTGAATAAAGAAGGCTTGAGGAATAATAAATAATGAGGAGAATTGGATCGGAGTGTCACGGGGATCGGAAGCTTAGGTCACGTTCAGACACGGTATTATGGGACGGAGGTACGTTCCGACATGGTATTATGGGATTAGGGTGTCACGTTCGACACGGATAGCATAAAGGCAAGAATTTGAAGAACTTAATATACTTAATCTCAAGGACCTATTTTCCAATTGTGTATGGGTGGAGGCCGGGAGTCCTCACAGGTGTGTGTGATGTTATGATTTGATGGGTGTACCATTATGGTGTTGTGTTGTCAATGGTTCATGTATTTGTTGCTTGCAACCTGTGTAGTATGTGAGTTGTTTATATTATTATTCCTTACATTTATATATTGGTTTCTATTTGATTTGGCACGCTGATACCTACTCTAAGGTTCCTTGTAACGGGTACCCCCTACTGGTATTTTTCTTCTGTTCTTTTGTGGAGTTGCCGCAAGTGTACATCGACTTAGACTCGCCCTCAGCATCGTCAGCTCCCGCACATCAAGTTCACGGTGACCTATTAGTTCTAGATCGTGTGGATGATCTCATTCACGTTGAGTGGAGTGAATTTGGGAACATGACAAATCTTTTTACTGATTTTGGTTTCTGAAATTCCTCGTTAGACTTGGGTAATTTGGGATAGATGTATTGATGTGAGACTTCCAGATTTTGGGGATTAATAATGTGTTAACTAGAAGCTACTAAATGCGTTTAACAATCAAAGTTTTGGGAATCTTCAGCGGTATTTTGTATTCAGAGTTGAAGATGGTAAAATGATGGGGTTTATATTTTTTGGTCTCTGCTCCACTAGTAGGGTAAGTGGGGGTGCCAATTACGAATCATTTTGGGATCGTGACATTATAAAAGGTGCGAGTCTTTGAGATTTTTAAAACGGTAAAATATAAAAAGGAATGAAAAGAGAAAGTACAGTTGGATTTATCCTGATATATTGATAATGTGATTCATACGAGAAGTCAACTATGGTTTTGTATTGTTCAATCAGCTCCAAGGCGTACTAATTCACTTGAGGCGGAGACTTCCTCGAGCTCGCTTAGCATTGACCCTCCGCTAGTTGTGATTGAAACTCCAAGCAACGTTCATCCATCATTATTGGTGCCCTGTAATATATGTATATATATAAATAGATATATAATATATATATATAATATGCTTATAGATATATATATATAATATTATTTTATTTATTTATTTTTTGAAAAAAAGGTGAAGGTATGTTGTTCATAATGGTTTACTAATAAGAATTAAAATAATAAAGTAGTTAAATAACTGAACTAAAACAAAATAAGAAAGACAAGGAAAAAAAAACAACTGCAACGCGTGCCCTACCTTACCCAATAGGGATAATAAATAAGCCGTAACAAACACTTGAAATTGCTAAAACATTAAGATACGAGGTTAATCACTAAGCAAATTTATAATCTAATCCGTTCCCAACTAATTTCAACATCAAGGGACTCTATATCTAAAAAGCGAAATGTATCTAAATAATTTAAATCCAAGAAATATTACATGCTTGAATAAATAGGATGATGAAAGAAAAAAAAATCATGGTTATCTTAACATTATTGAATAAAAGGAAAATAACTTATTAGCTGAAATTGTAATTTTTATTTTAATGTTTTTTTTAAAAAAAGTCATGATTTGTCGACAAAACAATTTTAACAAGTTATAACTAAAAATCAAACAAAAAATACTAACAAGCATATAGTTGAGACATCAGGGACAACAAAGAAAGTAACTACAATAAACAAAACATCTCATAACTATCTAGATAAGGTCAACGAACAGAGAAGACGGGTAGAGTCAAATTATCTCGAGGGGAAGTGGTGAGGCATCCTCGAGGTCCAAAAATGTGGATCACGGCCGTATCTCATCATTATGTGGGGGTTGGTTATAAGTAGAAATAAGGTCCACTAATTTATTAGTTAAATAATTAGCATGCTACATGAGTGACAACAGAATATTAAACAAAAATATTTAGTTAATGTTAATTAAACATGTGAAACCTAAGTGATAAGAATTATGAACAAATAAAGCATTTATATTAGTTAGATGAACATGCACGGCTATGTGATAATATAATATTACACAATTAAGATAAGTTTTTCTTTTAATTAAGAATAAACTGCTCGCCTAAGTGATGTACATATACTAAGCATTTAAAAAAAAAGATATAAGCTGAGGAGGATAGAAAGGAGAAAAATAAATAAGAAAAAAAAAAAAAAAACATAATTATTTTTAGTTGGTAATCGACCCCAAATAAACATAAGTAAATAGTAAACAAATAAAGGGTTAATGGGAAGGAGACTCTAGAGACTTTTTGGATCACCACACAACTTTTCTTTTATTTTTGAAGACTTCTATATAGGGGATAAGACACACCAAGGTTTGCCTTTCAAGCCTTGAGTCGATGTCATCATTGCATAGGGGACAAATACCCCTACCCACCACAATATGCATTTCGGACCTTAAAAGGGGATAATGTCCAACTTGATGTTTGTCAAGAGACATTGAAATTTTAAGGGTGGGTTTAGACAAAATAAAATATAAGGTCCTCCTAGACCACAAAATCATACAAACAAGGCAAACAAGAAGGTTATTTTAGCAATACAAGTCTCAATTTGGCCTCTAAAAATCAATTTAACACTCCTGCAAACAACACATAATTGTGAAAGGTTTCAAACTAAGTGTGTGAACATACAATCAGACCAAATTATAGTAACAACAATTTAATTGTGAGAGGACAAATATGATAACATGGATGTAAATTTTTGTATTACCTTTAAAGTGAGCAACAACTAGTGACATGATAGATTTTCTTTTATTTCTAAGTATAGCAATGGATGTGATGCACATCTATTTTAAAACAATAGAAAGATTTAATATTTAATGCAAAGATATAACTTAGGGCAATAAATTTTTGTTATTTAGGCAATTTTTTTGTGAGAACAACTATAGATGCAGAAAATTACTCTAAGTAAATGACAAGTTTATTTTAATGAAGATTTTTTTTTAAGAATATTGATAGATTTACAGATTGATTATTAATGTTAAAAATATATTTTTAGGCAGAAATTAATTACAATGAAACAATTAATTAATAGAAGATTTTAAATGCAAAGAGGTTAATTAGGGATGCCAGAAAAATATAACTATTATTATGTTATTTTTACTATTATTATTTTTACTAAAGAAAATTAGTATGACAATTTTTAGGAGAAAACGGCAAAATAAGAATGCATGCGAAAAGTGTTCTTGCACCAAAGATTCTTTGAAAGTATTGCCAGAAGGAAAAATTCTATTTAAAACATGCTTAAGTTATAAGAGATGACTTTAATGAACAAATCATTTTAATTAAATCCTATAGGCATTGACTTCGACTGACAAAACCAAAATCGATGAACACTACGGCATTTGATGCCAAATATTTAGTTCATCTAATAGTCATGGATTCTAGATGTAGGAATGACAAGAGAGTTGATTTTATTCACTAGTATTTCAAATTAAAATTACATGCCAAGAGAAATTAAACACTTTACCACAAGGTTTAGTTTCATCATTTAACTTGACGATATTGAATAATTGATCGAGAATGATCTTTACTTTTTTTGATTTTAACGAGAATTAAAGTTGTTTATCAAACAAAGAGTATACAACAAGTTCCCAAAACATATAGGCACCTTTCAACACAAGTAAGTTTGCAAAGAGATGATAACAAAGCATTCCCCCTCCCATTTAGACGATCCCCCAAAATATTTTATATATGAGAGCTTAGAGTTTAAAAAAATATTACAAAAAATGGGGTCAAATAAAGAATAAGAATATAGAATTCAAATATATGCATTTGTCAGACCAAAATAGGAGCGCGACTGGCACCCAACTTATCCTTCAGTGAGCGAACCACCAATTAAACTTTACATTTCAATGTAATAACAATAGAAAGTAATGCGGAGACTTAAATTCATTAAATAAAATCGATTCAATAACTTCTAAATTCAACATCTATTATTATCCCCAATATGAAGTCATTCACCACAAAGAACATCTATGATCAAATTACTAAACTAAGAAGTATTCTAAGAAACTAAAATAAATAAACGATTAGTCCATGCCGGAACTCAGGCATCAAGACATGGAGGAAGACAGACAAGTTCACAAAGCTAGAAGGTTAGATCACCCTGAAATCCGGTGTGTTGTGTATGAAGGACGGCAGAATGCGTTGGTTTCAGTTGAAGACGACGGTACGTTTGCTGCACTCCACATAACAAAGAAGAAGAGAAAACATTAAAAGTAGGGGGTCAGTACAAACACAAGTACTCAGTAGGTATCAGGGCCCCAACTCAAAATAGAAAACGTATATATCAGGTAACAATCATAAAATCAAAATCTCCTTTAGCATGCAGCATTACAATTACCATAATCCTTGGTTACACACCAAGCACATAATGAGGGACTCACGCCTCTCATCAATCATTTGGGAAGTAGGTCATTAGATTGAGCTATATTAACATCTTTCAAGATCATATATGATTTACTCTCATGTCGGTACGTGACACTCGCTCCTCATTCGAATCCTGGGCACCGGGGACGTGGCAACCAGATTCCATATAATTACCTAGTGTAGGAACGTGACCCCACTCTGTTCCTCATATACTATCCTCGTACCGGAACGTGCACCCGATCATATACTATCACTGTGTGTCGGAACGTGACACTCGACCTCTATTCTATCCGGTACCGGAACGTGTCACCCGATCCCCCTAATCTCACTACTTTCGTTCATCAGCCTTCTTTTATACCAAGGCCTATATTAACGGCGTAGATTGGGTTCTTCAAGATTTTAAGATTCAATAGTTCATTCATGCTTATGTTATCACAATCATATATATAGATTTAAAATCAATCATGCAGACACACAATTAAGCATATAGAAGACTTACTAATACTACCCAACAATATCATCACTATAAGCGTACTACGAATAGTGTTGAAAACCATAAACACTCACCGAAGAATGCGATCAAACAAGCTATCTTCTCGAAAATCCTCCGTGCTATACTCTCGTTTCTCTCTTCTCTACTCGTTTTCTTTCTTTTTCGTCTCTCTTTGGTCGTTTATATGTTTCTTATTCAAATCCCTCTTTCTTTACCCTACATTAACATATAATTAAAGTGTAAAAGATGCAATCATAACCACTAGTTAACTTCGTAAGGTTCCTCCTTTTAACCCCCAAGTAATTAGTTATAACATTAAACCAACCAATTGATAATTTAAGCAGGAAATAGTTCCAAATGCCCCTTAAATTACTTAACAGAACTACGACACCCGGCCTGGGATTACGCAGCCCGTGACGGGCCGTCGTGCCTGCGACGGTCGTCATGCCGGTCGTCGCAATGTTCAGAGACTAAATAATTCAACAAAGAGTTGTGACGGTCCGTCACGCCGTGTGACTGGGCCAGTCCCTGCCATTTCATCACGAAGTTCAGAGAGTCGATTTCAGTAAACCAATTTCAGAAATTTCCAAGGTGTTTTGAAACGAGAACCCTGCGACGGTCCGTCGTGACCATGACGGTCGGTCGTGGGGGTGCGTTGCCTCAAAGCCAGTTTTTTCCAGAAAAAAAAATCTGCTGCTCAAAACGACTGAAACAGGTGTTTACAATTAGAACCATTTTAACCCATCGGCTCGTTCCTCGAACGATCATGAGAAGTAATTAAAACAATAGTGCAAAGAAGTACATGAAATCTGTAAAAAGGGTGGGTTATCTTTCTTGCATATTGTCCTTCTCCAAGTGGCTTCTTCAACAGGTTCGATTATTCCATTGTACCTTGATGATGCAAATCTCCCTGATCTCAAATTGAAAAAACTCTCTCTATTAAAATAGCAACAGGCTCTCTCCTAAGAAAAATTCTCATAAGCAAAACGAATCCCAACAGAAATTTAGTTTCCATCCCCATAGGTGATCTTCACATCGACACATGGAATACCGGATTGGTCTGTATACGAAACGTGCGAGGCAAAAGCTAATTTCATAGGCACTCCCCTACTCGCTCAGAACTTCAATGGACCAATATACCTGGCGACTAAGCTTCCATTACCCAAACCGCATCACCCCTTCATGGGCGAAAAACTTTCAGCAAGACTTGCTCTCCTTACAAGAACTCCAAATCTCTAACCTTTCGATCTGCAATATTCGTTAGCCTACTTTGAGCGCTAAAAGTTTTTTGAATGGATCTTTAAATTCTCTAACGAATCCCTCACAAAAGGTCAGGTTACACCCAAGGTTAACTCAAATGCATCAAACCAACCATGGGAGACCTAATCTCCTCCCATATAATGCTTCGAAAGGAGCCATATCAATCTAGAGTGATAGCTATATTGTATGAAACTCCGCTAAGGGCAAGAATTTATCCCATGACCACAAAATTCATCACACACGACGAAGCATATTGTCCAAACTGCTTGAATTGTTTCGATCACCACTGACCATCGGTTTGAGGGTGAAATGCAGCAGTACTAAGGTCCAACATAGTACCTAATTTCCGCATTGCAATGTTCTCCAAAAACTTAGAAGTAAACTTCGTACTCTATCTGATATGATGGACGGGGAACTCCATGCAACGAAACAACTTCTGAGATGTAAAGTTTGGCTTAACTTCTATTGCATATAAGTCACCTTGACCGGAATGAATGAGCAGACAGTCACTCTGTCCACAATTACCCCCCCAAATTAGAGTCAAACTTCCCCAATGTCTTCGGAATGAAGACCAACCAGATCCATTGCAAGGCCTCCCACTTCCATCGGAATGGGCCATTCTCTGAATGTTTCCTTCGGGCCTCTGGGTCATACTTTAATGTGACCAATTGGACATTTGGCAACAAATCAACGCTATCGCGCTTCATTCTACTCACAAAAGTGTGGCCTTAGGTCACGATACATCTGGTTGCGCCAGGATGTATAGAATATCCGGAAAATAGAGCCTCTGTAAGAACAGTGGGATTCAACTCTCAACAAGGGGATACACATACCCTTCCCTTGATTCGCAAAAACACCTTCCTCATCCATCATCGCTCTTGAGCCTTCTCATCGTAACACCATAACCGAATTCGGCTTAGTTTCTCATCATCAAAACTGGTTTCCCTGATCCTGTAAGGAAAAGAAGATTCTCGCCTCCACGCTTGGCCAACAATCCTCATTCATATTTACTTTAAACCTATAAAGTTCATAGCCAGATTCTGACCTCTCTCGATAATGGGCGTCTAGAAAATTGTAAGTGGGCTTAAATACCCCATGCTTCCGCCTCTTCTACTTAAAGCATCCGCTAACAACCATTAGGCACGTTCCCGGCTGATACAAGTATGTACGTCATAATCTTCAGTAGCCATCCACTCCTCCTATCTCAAAATTCAAATCTTTATGCGTAAAGACATACTGTTAGAATACGATGATCCGCTATAGGACCTCCAACACTTGACCCCTATAAAATAGTGTCTCCTTGCTTTAATGCAAACATCACCGCAGCCATTCCAAATCATGGGGTGGATAAGTACGTTCATGCAACTTAATGGTCTGAAGCATAAACCAATCAATTCTTCTCTTGCATAGCACTGCCACCAAAACCAGAATAGGAGCATCAAATAACAAATGAATTCTTCCCCTCTAACTGGCAAGGGAAGGATAGGGCGGGGTAGTCAGCAAGGTCTTGAGTTTTGAAAGCTTTCCTCACATTCATTCGAATTAAATCATTACATGTAAAACCGATTCAATAACTTCTAAAATTCAAACATTCTATTATGATCCCAAAATCTGGAAAGTCATAACCCAAGAACATCTATGATCAAATACTAAAATAAGAGTATCTAAGAAACTAAAATATACAAAATCTAGTCCATGCCGGAACTCAAGGCATCAAGACATGAGGAAGAAGATCCAGTCCCAAGCTAGAAGCGTAGCTCACCCTGAAATCCGGTGTTTTGTTTGTAATGAAGACTGGCTAGAGTCGCGTGAAGTGAAGACAACGGTATGTTTGCCCTTGCACTCACCAATAACAAGAAAGAAAACATAACAGTTAGGGGTCAGTCACAAAACACAAGTCCGAGTAGTATCATCGGCCCAACTTAAAATAGAAAGAAAACAGTATATATCAGGTAACATCATAAAAAATCAACTAATATCATTAGCATGCAGCATTACAATTCCCAAATCCTGGTTACAAACACCAGCACACAATGAGGACTCCGCCTCTCATCATATCATTTGGGAATTAGGTTCTTAGATTGAGTATATACATCTTTCAAGATCATGATATATTTACCTGTGTCGGTACGGACACTCCGCTCCTCATTCTATCCTGGTACCGGAAGTGGCACCCGATCCATATACTATCTGGTGTCGGAATGTGTGACACTCCGATCTCAATACTATCCTGGTACCGAACGTGGCACCCGATCCATATACTATCCTGGTATCAGAACGTGACATCTGATCCTCTCTTCTATCATGGTACCGGAACGTGGTGAACCCATCCCTAATCTCATACTTTTCATTCATCAAGCCTTTTTTCTAAACCAAGGCCTTCATCATAACAAAGTTAAGATTAGGGTTTATTCAAGATTTAAGATTCACTAGCTTCATCATGCTTATTTTATCACAATCAGATATATATAGTTAAAATCAATCATGAATACACACCCAAAAAAAAAAAAAAAATTAAGCATATAGAAGACTTAATAATACTACCCAACACATATCATTCGTATTATGGTTTACTACGATAGTGTGAAAAACCATAACCTAACCTCCACCGAAGAAGTGCGATCAAACAGCTATCTTCTCGAAATCCTTGACTATCACTCTTCGTTTCTCTCTCTCTCTCCTCGTTTCTTTCTTTTTGTCTCTCTTTGTCTTTCCTATTGTTTCTTATTTTAAAAACATACTTTCTTTTACCATAATTAACTATAATTAAGTGTTAAAAGATGCAATAATAAAACCAATAGTAACGTAAGGTTCCCTTTTTACGCCTACCGTAATTAGACCTTATTAAACATTAACCAACCAATTTATATTTAAAGCAGGCATAGTCCAAAAAGCCACTTAAATACTTGAACAAAAATCTGACCCCGCTGGGATTACGCAGGCCGTGACGGGCCATCGGGCATGCGCCGGTTCCGTCCTGCGGTCGTCGAATGTCAGAGACTCAATTCAACCCAAAGTGTCTGTGACATCCGTCACGCTGTGACGGTTCGTCCGCATTCTGTCACGAGTGCAGAGACGTCGATTTTCAGTAAACAATTCAGAATTTCCAAGTGTTTTGAAAAAAGGACCCTGCGACGTCCGTCGTGACCATGACGGTCCATCGTGGGGTCCATCGCCTCAGCCAGTTTTCCATAAATAAAAATCTTCTGCTCAAAAAGACTAAACAGGTCGTTACAGAATTAAACTAATAATTTTTCTTCATGGCTAATCTTCAACTTGAACTTCAAGTTTGAAACCTATAAAAGCAATCAAATAACTACACCAGTAACCAAATGTATTTTAGACAAGATGAGACACATATGCAATTATTAAAAAACTTATACATATCAAAATGAATAGAACAATGAGCTTACACAAATGCACAAATATAACAAAATATAATGTAAATGCTAAGTAAGAATGCTAACCGGTTCAGTAGAAAAGGAATGGTTGCAATGAAAACAAGTTGATCCAACCTTTACTCGAACAAAATAAAAGTAGAAAAGTACCACTTGAAATGTACCAAAACTTATTTTGTTCAAGAGTAGCAAGAGATTAATGAGAGGGGTAGAAGTCTAGTTCTGTGTCGAGAGCGATGTTCGAAGATTATGAAAGAGGGGTCTTATATAGGTCTAGGAGTAAATTTTTTTGAATTACCTAAAAAAACTTCTAAAATTTAACCTAAGGTCTTAAAAAGACTGGGGGTATTAACATAAAAACACCCCATATTGGATGCGATCTTCAAAGATTTGCCAGGGCCTCTCGACGGCCCTTCACCAACGGAACCTCGTCCCTGGGCCACGGACCGTTGGTAGGGGTTCCGTTGTTGGATCTAAAGCTCCAAATGGAGAGATGGAGTGGACATTGAATTGAATTCCACTGTCCCAATTGACGGACCTTGAGGGACCAACAGACCGTCGTGGGGGGTCGTAGAAGGACATGATTTTCACAGATTTGCCCAAGTCTTGAGGACTATTTAGGGACCCTTATGGCGTCCTAGGTGGGGTCATCCCGGACGAAACCCTAAACTAATTCATCTATTCTTAGGGAACATCCAACACATGTTTAAAGTAAACAAACACGTTTAAAAAACTTGTCTAAAAACACAACAAGACACCTAGGGAAATTGAATGGAAAGCATACTTTCCGAACGTTCATGGGAGGTTCTTGGTCGATTGAAATCCAAAATTAAACCAAACTGCATTTACACTGCCTAGGACATAAACAACTTATTTTAACTAAAATCAACTGTAAGACAGAAAAAACATGAGGATCTAGTTAACATTAGTTCAGTTTGGGGCGTACACCAAGCTCCTTTCAAGCTCCTAACTGCTGGAGGGTGTGGTGGTAAGTATGGCCGTTTGCATCGGGTAGTGCCATGGTAGGTTCTAATTCCTGTTATGGGTGTTAATGAAGAGGAGAAGGTGGAGTTTGCTGCATACCAGGTCAAGGATGTGTCTTAGGTAAGATACAAGATATAGGTCAGGATTGCCGAGTGGTCTAAGGCGCCAGACTCAACTTATGCTCCTTACAAGAAAAGATAACATTAGAGCTGAAAGAATATATTAGATATTGTCCAATAAAAATTCTTGATGGTCACCTATGTGGACTAATAGAATAACCATGATGGCTTGTGATATAATTTTTGTTGTAGGATGCACTATAAATTCCTATTTTACAATAGACCATCGAAACAGGCAGTAAGGTTTCAGTTTGCCAAATGTGGTTAGCGTTGGATGGGAAATAGGAAGGAGTGGTTCAATCGATAAGCAAAATGGTTTTCTAATATAAAGCCAACAAGATGTATATAAGGGTTTAGGAAAGTCAAGTGGAAACCTTTCTCCAAGAGATTTTCGTTTAAATTTTTGATCGCAAGTGAAACGTCGAGGAACAAGGAGTTGCCCATATAAAGGTATTATGGACGGAACTAACCTTGTTAAGGGAGAGAGAAACATAGAAACATTGGAGGCGAGGCGAATTGGATCTGTTAACCAACGGTTTATTCTGAGGTAACTATACTCATCTTAAGTCTGTTTAGTTAAGAAGAAACTTCTAAATTATTAGTTCCGTAGCGGGGTGATGTTTAATATAGATAGGTGTCTTATATTGCACTATCTGAGTTAAAATAGTTAAGCTTGTGAATTGTCATGAGGTTGTTTTTATTGTAGGTAGGCATGATTTCGTGTTGCATGTGTTTGTGCGATGGGCATTAAGTTAAGTAGATTGAGAAGGAAGTTCCTCAATCTTAAATATGAAGCTCAGATAGATTGACTTAATATGCATCATCCAGAGTAAGTGTGAATCAGAAATTTCAGAAAGGTAAAGTTTCAGCATGTTAAAGGTTTCCTAAAAATCACCCTTGTTAATTTAAAAATGATTGTCAGTGTCATTTCGGGGAAGAGGTTCCAAAGGGCGGGAGGATAATGTAATATCGAAAAATTCATGGATAGTAAAGAGAAACAATAGGTCTTTAAGAATGGATGGGGAGACATAGGCTTTTGCATGCCTAATATGAGAAAGATTGGGCATATTCATAGAAATTGGTATTAGCCAATTTCTATATATAACCAAATAAGCAAAATATGGGCATATAGGAAATTTGTCTTAAGGATGTTAGCCCTTATTTCTAAGGATTAAGAACTGTTAAGCTTATGTACCAGCAATGAAAACCCTAAGCTAAAATACAATTAAAAATTTTGATATACAAAAAGGGCTAGGCAATCCATGTCAAGCTTAGGCAAATAGCACATTCCAATTCAAATGGCGCAGGTAGATTAAAGTAGTGCCCAAAGTACCTAGTGAGGATCCTTGGGCAAAAAAACAATACAATGAATGTGACCAATCAGAATAGTAGTTAGGAAAGACAACTAACACATGTGCAAGCAAATGCGCAGACATGTTAAAATCGGCCCAAGGGAGGGAAAACCCAACAAAATTTGGTTTGGGGGGGTAGTACGAGCAGGATCACACATGGATTCACCATGATTCCTAGCTCTCTAAACTAACTCTAGACTCAAACTAACACCCTAACTAGATAACTAAACCTGGGAACCAACCTAATAAACTAATTAGTGCACCCGACAAGCTGAGACTTACGGCGCACTATCTAGTTACTAGTTAAAGATACAACCAGGATGTGGGATCAAAACTGGTAAATATCAATGGAAAGACAATACGACCTTTAGAGAAGGTCCCATATGTAGGAACGTCTTTAGCGATAAAATTCTGAGACAGGTTATTCCAACGGGAAGAAAGAGGAGAAAAAGACGGGACGTCATCAACCTATTAAGGGGATGAGGGGAAGACTAATCTTTGATATTTATAAGTTCTCTAAGTACTTATCTTGGTTCATCCTAAGATAATGATTGATCCTTGTGATGGGGTGTGTCGAATGATATTGTGGAAGGAATGGGTCGGGCTGCAAGCTTTATGAAACATGGACATTCTGTTTTGATGGTGCGATGCTCATAATTTGGGAGAATAGGCACAAGAGTAAGAATAAGGAGTTCAAGAGGATAGGCCCCATGTGAGGTTCTTCTAAGCTAAGTTTGAGATCCCTGACAAACCAAGGATTTAAGAAGAGATTCTCTAACAACGTTCCTTCTAAGGTACCCAAGACTCGTATAAAGGAATAGAGTTATACCCATCTGTCCAGGAGAGGGAAGGGGTTGGGTTACCACTGAGGGTCCCAAAATGGCCACTTGTGGCATGAAGCATGTGGGTAAATGTCAATTTGGAGGGAAAATTTATTCGGTAGTGGAATGACTGGGCAATATGGTTAGGATTGTTCCAGGGCTAAGAACCAAGGCCAATGAGAGTAACAAGCACAACAAGTGGTACAGTTTTGATGCTACAGACAAGAAGAACCGGATGTATGACGCTAAAGCGGAGGGGTGGTGACCAAGAGGGTTCAATGATGTAGTTCATATTATTGTTGCAAGTATTTTATATAATGTGTATGCATAGTTAGATGCCCTGGAACCACTTTTTCCTATTGTAAATCCTTTAGGGTCTTGATATTGATTGTCCGGTATGTGATGTCTTAGTTACACCTTTTTCCATATTTCTACCCCGGGGGGTGACTACGTTTTGCTAAAGATGTCTATAGAAGTTGTCTCAGATTTATTGTCAAATAGAGTTAAATTTGTTGATTTGATTAGAACTTGGAAGTTGGACTTTGAATCATATTTGGTATTTATGGCTAATGCTTGTTTTGCTTCTATTGATGTTTGTACAATAAGGCTATTTAATTCCAATTTCATAAGAACCCATTTTAGATCGGAAGGTTCTTCAACTCAATCCCTAGCGGTTAAAATATTTCATGTATAAAATATTGTAAGTGGTATAAGATTCATTCTAAGGGATGTCTATCCCATGTAGGAGGGTAAGGACCTCCTTGAATCTGAGAATCCTCCTTAGTGCATTCTTCTTACGGAAGACATTTCTGGAAGTGCTTCTTTGATGACTACCCTGAATCCTCCGGAAATGGAAACTAGATTTGTCATAGATGATGCCGATACTAAACCATTTAAAATTCCTCCTAACTAGAGGTCTAGAGAGTTGAAAGAATTAGAGGTTTTATACTCAAGGATTGTTAGAACTGGTTTTATACAACCAACATTTATCCATGGGAGCTCTAGATTATTTCAAACAAAGAAATATGGGGTCTCTTTACAATGTGTATTGTTACGACCAATTGAACAAGGTCACTCTAATGAATAAGTTGACCTCTCTAGGATTGATAATTTGTTGATCAACTCAAGTAAGAGTTAAGGTTGCAAAAATTAATTTGAGGGCCGGGTTATACAACTATATGGAGAGGTATGTTGAACATACCTATAACCTCACGACTTTCAAAAACTATCTTTGGTATTATGAATTTAAGTCTTTTAATTTGTTTCTAACTAATGCCCTAGTGATTTTAGAACCTTATAAATAGGGTTTTCTGGAAATTATCTGATTCATTGGTAATTGTCTTTCTGATGATATATGTGTTATATTTAAATGTGGGGATGCACATGGGTCATTGCGGACAGTTATTTCAAGTCCTCAAGGAACATTCCAACTCTTGCTAATTAGTAAGTGTGACTTTTTTTTTCCATTTTTTCTAGATTGATTGTTTTCTGGTCACAATCTTTCAAGTGATGATAGATGTCAATTAAAGAAAACAGACGGGTTAAGATTTCCCTAAACCTTTGACTCCAATCGAAGTTTATGTTTCTTGGGTTTTAGTCGGGGGTACTATAGGTGATTGTGATTGGGTTTGCAGCTATTGCTTCTCCTATAACAATCTAACCTAAAAAAGTTACGTTTTTGAGGTTGTTGGAATCTTGGTAAAAGAGGTTGGTTTACAAGTTTGAAGATAAGCTAATTCGGCTCAAATTTTGACCTTACGGAGGACAAAAGTGTTTGTTGTGTATTGTGAGGTTCTCGAGTAGTTTTGGGTTTTCTTTGCATACATGGTAAGGTGATAGCATATTACTTTAGACAACTCAAGGTTCATGAGAAGAACATATAGAACTCATGAGTGGTGTTTTGAACTAGCAAGCCGCAATGATTTTTTAAGATATGGAGACATTTTGTATATGGGATGCAGAGTTGATATTTACTGACCATAAGAGTGTCCAATAGTGGTTACTCAAAAAGGGCTTAACTTCCACTAAATAAAGTGTTATGGATTTGAAGGATTATGATATGATTTTGCATTTACCACCCTGGGAAAAAGACCAATGTGGTTGCGGATACTTGAGTCTAGTGTCTACGGTAAATAGCCCATGTTTCCCAATGGAAGAAATATTAGTAAAATGTGCATAGATTGGCCCAATTGTTTTTGGTAAGAAATTCTCCAAAAAGATGGTGTGCGGTGTGGCATGGTCATCATAACTCTGAGTCATCTTAGTGGTGTGAGGTGACTCTAAGACACCATCGTGATAATCTATTGAGGACTCGGTTAGGAATCGATTCTTACTAAGTATAATGGAGTCATCTTACAAGGGTGGGATTGTGTACTAGTATTAAGTAGATTGTGTGTGTCATATGTTGTAATTTACGGACGGACAAAAATTTTGAAAGAGGCTATGGTTCCCTATGTTCATTATTGGAGGCCCCCAAATGTACCATGATATAAAAGAGGTCTATTTGTGGAACGATTGGAAGAAGGAATATAAACAAAGTTTATGCCAAAGTTCCTAATTGTCACAGTCAAGCACCGAAATCATGATCGAGAGGGTTTAAATCAAGATATAGCTATCCCTACTTAAAAATGTGAAAGATATCAATGTTGATTTCAGTGTGGGTTTGCCCGTACATGAAGGGAAAAAAACTCATTTGTGGTTTATGGTTGATAGGTTGTAAAAGTCTGCACATTTTCATTCCGCAAAGATTCCGATTGCGGAGGACTATTGCGAGATTTAATTATATGAGATGTGAGTATTCATGGAGTCCCCTTGGACTATAATCTCGGGATAGGGGTCCCCAATAATTCGGATTATGGAAGGCATTTTAAAGTGGGCTAGGTACCAAGGTGAATTGAGTAGCAGGATTTATCCAAAAACATATGGTTTGGGCGAAATGAATCATCCCAACCTTGCGAGGAAAACTGAGGGTGGTCGGTGTGCTTAATCGAGCAAGTCAAATGACTCGGTCGTTCACTAAGTGTATCTTAACTCTCTACTAGGGGAATTTTGATCATGGTTCTAGCGATGGTGAAGTTCACTCTTGGAGGTGTAAAATATAGTACTACGTTAGTAACATACCTATCTCCATCTAAATCGAAGTGATCATCCTCAAATACCATATATGTTGTTGCAGGAACTAGACCACTTATAGAAGGAGGTTGGTGTTTAGTAGGGGCCATATCTTCCACCCCTTCATTTCCTCAATAACAATGTTTTATACATTCACACTATTCTTAGCACCTCGAGCATAGGCTTGTAATGACCTGGGAGTACCCCCTAGTCGTAACACGATTCACTAACCTATCGGAGATCTTAAAACAACACAAAAAAACCGAAACCTCAATTAAAAAACACAAAAACCACTTCCCCAATCACTGATACTCCCAACCCCTACCCACCCGTCTACTACTCCTCGCTCTCAACCTACATACTACCTCCTCCACCCCCCCCAAAGATTTCCCTCTCCCCCCACTCGCCCACCCACGGACCTCCTCCCCCCCCTCCCTCAATCGTCGCCTCAACCACCCTGACAGCACCTCCCAACCCACATCCACCACGCGACCTCGCCCCTCCCACCACGACCCCCGTGCGTAACTACCACGACGCGCGCCCCCACACCAAACGCTCACGGTCGCCGCTCCGAAACACATGCAAAACACACCTTCAATCTGAATCCAATCAATGAGAGGAAGAGGATTTATAAGGTATGCTTTGGTGATAGGATGACAGCTGTAAGAAAGAAGGAAACTAGCTATAAGAGGTCAGTAGAAGGGAAAAGGAAGTGTAGGAGAAGAAAAAAATAAAGGCACGCAATAGTCCGTGGGGGCTGAAAGAGGAGACATCGATAGGCAAAGGGAAGAACGGAAAGTGGAGGGTGAGAGAGGGACGGGAAAGTGAGCCAAAATGGGCCAGGTTAAACAGAAGAGACATACAGGAAAGCTCCCTACTTCTCGATCTTCACCCCTCCACTTCCCGCGCCAGAGGCCAGATGTCAGTTCCCCGATGACAATGATTTCCGGCCTTCCACTCCAAACCTTTCCCGCTCTCTCCCTTCACCCCACATCACTACTCCATACCTCCCCCCACTCCCCCACCCACCCCCCCCTCCCACGCCCCGCCCGCTCTCTCCCTCCTCCCATCCCCTCCTCCCCGTAATCCACCCCCCCGACCATCCACTTCACCTCCAATGACTACTCTCCTACACCGCCTATTCCCCCCCCACCGCCCCCGTCCGAAATGCTCCTCGCCTATCCGACAAATTCTCGTCTCATCCTCACTCCTCCGTACTCCCAAGCCACTCCTCTTCCACTCCCCCCCTCCACCACCACGAACTTCCCCTGCACACACTAAACCGTCCAAAGCCCTCCATTCCCTCCACCTCAGGAGACTCCCACTGAGCTTCCCTCCTCCCTCACCTCCTCCGCGTCCACATTCCCCCCCCGCCGACAACCCCCCCCCCACAGGCGGGCCCCGCACTACTCCCCCGACGCTAGAGAGCCGTCCCCCAACTCCCCTTCTCGTCCTTTGTCCCGTCCCGAGGTCTTCTTCCTGTGCTCACCGAGGCACTCCGTAAGATAAGCGCAGGATTGGACTTCTTCACCACTTCCCCGGTCCCTGAACGGAAGGAAATGCTACGAATCCGTCGACTCCGCCCCTCCCCCCTTACACGCACCCCCCCGGCGCCCCCTATTCCCAACCCCGCCCAGCGGCAATCCCCCTTCACTCCACCCCTCTCAATAGGGCTCCTCCCCTATCCTCCCGGTCCCCTAACCGCGAAGTACCCGAGATCCCTCAATCTCCACCCCCCTGCCCGCACTCAACATACCCCCCCCCCCCCAGAGCGAACCTACCCATTCCCCAACCGCCGATCCGCCAACTCTTACTAGACGGGTAGTGAACTACGGATCACCACTCCCCCTCGGTGGAATCAAGGCACTCCCCTCATGAAACGAAGCAGGTTACAATCAGCCCACATAACCCTAAACAAAATAAAGAGTCAGGCGTACCTCATCCACCATCGGCCTGCGCAACTTCCAGAGAGGCGGGACTCCCTAATCTCCAACGTCGCCGCCGGACTCAGCCCCCCCAACACCAAGGAAGTAGCTCCCCGTCCCTCACCACTTGTTGGTCTCCCCCCTCCACTATCGCCGCCCCCCGCCAAGTTCGACTCATTGCCTGGGGATCTCCCGCCCCGCCCCCTCATCGCAGCGAGAAAAAGGCCATCCCGGGAAGCTCGGTCCTCCAAAGTGCTCGTCCTCTCCGGGCCCGTAAAAAGTTGTAAAGTCTGAGGAAAGGGCATCGCTGCAGTAAAGAGACTCCCCCCTCTATCCGCGCGCCACCCAATGCGCTTCCCCCCACTTCCTCTCGGCTCAACGACTCTCCGGGTGGGTCATGGCACGGTTCCGATCATAGAGCAAAGCTGCCCTCACTCGCAATCCCATGGCTCTCCCTCCTTACCCCCCTACTCCTTACCTCCCCCTTCCCCCTCCCCTCTCCCCCACCCGCCCAGCCCTTCCCCCCCCACCCTCTCCCCCCGCCAATCACACTCCACCTCCCCCCCCCCGCCGCGCTCCACCCTCCTCCGACTCGCTCCCTCCTCCCGCTCCCCCCCCCTCCGCCTCCAACTCTCGAACGCTTCCTGCGCTCGCCCTAGCCCCACCCTCTCACTAAACCTCCCACTCCCCCCCTCCCCCCCCCCTCCCTTTCTACTCCCTTATCCCCCCCCCCACATTTCCCCACCCTTGCCCCATCCCCCACCCCCTTCACCTCCCTCTTCATCCCCCACCTCCCAACCGCCACCTAGCCCTCACTCCCCCCCACCTCCAGCCCCCCATCCCCCCCTCCCTCCCTTTCTTCTTCCGCCCCCCTCCTCCCTCTCCCCTCTCATCCTCACCTTTTCCCCCCCCCACGCTCTCGGTGCCCTCATCTCCCTCCCTCGCCCCTCTCTCCGAAACTCGACTCCTTGCCACCTCTACACATATGGATATAATCCTCTCCCCCTCGCGCCCACCCCCCCCTCCAGCCTCCGGCCTTCTTCCGGACTCTATCCCCTCATTCCCATCCCAACGCACCTCCATGCTCAGCTCCTTCATCGCTACTCTATCGCCCATACGGGAGTCCTCCCCCCCGCCACCATCCCCCCTACCTCGGGCATCAACCTCCTACTCCTTTCCCCTCCCAGGTCCTCCCCTCCCCGCCTCCTCCGTTCCCTCTTCTACCCCCCCCCCTCCCCCCCTTCACTCCGGCCCCTCTACCCTCTCTCCCCCTCTCCTTCCCCCCTCCGCCCCACCCCACCCTCCTCCCCCCCCCTCCCTCCCCTCCCATCCACCTCCCCCTTCCGCCCCACCTCTCCCCCCCCCACCCCCCCCCTCCCTGCCCGACATCTCCCCCCCCCTCCCTTCCCACCCCCACATCCACCACCCATCGACATCCCCCGTCTTACCCCACCCCCCGACTCGGCCCCATCCCCCAAGCCCCCCACCTCCCCCCCTCCTCTCACCTCCCCCTCTCCTCTCCACCTCCCCTCCCCCCCTTCCTACCCCCCCCCCCCCAACCCTCCCCGCCCCCCCCCTCCCCCTCTCTCCCCCCCTCCACCCCTCCTCTCCCTCCCTCACTCGCCCCCCTCACTTCCCCCCCTTTCCCCCAGCCCACTCGCTCCCCCTCTCCCTTCCCCCTCCCCTTTCTCTCTCTATCTCCTCCTCCCCCTCCTCACCTCCTTCCCTCCCCTCCCCCACCCCCTCCCCGCTCCCGCTCCCCCCTTCCTCTCTCCCTCTATCTCTCCCCCCCACCCCCTCCCTCCTCCCCCCTCCCCTTCTCTCCCTTCTCCCCCCCCCCTCGCCTTCCTCCCCCCATCCCCCGCCCTATCTCGCCCCCTTTCTCCCTCCCAGCCCTCGTATCCCCCACATCGGTGTCTCCCTCCACTCCACCTCGCCCGCCCCTTCCCCGGAGACAAGCTGCCCCCCCTTGACTCTCCCCCTTCCCCCCTCCTCTCGCCCCCCGGGTGCCCCCACCTCCGACCGCAAGTAAGGCCCCAAGACGGCCGCTTCAACACAACGTAACTAACACGGGATCGAAAGATACCATCCTAGTATTCAACCAAGCCCTCCTCTCCTCCCTACATCTCCTCCCGTCTCCCTTCGATCCCCCCCCACCCTATCCCACTCCCCCCCCGGTCCCCCCCCCCCTTCCCCCCCCACCCCCTCCATCTCCCCTCCCCTCCACTATCAACACCATCCCTCCATCCACAACTCGCAGCCCCCCCTCTCGGCACGTTCCTACTCCCATCCCAATCTCCCCAACGATTAGACCCCGGCTCCCCTTCCCTAAGCCCACTCACCCCGGCTAAACCCTAAACAACACCCCTCCATTAATCATTCATTACTACGCATTGTCATAAGATAGTGTGAAACTTAATACCTTTTGAAGTTAAATACTAGGGCTTAAGAGGTGTACTATTCAAAGAGATCTTTATAGCGAGTAAATAATATAGTCTCACATAAGACAACATAGACTCAAGTATTAAGAATCTCAAACTAGGTACATGACCATTACATTAAAAAAAAACTTATGTCTAATACAAAGTCTTTAATGAAAGAAAACTAGAAAGAACATCCATGTCCTCGAAAATATGATGACATACCCAACCTTGAGAGAATTTTTGACTTCCCAAGTTTCTAGTTTTGGGGATTTTTCACTTGCCACCACCATACACTTCAGTAAATAGAAAATATTGGAATGTAGTACAAGTAATCACTACGTATGATGACCATAAAGAACCATTTTAAAAAGGGAATTTTAGTTGAAATAGTCTTTCTTTCATGCTATTTTAATAAAGTCCGCAGACCAAAGTTTGTCACACCCAAAAACCGGAGCCTGCGACTAGGCACCCACATTTACACCTCATCTTGTGAGCGAACCAACCAATCTAAAACTTAACCTTTCAACATTTAATATTCACATAGAACAATGCGGAAGACTTAAACTCATAAATAAAACGGCAATTTAATAACTTCTAAAATTCACACTCTATTAATTCCCCAAATCTGGAAGTCATCATCACAGAAACATCTATCTCAAATTACTTAACTAGGATGTCTCTAAGAACAAATACCTAAAAGCTAGTCCATGCCGGAAGTTCAAGGCATCAAGACTTAAGAAGAAGACCCAGTCCAAGCTCAGACGCATTAGCTCACCCTGAATTTTCCGTGTAAGTGAAGACTGGCTGCTTAGATTACTGTTCTGTGAAATTTGACCGGAACGTTTGCTCTTACACACTACCAAAGAGGAAACAGAAAGTAAGGGTCAGTACATACCACCATACTGAGTATATGATCAACGGCCACTCAAATAGGGAACAGTATATATCAATAAAATGCAAAATCAACTACATACTCAACAGGTAGACAATAACAACATGAATTCATCAATAACTACAACCGAGTTTCACACATGAGGACTCAAGCCTCAATACCATACTTATTTGAGAATTAAGTTCATTAAATTGAGTATATTCATTATCTTCATCAGTAGATTCTTTATCTTTCTTCCTCTGGTGTCGGTACGGCGACACTCCGATCCTCTATTTCTATCCTGGTACCGGAACGTGGGCACTCCGATCCATCTCTATCCTGTGTCGGAACGTGCAACCTACCGATCCTCATATTCATTCCTATCTCACTGGTGTCCGAACGTGGCACACCCGATCCATATTCTATCCTATGGTGTCGGAAACGTGACACTCCGATCCTCATATTTCATTCTATTCCTGTGTACCTGGACTGGCACCCTATCACCCTAATTCATCAAGCCTTCTTTTACACTAAGGCTCTCTTCCATTATATAATTTATCAAGCCTTCGTTTCATACTAGGCGTTTCATCATTCCATTTATATAATATTATCATTGAAAATTAGTTTTCAATATTTTGGATTCAACTAGCTTCATCATGCTTTGTTATTTCATCACAATTTTATAATCATATCATGCAAGCATTCAACTAAGCACATAGCAGGATTTTACAATATTATCAACACATAATATTCACTATTAAGAGTTCACTAATACGAATATCGTACATAAACCATAACCTACCTCCACCGAATGAATCGTGATCAGCAAGCAAATTTCCTCATTTCCTGTGTTGTCCTCTTCGTTCCTCTCTTGATCGATTCTCTCTCTCTCTTCGCTTCTTTCTATTTTTTCTTTATTCAAACCCTCTTTCCTTTTACCCTATTAATATATAATTAAAGAAAAAAGATGGCAATATAACCCACTAATTACTAAGGTTACCTCTTTAAACCCCAAGTAATTAGAGTTTATAACATTAACCCTATAACTTTAAATTAAAGCAGAATAGGGCCAACCAAACGTCCCTTAAAACGTGTAAAGAATCCGACCCGAACTGGGATTGCGTAGCCCGTGACCGGGCCGTCGCGCCTGCGACGGTCCGTCCCTGCTGTCCGTCACATGGTCCCAAGACTTGTTTGTTAAGTGATGGCCTGTGACTGGCCGTAGAGCTCCGGCGACGGTCCTCCTGCCATTACGTCATAGACGTTCAGAGAGTCGATTTTCAGTACCCGTTGAGATTTTCTAAGTGTTTTTAAACGACACCCTCCACGACGTCCGTCGTGCCCTGACGGTCCGTCGTTCCTCCTCCGTCACCTCTGCCAGTTTTCCAGAATAAAAATCTGTTGCTCTCAACCGACTAAACAGTTCGTTACAATAGATACCATTTACCCATCGTTCTCCCTGAACGATCACAAGAAGGAACAAACAAGTGCTAAAAGGAATACCTGAATCCGTAAACAATGTGGGTAATCTTGCCCGCATATCTGCACTACCTTCTCCGCCGTGACTTCTTCAAGCGGTCGCTGTCGTCCATTGGCAACCTTGATGTTGATGCACATCTCTCTTGACCTCAACTTGCGAACTGCTCTATCTAAAATAGCAACAGTTCCCCCTCATAGACAAATCTCATCAAGCCAAATTGATCCAAACGATACTGTAATTTCCATCCCCATGGTATCTTTTCAACATGGGACACCATGAAATCCCGATGCACCCGCAGCCCTGGGGGCAAGGCTAATTCATAGCCACCTCCCCTATTGCTCGCTTTAGTACCATCAAATGGTCCAATGATACCTTGACTTTAGCTTACATCTTTTGCCAAACCGCATCACCCCTTTCATGGGTTGAAACCTTCAACAAGGCTTGTGCCCTTCCATGAACTCCAAGTCCTCTAACCTTGCCGGTCTGCATACTCCTTTTGTCTAGCTTTGCGCCGCTAGAAGCTTTTCTTGAATGCCCTTCACCTTTTCTACCAGATCCCATCAGAGATCGGTACCCTCCCAAGGTCTAACCTCGATGCACTCAAACCAACAATGGGAGATCTCACCTCCTCCCCTAACAATGCTTCAATGGAGCCATATCAATACTGGAGTGATAGCTATTATTGTACGAAAACTCTTCAAAGGTAAGAAGCTATCCCATGGCCCACCAAACTCTATCACGCATGCGCGAAGCATATCCTCCAACACTTGATTCCGTCCTCGCAGACTTGACCAATCGGTCTGAGATGGAACGCGGTACTAAGGTTCCAACCTAGTACCCAATTCTCGCATGGCATGTTTTTCCAAACTTAGAAGTAAAACTGCGTACCTCGTCTAATTATGATGGTGATAGTGGACACCCATGCACCGAACCAATCATGAGTATGTAAAGTTTTGCTAACTTCCTGCATTGCTAATCACCATTACACCGGAATGAAATTAGACAGAACTTAGTTAATCTGCTTCCACAATTGACCCAAATTGAAACAAATTCCCACAGTGATCTTTGGAAGACCAACCACAAGTCCTTGCAATTCTCTCCCCACTTCTCATATCGGATGGCTATTTGCATTCTTTGAAAGTGTGTCCTCTCGTGCCTTTGGTTTTCTATTTCACTTGTTGACAGTTTGGACGACTGGCACTAAAGATCAACAATATTGCGCTTCATTCTACTCTACTCTCACCAAATAGTGTGGGTTTTAGGTCCGTACATCTTGTGTTGCCCACCGGATTGGACAGAATACCTTGAACTATTGGGCTTCTGCCAGAATAGGGTTGATGAACATCATCAATGCGGGGTACACATACCCTTCCCTTATTGCCTTTCCAAACACCTTCCGTCGATGTTTGCTTCTTTAGCCTCTCCTCCTGCCCACCTTTATCTTCGTATTCGCATTAGTTTTCTCATCATCAACTGTTTTCCCTAATTCTGGTCAAGAAAAGAAGATCTTGCTCCACACTAGCCCAACAAACCTCCTCTCCTTTATTTTCCAACCCTCATCAAGTTCGTTAGCCAGCGTTTGCTACCTGTCCTATCCAATGCGTCTATGAGTGCTTGCCAATGAGCTAGACTTCCATGCTCTCCCCACTTTTCTATCTCAAGGCATCTGCCACAACTATCTGCCTTCCCCCCGGTATTATCAAAATAGTGAGGTCGTATCCTTCCTGTATTCCTATCCATCTCCTTATGCCTCAAGTTCAAATCTTTTGATAAAGAACATACTGAAGGCTACGATGATCCGTGGTACGACCTCACACTTAACCCCATATACAATAGTTGTCTCCATTGCTTCATGCAAACTACCCACGAACCGACTACAGCTGGCCAATTCCACAGTCCATGAGTTTGGGTAGTTACGTTTCATATGCACTTTTAATTGTCTGAGCATAAGCAAATCCACGTCATTCTCTGCTTAGCACTCTAGCACTCACCCAAACCCTGAATAAAGCAATGCATCACCAATAACAACAATGAGTTCTTACCCGCTAAACCCGTGCAGGTGAGTTGATTAGGTGCGGTAGTCACAAAGTCTTAGCTTCTGAACTTTCCTCCCTACATTCATCTGACCATACAAATGAAATTCGCTTAGTCAAGTTCGTGCTATGTGAGCATGAAGCAGAAGAATCCTTGACAAAGCGGGCGGTAGTAAGCTAGCTAACCCACCAAAACTCCGTTCGACACATTATGGGTCTTACCCATATTCTTCACTGTCTCAATCTAGAAGGATCTACCATTCACCGCCATCTTCGAAACACATGCCCCCAAGAAGGACATCGCACTCAGCCAAAAACTCACTTGAGTAACTTCGTAAAGCTTGTTTCTCCTGCACAGTACACAAACCCCTCAAATGCTCCGTCATGTTCGCTTCTTACTTTTAGAGAATATACCGTTATATCTCTATAATACGATTCAACAATAGAGATTAAATAGGCTTAAAAAATCCATTCATCAAACTCATGAAACAGCTGGAATGTCGTAAGACCCAACAAGACATTACTTTTACAAATTCGGAATGCCCATACCTGGTCCCTAAAAAGCGGTCGTTTGGCACCATCGTTGCCCGTATTATTCCAATTGAATATAACTGGATCTTCAAGTCAACTCAGAGAAACACAAACGCCTCTTGTAACTTGATCGAACAAGTTCATCATGCGAGGAAAGAGGATACTTGTTTCTTTAGTAGTCCCTCTGGTTCAACTGCCAGTAGTCTATGCACACATCCGCAAATTCCTCATCCTCTTCTCACAAACAAGAACCGGGAGCACTCCCAATGGAGATGCACTTGGTCTAATGAGCCCTTGCTCAACACTCTTGAAGTTGAGCCTTCTAACCTCTTAACTTTCCTGCGGGAGCGCATTCTATGAACGGAGGTATAGAAATGTGGCGTGTGCCCGGTTCAAGTACGATATCAGAAGTCAATACTCCTATCTGGTGGCATACCAGGAGTCTGCAGTGGAATACATCAAGAAATCACGGACCACCAAAACCGACCAATCTGAAGGTACTTTGGGTAGTAGTCTCCTTGAGATGCTGTCCAACTAAAGCTAAACACCGTACTAACCAATTTTTCTTAGCACTAATGAAAGGAGATGACCACCGGAATTGGAGTGTAGTCACCCTCCACACCTAATGGACTGTCCCAGGTTTGGCCAATTCACAGTTTTAGCATTACAATCCAAGAATCGTCAAAATTTGGTAGAACAGCAAAGTCATACCCACAGAATTACATCACAGTCCACGCTTCTAAAATAACCAATCTAACTAAGTGTTGCTCCCCACAAAGTTCACCAAATCAAGACCTATGTAACCCTTTGCAACTACCACATACTCACCCAACGGTGTCAGAAACAACGAATAGGCATGTCAAGTAATATCACTATGCATTTAGACCTATTTAGCACACATGATGAAAGATACATTGAAAACGTGGAGACCAGGTCAACTATACAATGCCATGCAATCACAAACCAAAGATACCTGTGATAACAGCATCAGACGCCGGTCTGCTTCAGATCTCCCAGGAAAGCGTAACATGAGGCCCCATCGTTTGGTCTGATCCCTTTGCCCCTACCATGTTGCGTAGTAAGTGCTCTCATTTTGGCCCATTCACTCTGCCGTTGTGATGACCACCAATTCCTGTCGACCACCACGTCCTCCAAAAAGCGGCCTCTACACATGACACCTCTACCTCAGCTATGGGGTTTGTAACAATCTGGTTTGACCATACCTCTTGATGTGGTCCCCAACCTCCCCACATCCATAACCCTCGGGGTCATGCATGGGTAGGCTCGGAGTAGTGTTGACGTTCTGAGGTGGACCAACACCACTACAATCCTGTAGTGAAGACTGAATTGGTCGACTTGAGTAACCTCCCTGACTCTGTCCTCTAGAGGTGAGAACATTAACTCGCTCCCCTTCGAAACTTTTCGATGTCGATTCGTGGTGAAGTCGTCTGTCTTCACTCCCTTTCCCTCTATCACAAAGTCCACCACTCTCTTGGAAGGAATTTTGCCATAGCCGCTATCCTGAAGGCTGAATCCGCACTCTGACCTCAACCCTCACAAAACGGCGAATCCGTTCTTGTGGACTGAAACAAAGTTGGTGGGCGTACGCTGGATAGTGCGTCTAAATTTAGCCTCATAACGCGTTGTAACTGTCCATCCTCCTTCTCTAGACTCAGAACTCTCGTCCCTTTTTCTATTCTCAAAGTCCTTGGATCTACTTCTCCATAAAACAGGGTAGTAGGAATGATTCCCCATTCCATAGTTGGTCTCCTGTTGGTTGACACTCAACATGTTACCGCCACCCCCACGTTTGGCGTTCCCTTGAACTGATACCTCACGAACTCAACGCCAAACCGTTCTACTAACCATCTTGTGTAGTAGCTCCATGCATGCAAACTGGAAAATCGTAGGCATCCTCTGTATTCTGCTCCCTTAAAGACTGGAGTTTTCAATTTCAAGAACTTACTGGAAAGTTCATGCTGACATTGGTCATAATAAGGCCCAGTATTCAGACGTGAAATGTGCCTATTCCCAATGAATCATCCAATGCGGGGAGCCCATAAGTAGTCGCAGGTCGTACCTCTGAAACCGGAGGTTTGGTGTAGAAACTACTGGAGGTCCTGACCCTTATCGTATAACCCCACTACGATAAGCAAGTAACTTGGTTGGATCATCTTCTAATGGTAGGTTGGGGTGCATTTCCTCATTCTGCCCTTGTTCATTCTCCCCTTCCTCCCCTCTCTTAATCACCTCCTCGGTCGGTGGAGAGTCCACGCCCCTAAGTAATCAGATGGGCTAGTGCTTGTCCTCTTCCTCTAGAGACGTCCTCCCAACGGGGCCTCTCCCACGGCTCTTGCCTTGCTCCCTCCTCTTCCTCGATCTACAACAGCCCCGTGCCTTGCTCCGTCGTTTCTGTTGTCTTTCCGTTGTTGCTGCTGGTGCTGGTCGTGCTCTAGTTTCTAACCATCTGCGAAATAGATGTGAAGAGGTCCAGATATCAATCGATCGCCCAGATACCAATTGGACTCAGTAGTAGCAGCGAAAGAAGAATGAAAGAGTGAAATTTTCCTAAGTCTTAATATCCTCTCAGGAAAATAAAGGCGTCCCCCTACGTTCCTTAAGACTCTACTAACCTGTCTTGTGTATTAGACCAATGAAACCTAATGCTCTGATACCACTTTTGTCGCCGACCCAACCGGAGCCGCGACTTGCACCCCCATTTACCCCCTCCTATGTGAGCGAACAACCAATCTTAAACCTTAACACTTCCATTTAATTATTACCATAGAACAATGCTTAAGACTTAAAATCAAAATAAAGACAATTCATAACTTCTAAAAATTCAACATCGATTAATTCCCAAAATCTGGAAGTCATCATCCACAAGAACATCTTCCAAATGACTACTTAACTAGGAATGTCTAAGAACAAAATAACTAAAAAGCAGTCCAGCCGGAAGTTCAAGGCAGTCAAGACTATGAAGAAGAAGACACGTCCAAGCTAGACGCATTAGCTCCCCTGATTTTTCGATGAGTGAGACTGGCTGATCTACTGTTGAGTTGAAGTTTGACGGAACGTTTGCTGCTTACACCAAATACACAGAGGAAAACATGACAGTAGGGTCAGTACAACCACACGTACGATAGATATCATCGGCAACTCAAAATAGGAACAGTATAATTCAATATAATGCAAATCACTACAATACTCAACAGTTAGCAAACACTGAATTCATCATTAACTACAACCGAGTTCACACATGAGGACTCAGAGCTCAATACCATATCTTATTGGGAATTAAGTTCATTTAGATTGAGTATATATATTCTTAATCTTTCAAGATTCCTTATCTTTCTTCCTCTTGTGTCGGTCGCGACCACTCCGATCCTCTATTTCTAATCCTGGTAACCGCGGAAGTGGGCACCCCGATCCATATTCTATCACTAGTGGTCGGAACGTGACAGCATCCGATCCTTATATTCATTCTATCGCTGGTACGGAACGTGGCACCCGATCCATATTCTTAGCCTGTGTCGGAACGTGACACTCCGATCCTTATATTCATTCTAATCCTGTACCGGAACGTGGCACCCGATCCATATTCCTATCCTGGTGTCGGAACGTGACCCTCCGNCCGAATTCCGCTCATACAGAATTTCCTAACCACTACTTCCAATTTCCCCTCATTTTCATCAACCCTATGAAATTGACGACTACCTTCTTAATGCATTTTAAATAAAAAACATAATTTGCCATGTTTTCTATTATGAATGAAAAGTAAGCTAGTATAGGACACAAACCTCAAAAGTAGATACAAACAAAAATTGAGCCGAGCAATTACGAAAGTAAAATGCAAATTTTAACAGAGCAAATGATTTTCACATGAATAAACCAAGAAAAACTGATCTAAAAGGGAAGTGTAAAGGTACAAGAGTTGAAAAATTGTAAAATAATGGAGATTTTTTAATATAAAATGGTTGAAAATACTTTTGAACCTTTTGTTCGCGCCTTGATTAACAATGTTATTATGTTGTCGACATGGTCACTTTTTTTTCCCACGCACGTTACATAAACTTGCGACCCTTAGGCTTGGTGAATGTATATCACATCGATACTCGGCGACACTGTTGATATCTCAACGAATGGTACATAAACTCTTCTAGTTGTCTATTTCTCCCAAATAAAGTTTTTTAAACCTGCACATGAGACAATCCTTATTCAAAAAACAAAAATTAAAATTAAAATTTTAGTTTCCTTCCAAGTGGCGCCTTATTTCACATCGTGGAATGAAACAGACTGCTTCAAAAGTTTGTGTTACCATGGTATTCTTTGTTAACGTTCTTTTGGTCTTTGATTTAAATGAGTTGAGATTTGACCAATGTGTGTTTCCACATGATTAATCGATACAAAATGTTAGCTAGCTATTTGGTTTAGAGATAAGAGGTCATCTTTAATTTCCTTTAGAACCTTGTCCAATTCTCTCACTTTATTTTAGAATTCGTGCAAGCATATTATCGATGCTAAATCATTTACGGGTGAATTTTTCTTTTGACCCTCCTGATGAGGTACATATCGTTCTATTTTGCCATCTCTCTCTATCAAAATGTTATCATTGTCTCACCACTCCCTATATCGGTCTCCAGAAACGTCATTGGGGAATCTTCAAACAGAACACCATTTGTGGAACTTCATCAACCGAACCACCCAATCGAGCCGCGAGCCAACCTATAAAACAATCTTTGCTTCAGTTGCACTATGTCTTTCTGTCGATTCTGCTCTTCTACATGAGACACCTAGCCAATGGTCATACGACTAAGATCATTCCCGCAACCACTCGACATTGTAGGGGTGTAAGAGAACTCACATGTCTTACTTTCATTTTATCCAACCTGTCTTTTCGGAGAATCAACGTCTTTTATAGTTACCACATATTGAAGATGCTTATGTCGGTATACCATTCACATGACACCAGTACAGTAATGCGTCCTCACGTTCAAGGCAAACCCTAGAAACTAATTCAAGGTCATGTGTTGGATAATTTCTCATAATAGCTTGAGTTTTGCTAGAGGCGTTGCTACGACTCTTCCCATGTTTCATAGGATAAACATCCAATACGCTTGGGATGCATCACAATCAACCACACAAAGAAACCATGTTGAACCTCCAGTAAAGTCCAACACCAGAGCGTAGGTACAGACGTCTTCAAAAGTTTGACGCTCTTTCACATGTCTCCAACCTTCAATTTTACATCTTTTGTCAATGTTAGTCAAACCAGAGAAATGGTATCAAACCCCATCCAAAACCGCCTATAGTCCTTGCCTCACCCAAAACATACTTCTAATGGTCGGTGGTGATTGAAATGGTCTAGACTATTTTTAACCGCCGAAAACCGCCTCAATGTCTTTGGATCAACCTCTCATCTCACGACCTGCAGATCATTACCAAGAAAACACCATGATCTAAACAAACTCATAGTTTACAAACTTGGCAAACAGATTAGTGGTTTTCATAGAGGACGTTAATACCACTCCAAACCAGTCCATTTTTCGCTTCCCGTTTTTTAAAATATCAAAAGAAGTCAATGAATATCGTCATCTATGTATTTTCGAAAAAGCCCTTTCTAGGTCAATGAAGACCGCCGGGGTGACCTAAGGACATTACTAGGAACTCGTAGTGACCATACATAGTTTAAAATGTCGTTTTTGGGTACATCCTCACCTCTCCCCGTAAGTTTGTTATACGACGAACTGAAGTCAATCTTAGAAAATTAGTTTGCCTCTTACAGTTGACCAAACGAGTCATCAATCCCAAGGAGAGGATCATTGTTCTTAATAGTGACCTTACTGAGTTGAACATAGTCAATGAACATCCTAAGAGACACAACCTTTTTCCTAATAAAAAACACTGTAGCTCCCCATAGTGAAAATAACTAGTCGATAAATCCTGGTTGTGCAGCTACCACCGTGAATAAAACTTTAACCAATCAAGCTTCTGTCGAAGTCATCCGGTAAGGAGTAATTGAAATAGAACTCGTATCCGCTAACAAGTCAATATCAAAGTCTGTTTCCCGCTCAGGAGGAATCAGGGCAAGTATTCGGAAAGACTTCTTGAGAATCCTTCACTATAAGGACCGACTCTATTGGAGGATTATCGGACTCAAGTTCTATAACTATTGCATTATGGTAAAAAACCCTCTATATCGATTATTTTATAATCTTTTTAGACAAAACATCGTACGATCCCTCTAGGAATTGAGGTTTCCCCACTTTTAAACTTAAGCATGGGTTGATTAGAAAAATTGAAACTTAACAATGTTGTCGAGAATCTACGCGCATGGCAACCATCCACTTCCCAAATAAAATCAAAATAAACTATATAAATTTCCTAGTCTAACCAGCAACTCCACCCCTGTACCTATATCCGGCAAGATATAGACAACTCCAATAACACTTCTTATAGCCACAACGAAGTCACCTACCAGGGTTCTGTCCACCAACAACACGGGTTTCATAAAAATATCGGGGCAAACATCAAACCTTTTAGCTTCTTGAGGGAGTTTCTTTTATAAAATGTTGAATGTAGGCAACGAAATCAAGTAAAGCATAAACATCAAAAGATAAGACTTGTAACATACCGGTGACAATATCGGGGGATTCTTCTTACTCACCTTTAGAGCAGAGAGAATAAAAGTTTTGTTGAGCATCGAAACTAGGACATCTTTCTTGAGCTTGACCATGCCCTTTCTCTTCACTCCTCACATTAGGACAATCCCTATCCTTATGGCCACTCTTTACACACCCAAAGAAATTTTCCGTCAAAACTAGACACTCACTCTAATACTTATTACCATACTTGGCAAACTAGTTTTCTTTCTAGGTGAGTTTTCCACGTATTCCTTGAATGACTTAGGTTAGACAACCCGATTCCTTGTTTTGCGTTAGTAAAATTAGGAAGAAGACTTTTTTGGAAACCTCATGCTTTGACTAGATTTTGTCTTTGAATCTCAAGCCACCCGCCTTGGAAGTACCTCCTTCCATAAGCTTGCCCTCTTAACACTCTCTATTCTCTTCTTCCTCTTCTTTGAGTCCGACTCGCCCTAACTTGTTGAGCATGAAAAATCCCTGACGTATCCATAATGTATGGTAGCATCGCGGATGACAATCTTCACTACGTCTCAGACAGTCCCTCACAAAGCCTCATCTCATCGATTGGATTTGCACAAAGGAAGGAGCATATATAGGACAATTTAGTGAACTTACAAGAGTATTTCTTTCACGCCATTCACCCTCCTGACGAAGGTTGATGATTCTTTTACCTTTCTCCCTTTTCTCACTACGGACGATAATCCACCATCAAGAAGCTCCTTCTCAAACAAACCTATCCAATGGATAGAACCCGCCCTACAGTCCCTATTGTTCCCCGTTGGGTGTACCATGTTTCAGCTACACCCTTTAGTTTATATGAAGCAAGCTCGGACTTTTCATTTGTTGTCAACCCCGTAGCATGAAGGATCAAACGTCTTGACAGCCCTGCATGCCGTAGACCCCAAGACAAAAGGATGGGATTATCCATGAAGTCCGCCATTAAGCGGAATCAATGGTTACTTAGCACTTTGTTGAACATTGGGTCCAACCTCCCTATATTCTTGATCCATATGGCTCTGAGCTTGAGTGTCCTACCACCGCTTGATCTTGGGTATCTGTGCTTCAGCCAAAGTAGAAATGCCGACCTTATTCTCCACCGTCAGAGGTGGAGAACTGGACCAAGCTTTGTCTTCTGAGCCCTTGGTGCCTGGTTGATGGACTTGGACTCTCTAAGGGTGGAACTACCGCATTAATCAGCAAATATTCCTCATTTTGCCTTCAGAGCCTCCTTCTTTGTATGCCACTCCTTATATCCACAAAAAAGGATCGAAAAAAAAGGGACACTAAGTTCCACTATAGTGTAAGAACAACTTTCAATTTTACAAATAAGTGAGAATTCCTACGCATCAATCGCCTCGACTTCCATAGTTGTGGCCCCGCTTCACACCCATGAAACAAGAACTCTACGTAGAAGTTGTGTTATTTGATATCATCCGTAAGTTATTTCGGCCTCTGCTTTGAATGCCAAGGCTTGTCTAACTGGCGGAGCACCCCAAGAACCGTTCTACCACCGTTGTCCTTGAGAGGAATGAAAACTCACCTCTTACAGTTGTCAGTACCTTTTCATAGGTTTAAAATGCGGAAACCTTTAAATCTTTTATGTATTAATGTTTACATAACACCTCCTCACTTAGTCTCTAGGGACTTTTCCTTAGCTTTGCATAGTAACCTTACATAGACGCCTTGTTTAAAAGAACATATACATAACACAAAAAATTAGAACTTAATATACCATCTCACATTAACCCTCATACACTGAAGTCGAATATTCGGGCATATACCTCAAGGAAATTTGAAATTAACCTCATAGGGATTACAACATATCTAAACATAAGAGAAAAAGAATGTTTTAGACTATATGCAATCCCTGTCCTTAGATGGAAGGCACCCCATTCTCGAATATTGAGGACTCACCAACAAAATTGGTGAAAGATGCCCAATCTTCTTCAATTGGCCTTGAATTACCTAATGGCCCGACACTACAATAAGGAAAAGATATTGGTTGTACACATCCCTTGTACTCTATGGGTGCGCTCAATATATTCGGACATAGGCGTGTGGTAGTGGCGTGTGAAGTAATGATAAAAGGGACATTTAGGTTTCATTGTCACCTAAATCACTTTAAACGCTGGTCATGCACATTAGGAACCATATAAGCCATTAGGCACAATATCAGCAATATAGTCCATATCTAACCTAAGGCCAGTAATTATGATAAGTCAGAGGCAACAGAATACTAATCATTTTCCAGATCACATATCGAAATAAATATAGCAGATCAGATCATAAACCAAGCACCTCGACGATCAGAACAAGCATGGACAGAGTTTTTCAATCCACTTACACCATACAAGAAACTTACTTAAAAAACCCCTGTTTTGACGTCTACAATTCAATGTCTATTATGAAATCCCATAACCCCTACATAGTCAGAAAACAGGGAACGAGGGTCATAATACTATACTGCCTAATCTTCATATAATATAGCATCATGGAGTAAGTCACATCATTTATAGCATATAAGAAGACCAACAACATGTTATTGAGTAGAACCAACATCCTCATAGGATCATCAACATGTAAGATCATCATATGCATACATATAAAGTCATAAGAGATAAAACACTACTCTGTAGGACTTCCTCACGCCTACTAGTGCCCTGGAATGTGAGTTCCCATAATCCTACCTACATGAACTAAACCCCCTTAATTCTTCTCCCTAGTGAAGTTCATCTTTTATTAACGTTCATTTTTACATTCAGGAACAATTTCCTTAACTTACATAGACCATGTGAGCTAAACATAGAATCAAGTGTCATGAAACCCTACACCTAATGAAGGTGATCTACTTGCCAAGGTAGGATCAAAACATTAACATATCATTATAGGTGGATCCACTAGCTTGTATTCCATATCAATCCTCTATTGATGGAGTTGAAGAAATCAATACTTAGTAAGTTGAATTAGTCATTGTCCCAAGGGGGGATATTGTGTCGGATGTTGATCATTTGAGGAATAGGGTGTTTGAGGAAGCTCGTGGTTACTAATATTCCCTTCATCCGGGTTCCACCATAATGTATCGTGACCTTATAGAAGTATATAGGTGAAATGGCCTAAAGAGGTACACAATGGAGTTTGTAACTTTTGTGCCTAATTGCTAAGTAATTGAAAGGCGAGCAACACATAGCCTAGTTATCTAGTTCAAGAAATGGGTATTCCGAAGAAATTAATATGGACATTCTAGTTGGTTTGCCTCAAACCATAGGAAAAATGATTTAATTTGGGTGATAGTGGATGGATTGACAATATCCGCTCACTTCATTCCAGTTAACTCTACTTATATGGCGGAGGATAATGCAAGGATCTACATTGATTTTATTGTGAGTCTTCATGGGATCCCTCTTCCTATATCGGATAGACGTGCTCAAAATTCACCTCGGTCGATGGTCTTTTAAAATGGTTGGGTACAGAGCGTGAGAGTACTAGGTAAAACCCGAGACTGATATGGTTATGATAATGTCTGATAGAATTTAAAGGATATTGGGATAATCAATTTTCGTTTATAGAGTTCTCCCATAATAATATCTGTCATTCGAGTATTTCCATGTCTCCATTTGGAACTTTTTATGGTAGGAGATGTTGGTCTCCGGTTTGGTTGTTTGAGATTTGTGAGTCTTCACTACTTTGTTTGTGGTACTCTGGAAGAATGTTTTGTGTGATACGGATACGTTAATAACAACACTCTGCGGCAAAATTCCTATGCGTGAATAACAAAGAAGGATATCCTTAAGATTGGAAGTAGGGAGTATGATGTATATTGATATTTATCCTATAGAAGGTGTGATGAAATTCAAACAAAAGGGGAAGTTAAATATCCAACAATAATAGTGTCCCCTATGAGTTTTTGGAAAGGGTTCGGAAACTTGCATATTGCCTTGATACTACCCTAGTGAAAAGCGCAACTTCGGTTTTCATCTGGTTCGTTGACCTAGTCAAGCGTAAAATTGTTATGTGATCCCCCCTGCCCACTTTCTCTATTAAGGGTTAGTTCAATGATAAGTCTTTCCTATGAAAGGTTTTCGGTGAAAGATCCTTCATACACTGTAAGAAGTTTAGGAACAAGGGTGGCCTTTCGTAAAGGTGTTATGTAGAACCACACCTTCGTTGAGGAGCACATAGGAGCCGAGCGAACAGCTCCTCCTATCCGCATATTTTATTCCTAACTGAAGGGGTTTTTTATTCTTTCCTACTATAAAAATTCATGAGTAAATTTACTTTGCTGGGTTTGCAAAGATAATCCATTTTATATCATGGCAAACTGAGCTTTTCATGTAGAAGTTTTCTCTTTACTTTGTTTTTTCAATAATTTATGTTTTGCGTAATGGTTGCCTTTATGAACAATTAGTGTTGATCATATAAATGTGATGTAAGAGGTTTTGGCATAAGTGACCTGATGATAATATTGAGCTCATGTTGATGTTGTTCCTGATGTTGTGATGTTGAGCTCTTATATGAATTAAATTGTAATTTGATTTGCTACGTACATATTGTTATGTTGAGTTGGCGTGTAACTCATGTTATTATTTGTTCTTGTTGGTTGGGCAGCTATTATTGAGTTTATACTTTCCATATAAAATTTTTTTTGTGTCAGTTCCTATTGGTGGGGGATAATGTAACATTCCGGAAATCCATGACCTAATCTAGAGACTCACATGTTGGAAAAAGAGTTTGAACTGTGTTTTAAGACCTAAGAGAATATATACAAAAATCAATTTAGAAGTATTAGAGTCAAAACATTAAGAAACGTCCATGACATATGGTAAATTGTTAAATAGAGGTTGGTGTGCCTTGGCATGTTTCATACGGTTTTAAGGGTCGGAAATAAGTGAAATTTCTTAAAGGTGCTAAATAAGTACTAGAAGGTGTTTTGGGTCAATAGTCTAGTTACGACTCCCCAAAGACCACCCTAAGGGTCCATGACGAGGACCATTCGAAAATGACCAAAGCTGTCAAATGACATTGGCTACCTACGAGACCAATCGACGAGGCGATGATGAATTTGTAGGTAAAGCCATAGCAAATTTAAAAATTTTGCCGACCAAACCAGGGTCTCTGCGCCAAAGGACCAGTGTGTAAGTGTGGGGGGGCGGTGTCATAGACTGACCCGTATGATGGTACGCTTTTTGGTTCTTAGGCTTCAGGTGTCTGGTTTTCATTCATTGGACCAATTTAAAAATTGCAAGTAATTATTAGTTTTAGTTTGCTTAGGGGTTAATTAAGTGTTAGGAGGTGTCTAATTATTTAATTAGGGACGATATTATTATTTTATTTTTTTATATTTAATTATTTAATATTATTTTCTTTTTTTGTGTTTCATTTTTATTCTGTATATTTCTTATTTATTCTTATTGTGTTTAATATAATTTCTCTTTTCTTGACCTTATTGAAATTTAATTATTATGAAATTTTTTCTTACTCGTTTGCATTTTTATTTATTTGTAACACCCTAAAAATCATATAGGCTAAGTAATGATTTTAGTGTGTCTAGATTCCTACTAATAGAGCCAATTCACACGAATTGATGCGCGGAGAACCAGACCCTCTGAACAACCCGTGCGAAAGCCAAGCCACCACTTACTTGGGGAGATCTTAGCTAGAAAGCTTTGGGACCAGTCATGTACACTCCTGAACGCTGAAGATTACCAGGATGAGTCTTTATAAGACTAAAAGGGAAATCTATGTTTGAAGGGTCTTGGGTAAAAGGTGCTTTTTAGTACAGCGCTAAAAGGTAGCCTTAATTAATCCTACATATGTACTCGGTGGTAATTATTCAATAATATGGTGGTTTGAATGGGGGTGTGGGCATACAGGGCCCGAATTGCCCATGGGAGGACAAATTTTGCTCACACCTGGGGTTTGAACCTAGTTGGGACCAATCGATATTACTTGATTATTTTAATGTAAGAATAAGTTAATAATTACTATTTGATGTTCTAATTTAAAATCCAATACAATAATATTATTATTATTAATTAAATAATGAATTGGCTGGGTTTTGGGGTCGGTCTACCAAGGGACCCGTTTTCCGCCGTTTGGGGACTCACGCTGGTTCGATACTGCTCGACGAAAGCGATATCCACGTGATTAATGGGGTTTAAAATCTGAATTTTTTTTGGTAAGGTCCAATCAGTTCCTTTCACGTTAGTGATTTAAATAAATAGATTTTACAATTTAACAACCTTATTTTTGACTAAGTCTAAAACTACCATCCTAATCCGAAGGACACCACTCACTTTCGGCAGTCACGTTTTCCTCTTCTATTTCACGATCACTTTTGGTCACTTTTGGTGTTCTATCTGCTAACAAAATACCTAAAACAGAAAACCAACCAAAATTTATTCATACTACTTAGATGAATTTACCACATAAACAGAGGACAATCTAAACAAAAACGTAAAGCAAAAGAAGGGTTCCGTCGTTTTGTGTTTCTGTATCGAGTTGGACGTAAATTTGGCGATGGTTCTGGAAAACAGGTCGTGTGTTAACACCACGCAAAGTCATGCTGGGGTTTCTCTCCTTGCTCCTTTCTCCAACATATTTCCTTCCACAAAATCACCGAAATTTTGAAACTAGGATCTTTCCCGTCTTTCGAACGTCATTGTCCCTAGAACCCATGACGTCACCAAATGAAAATTTCATAAAAAGTTACGTGACGAGACAGAAGCAAGGAAACGGAGATGTGGTGAGATGGGGTTGAATCACACAACCTCTTGAATGGATGAAGAATTAGGATTAAATCATGTGGAGAGTGGGGATTGAACCCCACAACCTCTTAGATAGGTGAGAAGTTTAAGAGGCTAAATTAAAAGAAAAATAATGACGTGTGAAGGGATGACCCCACAACCTCCTTGACTTACCCAACAAGTGAGAGGAAAACACAAAGAACTATTATGGGTTGCTGGATCGGGATCAAACCTAGGAGCCCCCCAAATCTGAAGATTCATTATCAAGTTTAAAAATAAGATAAGTGTTGTCCAGGGTTACGAAATCTGGTTCCTTTTCCAATTTCGTATTGACACTACGTCAACTATGTAAGAAATATTTAATTAATGCTGCCACTAAACAATCAAAATCCTTATCTTAGCAGATCTACAAGATGCCATAACATTCTTGTACCACATAATTCTTGGGTAATCATTATAACTTGACAAACTAGAATGAGCCTAATTGCTGTATGTGTGGGCACATTAGTCTAGGCATACATTGAAAAAACAGTGAGCCTCAGAAGTATGTATAAACTGAGTAACCGTGCAGGTGTTAATTAAGAGTGTGAAACACACCAAATTTAAGAGTATGGGCATATGAATGAAGAAGATCAACTTTGAAAGAGTGAGTTACTTATGAAGTAAATGTGTTTAACGTTAATGACTAGAGGTGACAGTATGATAGCAGCTAATGTAAAGATACCTGTAATCTCACATGAGCCTATGTAAAATGTTTACCTACATGTACTCACCTATAAGTATAAGGATAGAGAGACCTAGTCTCTATTACCCTCTAACAAAGTTTGTAGTTAAGCATAAATACTACTATGATGAGATGAAAATCATTTAATGATCTGGATGCCCCTCATCTAGAAGTCCACGTTCCATGATGAATGAGTTGAATGTAATGAATTTAATACTAAGCACCGATATGCTAGATTGAGTGGTGATGCCTTCCTCAGCAAGGAGAGGTTCCCACGTAACTCTCATTTACAACGATAAGACTGTCACGTCATGTCGGTTATGGGTGTCCTTAGATCTTCTAGCTTCTACTTCGCTAGTCTTTGAACCTATATTTCCATATAGGGACCCTAGGCCGTGTTGACTCCCTATATTCTTATCTCATGATCGTGCTCACTTTGGCCGGTGATCGACCTTTTTTCGGTATTGGGTTGGGCAGACACTAGATTTCATGATGCACATGATCTATGTTAGTGTTGAAGATTAAAGTTCCCCAAAAAGAATGAGGCCACCTCAAATGAAGTCACATAATCACATAACCCAGACGCAAAGGTGTTTGATAGATATAGAGTGATCTAACTAAGTATGACACTATTATTTTCTTGGTCATTGCACAACAAAACTCGTGCAGAGTCTTAGCTTCATCCATCAAGTATGCTTGTGATTGCACTACTATATGAATGAAATGACAATAAATATGTATGAATGCAACAACTCTGTTTGATGTAAAAGGCTCCCTAGTTGATGTCCTCATATGTTGAGCCTCATTTATCCACAGAAGTTCCAATTCCAAGGTCTCATGGCATATAAAAGAATCATTTATGAAAATAAAAAAAAACGACGTTATTTATATGTGCATCTGTTATGGGCCTCTTTGCAAATGATAATAATGCGGTGATGTCTTAACACTCATGGCCTGAGTTCCTATTCCAAATTTGTAAGTCCACTGATTTTTCCTAATCCATTTCGGCAAGTCCCAGACTTCCTAATACCAAATTGGCAAGTCCACACTTGACTTCCAAAATTGTTTGTTATGAAACGTAGCTTTCTACTCATATCTCAGCAGTTTCGTGTGAGTGCTTGATATACCTAATACTTAGTACAAGTGATGTACTATACCCATACAAATTTACTTCTAGGTGGAGGCATAGGTGGACTTTAGATCTGATATTACAGACATTGCAACGCAGCTATTCGGCCTACTGGAGTTTTCATCAGATTTGGTAGGTAGGCTCCTCATGCGTGTTGAGGATGTCTAATGGTTTATAGTATCTAGTCTAGATTGTAGGCTGAGGTAGTCGGTGCACTGCCCCTAGTGGTGTCATTTCCAATTTCATTTTAGAGTTTTTATTGCTGCCAATTTTGCAATGCGATATAACGTTAATGCGATTATCAACTGCGTACTTTATTTGAAATTTCTATATGAATGATTGATTTGTGAACACCTATTAATGTTAATATAATTATGTGTCACATGACTAAGAAATAAAAATCAATTTTCTAGCTAATTCACCAGAAGGAATACAATGACGTATGTATGGAGCTTGTTATGAAAGTTCTGAGAGGTTAACACAACGCCGGTCTCGTCTAGGGTCCTGATTTTGGTTGTGGACAAACGTTCGTATCAGCGTACTAGGTTAAATTCTGATGAATAATAAGTTTGACATCACCCACCCATTGACTTGTTTGACGTCATGGTCAGTGAATGCCCTACTATCCTCATTAGAGACTGCATGATGCTAGGAAATTTCCCTTCTTATCCTCTTCTTCTGATTTTATACATGCGTGTTTAACTAATGTCCTCATTTTATTTGTGTTATAGTCATGTTTAACATAAAGCTTAATAGTTTTCAAAGAACGAATACTAGGAGGAACGTTGGTCAGAGGAGAGGAGAAGCAGCTACTGGGGGCAATCAGGTTCAACCCCATGCTCCAGCTGCAGTAGTGGTTATTCCGGTCAACCCAGCTGGGTTGACTGATGTGGAGGTGCGGGCATCTCCTGCCCAGATGGCACAGGTCATCGCTATGAAGGTCCAGGCCATGAATGCCCAGGTCAACTAGTAGAATGTTTAGAGGGAGAACCCACCGGTATGTAGCATTGCTGACAGGCTACGAGACTTCATGATGATTAATCCTCCTATTTTCACAGTTCAAGACATATAGGTGCCACAGGAATTCATGGATGAGGTACATCAATATTTTGTGCCTTGGGGCCACAGATACTACGAGGTTTTTGCTGGCTTCCTATCACTCAAAGGATGTTTGCAACATATTTTCGTGGCAGACTGTGGAAGGATGGCCGAGATTTGGGCGTAATTCTCTCGGTTTTGGGAGCTGTATAGATAGCTTTCATGGATAGAATTCTTCCCCCGGGGATGATGGAGGCCGGTTAAGAAATTTAACCAACCTTAAGCAAGATCTATATAGTCAATGAAGCTTCAATAACGTTGTTAAACTGTCATCGGTATACTTCCCTTATGTCTACAGGGGATGAGATGAGTACTATTCCACATAAGGAATCCATGTGATATGAGGAGGAGGGTCGGCTATGATGCGCCATAATACGTATGACCTCCCAGCGAGATGGTGCATGTCCGAGCAAGGTAGGGCATACCGGAAGAAGAGGACTCTATGGTTTCTAGGAGTCCTAAGCCTCTGCCCAGAAGGTCCTAGAATTTTCTGCAACAGGCACAAACTTCGGTGTCGCGTTAGCCACCCTTGTTCAAAAATGTTCATCAACAGAGTTCAGGGAACTCTAACCTTTCAAGGAGTGGCAAAACTAGATTAGGCAACCCGAGCCTCAGAAAGGCCGATGGAAATGATGTGCTCTTCCCATACATGAATGTGGTAAGTGTGGCCGTGTTCACACTGGAGAGAGTTTCAGATAGTGTGCTAATGCCTGCTTCGGTTGCCGTAACGACGTCACATGGGTTAGTAAGGACTTCCCTACTAACTTTGTCCTAAGCTGGAGGTAATGCCTCTGCCTTAGGCGCTAATATACAAGGTCCACCATCAGCCGATCCGCCTAAGAGAAAGAGGTTCTAAAAACTCCCTGGAAGGGAAGGGGTAGGAGAAGGAGAGTCCACTGATGTTGGTCACAGGTATCTGCAATTCTTCGTCACTTCTATTTATGCTTTAAACTTGATCCAGTGTCTAACGCTTATCCTTTGTACCTCCTTTGGTTGCTCTCCTTTCGAGTAATTGGCCTGAATTTCTGCCTGATCCTATAAACTGGGTTAGTACCCATTTAGATAAAATGTAAGAAACTAATTGAGTATAAAACGATTGACCAATAGTTTGTGATGGTAAGACTATGTGTGCGACTTCGTTAGTTTACCAGCTGCATGGATGTTGATGTTATTCCTAGGCATGGACCGATTCCTAGTTGTTATCTGTATGTTGGCATCTAGTAGGGTTGTGGGATTGTTTGTTGTCTAATGAAGAAGATTGGGCTGGTCGGGGTCCAACTCGAGTCGTCCTAATCATCCCTTATTTCGAACCTCAAGGCCATAAAACGATGTTCCAAGGGTTGTTGTATCATCTGCGAAGTATTAATGATTTAATCGTAAAATTGCGTCCATATCATGCGTTGCTTATAGTGAAATGAGTTCAAGATGTATTTGCTGATGATTTCGCTGGAGCTCCTCCCCCTCGAGATATTTAGACTTGTCAATGAAAACTTAGAAACTACCCCCGCATACTTAACCATTTTCAATCTAATCCCTTACAGAATGTCTCCAGTCTCAGTGCAGAACTCAAAGAGTTCAGCTGAAGTTAAAAATTTCACTGATAATGATTCCATTTACCGAGCGTATCCCTGGGGCTCTCTAGTGTTGTCTGTTAATAAACAGATGGAACCCTTATGAATGTGTCTCGATTATCGGCAACTCACAAGTGCCCACTATCAAGAGTAGTATCCCCTTTCCCAGATATACAGACTTGTTTTGACGAACTACATCCAGGGTCTTTGTTAATTCGCTACAATATTGATCTTCGTCTAGGGTACCATCACTTAAGGTTAGGGATGAGCATCTCAAGCGACAACCTTTCGTATACCCATCTATGGTCATATGAGTTCGTGTTCTTCATTGGTCTCACGAGCAGCTGCTGCCTGTATTTTATGGGATCTCCTGAACAGAGTTATTCCATGAAATACCTTGGCTCTTTTGTCATAGATTCATTGATGACATTCTCATCTACTCAAGACCAAGAATAGCATGAAATAACTTCGCTGCCTAACCTTGCAGTTCTTTAGACACATTTGTTCTATGCCAAGTTCAGCAAGTGTGAATTTGACTCAGATCAGTGAACTTCCTAGGCCATGTTGTATCCGATAAAGGTGTGGAGGTAGATCCCATGAAGACTGAGGCTGTTAAGAACTATCCCAAACCTCTTACTCCCACATATATCCATAACTTAATGGGATTGTATGGTTATTATCACAGGTTCATGAAGGTTTTTCTTCCATTGCTGCTCTACTCACAACCTTGATGAAAAAGAAAGTAAAGTTTGAATGGGCAAAGACTTGTGAGAATAGTTTCTTCTAAAGCTCAAGACAGACGCACTTCAAGCCCTGGTGCTTACTTTTCTAAGTGTGTGATACTTCTTGTTTTTATTGTGATGCATCTAAGAGTTTGTTTGGGCTTGTTTTCTTATGCAATGTGCTTTGATAGCTAATGCGTCCAGACCTCAAGGTGCATGAGAAATTATCCCACTCATGACGTGAGTTGCAAGCCCACTATCTCTGGTGCTGCACTAAAGCTGGTGGAGGCCAATACTTTATGGACGTGCATGTGGATGTGTTCACAGACACCCAAGATTTCCAGTAGTGTTCACACAATAGGAGTTTTAAATCTACGTTAGTAAGATTGTTGGAGCTGTTGGAACCATGCTATAAATTCTTTTGGGCGGAATTCAGAATTCTTGAGAATAAAGGACTATTGTTCAGGTAACCGGGTGCTTTTCCATTGCTTAGGTCCCCCCACCGTATCCGCTGTAAAGAATGCATCAGTCTCACGATCATGAGACATTCAAGGTTGGAAATAACCCAAACAGAAGGTTCTTAACCATTCTTTAGCGGAGGATAACTAAACGGGTCCATTGGTTGTCTTTCTTCCTCATCATTCACCTGGTGACGGATGTTCCTGTCACATGTCAAAGAGAGGCTTACAGATATGCCGAACCTATTGGAATGAAGTCATCCACGTAGTTGATACTTCCAGAATCTCTGTTCTGCCAGACTATTTTTATATCCAATGCTTGGGGAATTATATCAGAACACCTCAAGGAATTGCAAATGGGTTTGTAGGTGCCTTGACAAAGATCATGCCCTAAAATCTTATTTTGTTTGAAATAATTTTATCTTTTCGTAGCACTAATGACCAAACCATTGTCTTGAAATGATTTTTAAGAATAGTTAAATGTTTTTAAAATGAGAATCACTGTCCTTCGAACCCAGATTTAGAACATCAGCAATATAAACAATTTGAAAAATGACGACTATGATTTAACATTAGAATTCATAATATTTTGAAATTCGGGGTGCATTTTTGAGCCCAAAAGGCTAACATATCCCTTCTTATTGTCCAAACACGGGACGTTTAAAGCTGTTTTTTTAGGCTATCCTTCAGAACTTTGAATTTGCCCAAAATCCCGACTTTAAATCAATTGCTGTAATATTGCCCTTAAAAGTTCTCTTAAAGATACCTTTTGTTAGGAATCGGGTATCCAATCCATTTTTAAAAACGAGTTTAAGGTTTATAATTAATCACTAATCTAGTTACCTCGTTCTTGTTTCGCTGCATTGTTTTTACGTAAAAGGCTGAAACATCCAAGGTACGTAAAAGGACGATAATCTTATTATTCCAACAATATAAAAACAAAAAAAAAAACCAACAAAAAAAAAAAAAAAAAAATCAAAAAAAAAAAAACCAAAAAAAAGGGTATAGGATTTCTCTTATTACAGATTCCATCAATTCATTTCATACTGAATAGGTCTATAACTCAATACGTTTGTGAGATATCCTTTTTCATCAAACCCATCACTGTACTAGTAATCGATTATATGAGACTGCTATCCCAAAAAGATTTGGAAATTCTTAGCAAATTTCTTTTTTCAAAAATCTTTGAAACTGGGTAAAGTTTAGTAACCCATCTCCGGGGTACTTAACAATTTGCTCATTTTTTTAATTGTATATCATCTTTCAAAAACTACTGTGGTGATTTGAAAGAAGTTTGGTGATGTAAAAATTGACTTTCTTCAAGAAGTGTCTTGATAAATGGAAGGAAATTGTTTCCTAAAATGTTTTGTTTTAATCTAGATCAATCTGAATATAATGTTAATGTGGGTATGAAAGGTATATCCAAAATAATTTCTTCAATTAATGTTTTTTTGTTATAACAATCATAGCAAGGCAATCCCGTCATTGTAGATAAATTAGCATTAAGAAGCCTTATCTTGATACAGATATACGCTCATCCGTCGCCTGTTAATTTAGTATGTCCTTTTCTGAGGTACTGTAGGGGATGGTCCTTTTTTCCCTAATACAATTTGTGGTTGCACCACTGTCTAACACCGCCATTTTTTAAGTCTAAAATTAGAATTAACGACACTTAATCATACATGGTGAGACTCTGAGGTCCCACTTTGTGATCATACTAATACCCTTCCTCATTAATACCCTTTAGGTGGGATGAAGGGGCAATTTGCAGAGGAATTCTTCATCTTCTGTAGCGGTCTCTTTTCCTTTAAGAATACTTCATTGTCTTTAATAAATTTTTTGCTAGAGCATCATTTCACTTTTGTGAAGTTCCCTGGACTTTACTTCGCGAACTTCTTCTTTTGAGGAGTGACCTCTGCTGTAGATTGACTCGAAAGGTTTCCTTCCTTTTTATCTATGGTACTTTGCATGATTGTTTCATGCTAAAGGAGTCCGTTACTTGCAACCCTTCTTTATCCTGTTTGTCTTTAAGACAATTTATGGAGTTTCAAGGAGATAACTTCTGGGCTTCATCATCTTTGATGTGCCGTGGTGGAAAGAGATTTCTGGCATAGTCCTTCAGATAGAACTCTAAGTGATTGACTTGCCACCAGAAAACCTTCTCCTCCACATGTGCAGCCGTGATCACTGTGAGCTATTTGTATCCTCCTACGCAAAAGTGAAGGCATTCTTCATCCGCAGGTTCACTTCTTGTTCCTCAAGATAATTCTGATTCAGTGCTTCTCATTCAGAATAGTTTAGAAACTTTTCATTCGTTTCTTCGTCTATATGAAAAATAGTGATCTTTCTTTCCTTTCTTTTTTGTTTCTCGGATAGTCGAGATTTGTGACCCTGTCTTTCCACAGTCGCAACATTTTATCAGAGTTTGGTGAGAAGTCCTTTTGCTTCTCTTACTCTTAGATTCCTTTTCTTTCGAAGACCCTTTTTCCGAGACACTGTGTTCCTTGATCGCTCGACTTTTGGAAGCTTCTTTGCAGAAGGTGGTTTCAGACTAGGGAATCCAAAGTCTGAAAAAACTTCCAAGCTCGTTACTACGAAATTTTTAGTCCTTTTTTTAGCTATTCTTTTAGCTTTAAGTCATGCATAGGCCTCCATGGATATAAAGTTGAATGAAACGGTAAGAATCTCCTAAATCATTTCTAAATATGGGATATTTTCCTTCACAGACACCTCGATCTCATTATATTCTTGGATCGGACCTTCCTGCAAAGGGGGAGAGTACTCCATTGAGAATCTTTATTTTCCAATACTAATTATTACATACAGTCAGCTTTCTTAGCATGACTTTAGTTATAAACAATCCATTATACCATATAATCAGTTACTTCTGCGTCAAGATTGTTTATATTTCCTTTCTAACTTCTGTCTTTGGAAAGTCGTGGTTTCCCCCACGAAATTGCTTTGCTATGCTGTAGAGAAAGGTGCAGTATCTCATCTACTACCCTCTAAAGTAGAGCAGTATGTCGCCTCTCAACCTTAACACTCAGTCTTGCTTGCATTGCAACAACTTCAGAATACCATGTATGGTTAAGTTTGTGAGATAATTGTCCCACCAAGTTTCTTAAAGTTTCCTGTGAAACTGAGACTATCTCATTCGCTGGCTTGCTTTATCAGTGCTTCCTTTCCACTTATAAGTTGAACTTCATTCTCATCTCCTAGAGTTTGTATATAAAGTTGGCCGTCAGCCAGTTCACCCATCAATGTTCCGACTTCTCCTTATACCAGTCCCATCTGCCCAATCACGTGTTGATGCATAGTTTTATTTCAACACTGGATGTATGGAAAAGAAGGTCCTGGGATAAAAGTTCGTGGATGGGACCTCTCATTAATGGCTCCTACTTTATCTCCCTTGAGAGACTAATTATTTTTAAAGTTGCTCACTACTCCTTTCAAGGATTTCTCTGGGTTAATTACTCAAACTCAGAGGTTCGGTATGGGAAAAATCCCCTGGGTAAATTAATTATACATTTTAAAAATAGGATTGGTTTCCAAATTAACCTGTTTGGAATAACTGCGGTTTTGTTACCAAGTTTGACTGCTACCGCTTTATTATACTATGGATTCTTCAATTTGTTTTGATATAGGCCACAGAAGAACTTGGTTAGTATAATTATTTCTGTTAAAAGACTTTGTTTATATTTTCAACATAACATTTCCTTTTCTTTGGGTGAACTGAGGGTCTGTTAAAAGGAGTTGCCTTAAGGACATCCTTATTGTAAGGGAGATTAAACCTTCAAGAGTGGAGTAATACTTGTCGACAACCGATATCTTTGGTGGTGCCACCTATTAAATCAGGACTTGAAGCGGATGAACTGTTTTCACCGCTTTGTCCATTGGCTTCCCACCATTTAAAGATTCAAATTCTTTTTGACTCCTTTATTTCTTTGAACCATTTGCTTTGAATCAGAGCACCCTTTGTTTCTTTTAGTTTATGTATTACATTCAAAGCTCTTTTTAAAGCATGCTTTGGGCTAACCCACATTTATTGGATCCTTTTTAAGTCGAGTAAACTTTTCAACTGACTTATGGTTCCAATTGAATCTTTCTTCTTGTAGACGGAGATTTCATTTTGCTAGGAGTAAGGCTACCGGCAAAAGAATATTTATATAATAAACCTTAGGGCTTGTTCTGGGTGAAGTCTACACCAACGCAACCTACCATTTTGTTCTGAAAAACCGTCACGTGGTTTCATACAGATGTTACACTCCCTCCGGGTTTTTTGAAGTAGAGTCTCAGAATAGACATTCGCTTGCTGGAAGATTCTAGATTTGAAGAACTTAGAATTTGAGAAACTTTTTAAGTTCACAGATCCAGCAGAAAATAGAAGATACTTTTCCTATGGAAGATCTAGAGGGTTGAATGGGAAGAGGGTCAGCTAATGGACTCAAACTTCAAACTTCATCTTAAAGGATTTGCATCCACACTTATCACTACCTAGGCACAAATTGTGCATGCTTCCTTGGTTGATTCCATTAAGCATGTAACACCATTTTGGGCTAGAGTTTAATTGCAATTGGACAATAGTGGTCTTCATCAGCTTGTAAATTACCCAATATATTACGCTCTAAGTACGCTATAGTTGTCAATTATTATCACGCCTTTGGATTACTGTGGTGGCAAGTCGTCTTGTAGAATGGATCACCATAAAACGGCTGCTACCCCTCCTGGTCCTTATTCTGAACGTCAAATCTCCCCAAAGGCTACCCAATTCATAATCCGGAGATTAATGGCATACTCTGACGTTGAATAGACAAACCACTCCACATGAAATGAGAACAAACTTTAAAATGTTTAATTTAAGTTAAATTTATTTCCATATAGCCTATTATTTACATAGCAAGAGTGAGCAATTCAAGAAAATTGTAGTGGTGTAGTTTTTCTGATGCTTAGAATGAGAATTACTTGCCTTATATAGCCGAATTAAGGACAAAGACGATAGGAAAATCTGAAAAGACTTCTCTTCTGATTGTCTATTGATTTCCATCCGTTACTTTTGATAAAGTAAAATCATTCTTATCTTTATCTTTATCCTTTTGATAAAGTTGTTTGTCGTCTTTTCTTTTCCAAAAGTAAAATTGTCTGCCTTTTGTCGGCATTTCTTGTTGATGATTCTCTCTAGACCATTGCTCTTGGTGGGTTAAGAGTTTCACATTAATAATTTAAAGAAAAAGGAAATTCCAGCTCTTTTCAGACTCTTCCGCTTTCTTTCTAATAATTCACCAGCTCTATGCCCCTATCTGAAAGACTAGTTTAGTCCGTATTTTACTATCCTCAACCTAGAGATTAATCCATAAAATGGATCTGAATAAGACGGCTAAGGCCGTTGGTTTTAACATTCTCCATTATCGTCACTCTGAGGAGATGACGCTTCTTTAGGACTTCATTATGGGTTTCTCATTGTCTACAGATCTAGCTCTGACAAGGCTTTTTGTATCTTATTTTAGTTAATTTTAGATAAAGACTTTGGTGGAGATCTTCTAGACATCGATTGATTTAACATTGCAAACTTCTTGCCTTTTGAGCTGGAGGACCATCCTTTTATCAACAACCGCGCTGCGCCAGTACGATGATCCTGTACAAAATTCTGCAAATACAAAGGTCCAACTAATAATACTAACATATTCTTTTTTGGACTAAAGAATTTGCTAGTTTTATGTTCTTCTGGGAGTAAATATGGCTTGATCTAGTTGGAACGACTGATTTGTCCGTCCACTTGTTGGGTAGACTTGCATGCCTTCTCCGCCAAAAACCTTTCCACCATTCTAAAACCAACACCTTGGAGACGTTCTTGGTCACTTCTCTGGGCTATATTTGACAAACAATGTGTTAGTAGTTGGTCTACGCATCTAAACGTTGAACCAGGCTGATCTATTTTTCTCGTGTATTCAGGTTACTTATAAAATTTTAAGTCATGCCAACTGAATGTTTTGGGCTCTGTTCCCTCGTAGCTAAATATCGCTCACCAGTCGGACATTCATAATTTAGTAGTTTCCTTTCTGAGTACTTCGTCCGGGATAGTCCTTCATTTCAATTGCGAATCTGCCCCATTGTTTAACAACAGCAACTTTTGTGATGATACCAAATTAGAAATTAACGACAAGCTCCAATCACTAATCGTGAGAACTCCGAGGTCTCCCTTTATTGATCATACTGATACCTGCATCATTGATATTTACGTGATAGGGCCTGATTGATCAAGGATTCTCATCTTCCGAGGTACAGTCTCTTTTCCTTTAAGAGATACGTCATTGTCTTTAAAAAACATTTTTCTCTAGGGCATCAATTTCAATTTGTGAAGTCATAGACTTTCACTTCACACTTCTTCTTTGAGGAGCATTTCCTCTTCTCTAGAAGTCACTTATAGAGGGTTCTTCTTTTTTATCAGTGTATCTTTGCATGATTTGTTTCATGCTGAAAGGAGTTACGTTCCGTGTAATCTCCTTGTCCTTTTGTTTTAAGACAAGCTTTTAGAGTTCAAGTAAGATAGCTTCTCGGTTCTTCATCTCTTTGATGGTGCGCTCTGGTGGAAAAGAAAATTTCTGCAGAGTCTTCACAGAGAACTCTAATTGATTGATTGCCACAATGACAAACTGCTCCTTCACAGTTGCATCCGTGATCACTGGCTGATCTGTAATCATCCCTGAGCACCATTGAGAATTTTCCATCCTCAATTTATTCGCTTCTCTTCTCCTGAAGATTTCTTATTCATATTCTTCTTCCTTTAAATAGTTAGAAAGACTTTTCTTTATTTTTTTCTTCGTCTCATTTTGAAGAGATTGATCTTCTTTTCTGTTGTTTCTTGGACACTCAGGAGATTTCTGACCTTTTTTCCACAAGTCCCAACATTATAATGTTTGGAGAAGCCTTTTTGCCTTCTCTTAATCTTAGAAGTCCGCTTTTTCTTTAGAAACCCCTTTTTGAAGCGTTTCCCTTGATCGCCTCGACTTTGGAAGCTTCTTTGTCTTTTTGCAGAATGTGGTTTTCATCCTAGGGAATGCCGCGTCTTGACGAAAACTTCCAACTCGTTAACTTGATAATTTTTTGTCCCTTTTTTAGCTGTTCTTTTACTTTAAGTCAGTGCATCAGCTCCATTGCACAAAGTGACTTAAACGGCTAAGATCTCCATAAGTCATTTTCGATATGAGACTTTCCTTTCACAGCGATCTCTTGTCTTGATCGTACCTTGTCGTCAAATGTTGAGGTAACCACTGACAAATCTTTCGTTTCAATAATCATTATTACATCATCTCTTAGCCTGACTTTATTATAAACCTCTTTTATACCACCCACCTTGAAGTCAGTTAACTTCTTGCCAGAAAGATTGTTTTTAAATATTTCTAAACTTTCTACAACTTCTGTCTTGAAAAGTCGTGGGTTCCCTGTCCCTCCGTCCCCACAATTATTTGCTATGCGGTATGAAAGGTGGCAGTAGTATCCTCTACACCTCTAAGCATAGTAGTAATGCTTTCTATGTTCTCCTTCAACCTTAACAACATTCTTGCTTGCAACAACATTAAAAATATCATTTCTGTTAAGTTCTGTGAGATAATTGTCCCACCAATTTCTTAAAGTTCCTGTGAAACCTGCAACTATCTTATTAGCTGCTTGCTTATCAGTGCTTTCTTTCCACTTATAAGTTGTAACATTCATTCCCATCTCCTGGAGATTGTTATAGATTAACCATCAGCCATTCCATCAATGTTCCATTCTGTTATACTAGTACCATCTGCAACGCCTTGTGGATTCATATGGTTTTCTTCAAACTGGATGTCTGGAAAAGAAGTCTGGGAATAAAAGTTATGGAATGTGGAGCCTCTCTTTAATGGCTCCTACTTTATCTCCTTTAATATCTTAATTCTTTAAGTTGCGTCACTATCCTTTCAGAATTTTGGGTGAATTACTACAACTCAGAGTTGGTTTGAGAAAATCCCCTGGTAAAAATTAATGAATTTTAAAAATAGGATTGATATCCAACATTGAAACCTGTATTTGGAATAACTGGTTTGGTTACCAATTTACTGGTACCGTCTGTAAATTATACTTTTATTCTTCAATTTGTATGATACCACATGAAGAATTGGTTAGTAGTAATTATCTGTTCGAAAGCACTTTGTTTTAATATCTTCACAGTAAAAAACAATTTCCTTTCTTTTTGTGTACTGAGGGTTTTTTGAAAGGAGCTGCCTTAAGGACATCCTTCCTTACGGTAATTCAAAACCTTCAAGATTGGAGTTACTTTCGACAACCTTTATCTTTGGTGGTGCCACCTATTAATCAGTACTTGAGCGATTGGGGATTTTACAGAACCCATAGCTTTGTAAATAATTGGTTTGTAGGGGCCTGGAAAAAATCATGCCCCTAAATTCCTGATTTTGGTTTGTATAATTTATATTTTCTTAAACTAAATGACCAAACCATATGCTTAATTATTTTAAAGAAATATTTAAATGTTTAAAATGAGCATCAATGGCTTCAGAAAAGATTAAAACATCATCAATATAACAATTGAAAAATGACTAAATATGATTGAATAGAATTAAAATAATATTTGAAATTCTGCAGGGGCATTTTTGAGCCCAAAAGGCATAACATTCCATTCATATTGTCCAAACGGGACGTTGAAAGCTATTTTATATTTATCCTTTTCAGCAATTTGAATTTGCCAAAATCAAGACTTTAAATCAAATTTGCTGTAAATATTTTCCTTAAAAGTTCTCTTCAAAAGATCCCTTTTGTTAGGAATCGGGTAACGAATCCATTTTAAAACGGAGTTTAAAGGTTTATAATTAATCACTAATCTAGGTGAACCTTGTTCTTGTTCAGCTGCATTGTTTACGTAAAAGGCTGAACAACTCCAAGGTGACTTAGAAGGACGAATAATCTTATTATTCAAAAGGGTATGAATTTCTCTTTTACAGATTTCCATCAATTCATGGTTCATCTGAATAGGTCTAGCTTTTGTGGAGATAGCCTTTTCATCAAACCCATCAATGTATGGTAAATCGATAATATGAGACTTTCTATCCCAAAAAGTATTTGGAAATTCTGAGCAAATTTCTTTTTCAAAATTCTTTTACGACGGTAATGTTAGAACCATCGCCAGGTGTGGTAAAATTTGCTCAATTTTTTAATTTTAATATCACCCTTTCAAAAACGTAATTTGGTTGATTTGAAAGCATTTGTTGCTGTAAAAATTTACTTTCTTCAATAGAAAGTGTCTGATACTGGGAAGGAAATTTGTTTTCATAAATTTTTGTTTTGATCGAATGCCAAAAATCTGAAGAAATAAGGTTTAATTTGGGTAATGAAAGGTATACCAAAAATAATTTCTTCATTATGGTTTTTTGTTAAAAAAATCAATATCAGCAAGGCAGATACGGCGTCATTGCAGATTATGAGCACCCATTAAGAAGCTTAATAATTTATATAGATACGCTCAACCAGTCGCACTGTATAATTTAGAGTCCTTTCTTGAGGTACTTGGTAGGGATGAAGTCATTCAATTAATGCAATTGCATTCTTCCAGGCACGGGGTTCTAACAACGCATTTGGTTTAAGACAAAATTAGACTTAACGACAGCTTAGATCATATGTGAGAACTCTGAGGTTCTCACTTTGTGATTCATACTATCCCTGCACTTGAATGCCTTTAGGTGATGAGGGGGCTGATTGATCAGAGGATTCTTCATCTTCTGTAGCAGTCTCTTTTCCTTTAAGAGATACTTCATTGTCTTTAAGAAATTGTTTTGCTAGGGCATCAATTTCAATTTTGTGAAGTCTAGACTTTACTTCACGAACTTCTTCTTTGAGGAGATTTACCTCTGCTCTAAGATTACTGATAGAGGGTTCTTCCTTTTTATCGGTGTATCTTTGCATGATTTGTTTCATGCTGAAAGGAGTCACGTTCCTTGTAACCTCCTTATCCTTTTGTTTTAAGACAAGTTTTTGGAGTTCAAGGAGATAACTTCTTCGGGCTTCATCATTTTTGATGTGCTCGATGGTGGAAAACAGAATTGTTATGGCAGTCTTCAAGAGAACTATAATTGTTGATGCCACAAGGGACATCACTGCTCCTTCAAAGTGTGCATCCGTGCTCACTTGCTACTGTATCATCCTGAGCACATTAGGAATGCTTCCTCAGTCAGTTTCTCTTTCCTCTCCTAAGAGAATTCTGATTCAGATTCTTCTTCATTAGAATAGTTAGAATCTTTTCTTTGTTTTCCTTCATTATTTGAAAATGTGCATCTTCGTTTCCTTTCTTTTTGTTTTCTGCGGACAATCCGAGATTTTGTTACGCTGTCTTGTGTCGCACCAGTCCACATTTTTCAGGGAAGTTTTGTGAGAGGCCTTTTGCTTCTCTTCTCTTAGAAGTTCCCTTTTCTTTTTTCGAAAATCCTTTTTCGAGAAACGATGTCCTTGATCGCTCGACTTTGGAGATTCTTTGCATAAGGTTGTGTCAGACTAAGGAATCCGAATCTTTCAAAAACGTTCCCAGGCTCGTTACTACTCTGAAACTTTTTTGGTCTCTTTTTAGCTGTTCTTTTAGCCTTTAAAAAAGTGTGCATGAGCGCCATGGCTACAATGTGAAATAAACTGTAAGATCTCCATAATCATTTCCTGAATAGGGATCTTTCCTTCACATCGATCTCTGATCTTGGATCGACCTTTTATTCAAAGTGTGGAGTAAGCCACTGAGAATCCTTTCTTTCCAATAATCATTATTACATGCATCTCTTAGCATGACTTTAGTATAAACTATCTTTATACAATCTGAAGTCAGTTAACTTCTTGGCCATTCAGAGTTGTTTAATACTGCTAACTTCTGTCTTGAAAAGTCAATGGTTCCTCCCCCCGAAATGCTTTGCTATGCTGTAGAGAAGGGGGAGTAGCATCTTCTAACTAACCTCTAATGTAGTAGTAGGAGGGGGATGGTGGGGGTGGCTCGCTTCGGAACGGCGGGTTAACACATTCTTGCTTGCAATAGTATCAAGAATAATCATTTCGGTAGGTCTGTGGAGATAATTGTCCAAACCCTTTTCTTAAAGTTTCCGTGAACACCGGTTCAAGCTACTATCTTATTACTGCTTGTCATCATGCTTCCTGTCCACTTATAATGTTTTAAAACATTCATTCCAATCTTCTTGGAGTTTGTTTAGTTTGGCCATCAGCCATTCCTCACTGTTCCATTATGTTATTCCGTACCATATGCACGCCTTGGTGAATGCATATGGTTTTTTTAAACTGGATTTCTGGAAAAGAAGGTTCTGGATAACAGTTCTTGAATGGTTGGAGCCTCTCTTTAATGCTCTACTTTATATCCTTGAAGATCTTAATTCTTTTAGAAGTTGCTCCACTAATCCTTTCACAAGGATTTCTAGTAATTACTAACTCAGATGTTGGTTGGAGGAAAATCGTCTGGGGGATAAATATATGGATTAAAAATAGATTGGTTTTCCAATTGAAACCTAATTTGGAATACTGTGTTTTTGGTACCCTTTGACTGGTACCACCGCTGTGTAATTTACTTTGATTCTTCAATTTGTTGATACAACATGAATAACTTGTTAGTATAATTATTCTGTTCAAAGACTTGTTTATATCTCCTTCAACAGTAACAGTCCTGTCTTTGTGTACTGAGGGTTTTTTGAAAGGAGCTCCTTAAGGACATCCTTCCTGTAATGGTATCAAAACTTCAAGAGGGGGAGTCCTACGTTCGACACACCTTTTTTTGTTGGTGGCCAACTATTAACGACTTGAAAAGCGATGAACTGTTTTCACCGCTTTGTCGTGCTTTGAACCACATAAGAATTAGATTCCTTTTGAATCTCTTCATCTCTTTGCACAATTTATCTTTAACAAACCCTTGTTTTTTTTTGTATGTATCTACATCCGCAACTCTTTTCAAAGCCATGCTTTGTGATAACCACCATTTATTATCATTTAAGAAGTCTGAGTAAAACTTTTTCAACTGACTTAATGGTCCAATTGAATGCTTTCTTCTTGTGAGAATGACTTTCATTTCCTTGGAGTAGCTACTAGTACCTCTGCAAGTGAAGATTCCATAATAAACCTTAAGGGATGGTTGGGTGAAGTCTACCCCCGAAACCTACATGTGGTTTCTAAAACCTCTGTGTTTTCATACAATGTTCTCTCCCTCCTCCCTCCCGGTTTTGGAGGCAGAAATTTCTAGATAGACTTCTCTTTCTGGAAGACTCTAGATTGAAGAATTAGATCTGAGAACTTAAGTTAACAGATCCATCGAAATTGAAGGATACTTGTCTATGGAAGATCTACAGGGTTTAATAGAAGAGGGTCAGTAATGGACTCAAACTTCCCCTTTCCATGGAAAGGATTCATCCACTTTAACATCCTAGGCACAAAAGTAGTGTTAGCTTCTGGTTTGAATTCCAAAACAATCAAAGTTCCATCCACAATCACATCACACATCCCGCAAATCCAAACAATGGGTAGCATAGTACACCTGTGGGCCCTAAGTTATTGCCTTTGGGGCAATAGTGGTGTCTTCATAAGCTTGAATATACCCCGATATATTACGCTAATTGTCCTGTTCCTAATTTGCTGTTCATATTTTTGGTTTTGACTGAGGGTCACAGTATCAAGAAAGATGGGGGGGTCAATCAATTTTTTCGAACAATTGGGATACAGTTGAAATAAACAGGCCCTTAAGCAAGGTTGAACTTTCAAGATTTGCCTAAAAGAAGAATCTTCAACAACATTAGAATTCTAGCATCGCTAAGCTAAACAAATAGGAAATATTATGACCTTACGGAATAGGTTTAACACAACCTGTACAAGACCAATGTGAAAAATTTAAATTACTTCTTAACTATCAATGACATATCAATAAGCTAATTTAATAGTATCTAATAGTTTTTAATGCAGTAAGTAGATTCACAAGTTTTTATATAAACTTTTGATAAACTGAAATACCTACCTTGTAAATCTATTCCAGTTCTTTAGGAATAGACCAATTTTGCAGTGGCCAAGCTTCTTTAGATATAGAACAATTGACAGAGTTTAACAATTTAATTGTTATTCTGAAAGAAAAACGTTGTCTTTAGCCTGGAGCAATAACAATTAAGAGTAAACTGGCCCCTGAGGCTAGGTTACTTTCTAGGATTCCTAAAGAAATCATCCATTGAGAAATCTATCATCTCTAAGCATTAAACCAAATAGGAATGTTAATACCTTTACGGAATAAAGGTTTAATAGCAACTGTACAGACCAAATGAAGAAATTTAATAATTCCTTCTGTTACCTGTCATGTCCCTGTGCATCAATAAGCAATTAATATCTCTAAAGAGTTATTTAATAGCAGAAGTATATTCATAGTTTTTATTTAAAACTTTTGAAATAAACTTAAATTACCTATTGGTAAATCTTAATTAACAGGTTCTTTAGGAAAATGACGAAATTTTTAAATTAAAAAAAAAAAAAACGTCACTATCTTCTTTAGATATGGCATTACAGATTTGAAAATATTATTGTTCTTCATGAAAGAGAACAAGTTGTCTTTAGCTGGCAGAACTTCAGGATAAAATAAGAAAAACATTTAGTAAGATTATCTGACTTGCCTCTCCCATTCAATCAACCCTCTAGATCTCCAATATAAAGTATCCTTCATTTTCAAGACTGATACTGTTAACCTAAGGTTTCTCACGATTCTAATTCCTTCAATCTAGAGTCTTCCCAGCAAGAGAATGTCTTTTCTATACCTTCTACTTCAAAAACCGGGAGGGAGATGAACATCTGGATGAAACCCACGGGTGTCATAATAGCATAGTAGGGTAGACTTCACCAAAACATTCCCACGTAAGGTTTTATGCTAAATCATCTGTTTGCAGGTAGCCCTACTCCTAGCGAAATGAAGCTCTTCTCACAAGAAGAAGATCAATCGGAACAGTTAATCATTTTAAGTTACTCCTAAGTTAAAAAGGATCAATAAATGGTGGTTTAGCCAAAAATGTTTTAAAAAGAGCTGGTATGTAGATACATACCCAAAGAACAAAGAGTGTTTATCAAAGACAAATGGTTCAAAGTATGAGAGAACTCAAAACGGAAATTGCATTCTCAATGGTTCGAAGCCACAGACAAGCGGTGATAACTTCATCTCTTCAAGTCCTATTAATAGGTCACATACAGCACCAAAGATAAGGTTGTCGAAAGTATTACTCAACCTCTTGAAGGTTTGAATATCCCTTACAGGAAAGATGTCCTTAAGGCGGATCCTTTCAAAAAACAGTCAGTTCAAAAAGAAAAGGAAATTGTGATTGTTTAAGATATAAACAAAGGTTTGACGAATAATTATACCAATCAAGTTCTTCACGTTGTGTCAAATCAATTGAAGAATCAAGAATATTTACAGCTGTACCTATGTAAATTGGTAACAAACCTCCGCTCTTCCAAATCAGGTTCAATTTGCACTAATCATATATTTAATATCCATAATTTTTCCCCTAGGAGTTTCCCAACCACCTCTGAGTTTATAAATTCCCCCGTAAAATCCTTGAACGGATTAGTGGCAACTTAAAGAATTAATATCTATGCAAGGAGATAAAGTAGGATCCATTAAAGAGAGTATCCACATTCCAAGACTTTTATCCCAGACTCTTTCTCTTGTCCAGACATCCGTTTTGAAGAAAACCATAGCATCCACAAGGCGTTGCAGATTGTACTGTATAACAGATGGAACATTGGATTGAATGGCTGATGGACAATCCTGATAACAAACTCCAGGAGATGGGAATGATGTTACAGTCTTTATAAGTGGGAAAGGAAGCACTGATAAGAAAGTCAGCTCATGAAGATAGTTGCAGGTTTTCACAGGAACGTTAAATTGGTGGGACATTATCTCACCAAACTTACAGAACAATGATATTTTTTAAGTACTGTTGCAACAGCAGAAGTTGTTAAGGTTAAGGAGAACATACTACGGACTCCCTAAGAGGTTATAAATGATGCTAACTGCCCCCTCTCTAACCGCATAACAAAGCATTTTCGTGGGGGACTCGACGACGTTTTCAAGACAGAAGTTAGAAATTTAAACGAATCTTTACCGAAGAAGTTAAGTGACTTCGTGGGTATAAAGATATGTTTATAACTAAAGTCATGCTAAGAGATGACTGATAATGATTTATTGTAAGGAAAGATTTCTCAGTGGATTACTCCATCACTTGCAGAAAAGGTTCGATCAAGATCAGAGATCGATGTAAAGGAAAGATCACACCTTTCATAAATGACTTAGGAGATCTTACCATTTAATTCACTTTGTATCCATGGGCTATGCACTGACTTAAAACGCTAAAATTAACAGCTAAAAGGGAACAAAAATTTTCAGTAACGGCTTGGAAGTGTTTTTTCAAGACTTATCGGATTCCCTATTCTGAAACCCCTTCTGTCAAAGAGCTTCCAAATTCGAGCGCTCAAGGAAATCGTCCTTTTGAAAAGGGGTCTTATCAAAAGACATGGACTTTAAGAGTCAGAGAGGCAAAAGCTCTCACAAAAGTTCTGATAAATTTTGACTTGTGTAAGACAGTCACAAATCTCCTGACTTACGAATCAACAAGAAAATACAGAAATCAATCTTCTTCATATAGAAGAAAGAGAAACTGAGGATGAAGTGTTCCTCAATGTTGCTCAGGATGATACAAATAGCAGTTATCACGAATGCAACTGTGAAGGAGTAGTTTGTCATTGTGGCAATCAATCAATTAGAGTTCTCTCTGAAGACTCTACATAAATTCTCTTTTCCACCATCGAGCACATCAAAGATGATGAAGCCCGAAGAAGCTATCTCCTTGAACTCCAAAAGCTTGTCTTAAAACAAAAGGATAAGGAGATTACAAGGAACGTAACTCCTTTCAGCATGAAACAAATCATGCATAGATACACTGATAAAAAAGAATAACCTCTATCAGTGACTATATGCGCAAGTAAATCGCCTCAAGAAGATTTCGTGAAGTAAAGTCCCAGAAAAACAAAGACTACAAAATTGAAATTGAGGAGGAAGGCTCTAGAAAAACAATTTCTTAAAGACAATGAAGTATCTCTTAAAGGAAAAGAGACTGCTACCTCAGAAGATGAAGAATCTTCTGATCAATCAGCCCCTTCATCACCTAAAGGTATCAATGATGCAGGTATCAGTATGATCACTAAAGTGAGACCTCAGAGTTCTCACATTATGATTAAACTTGTCGTTAATTCTAATTTTGTACTTAACAAAATTGCGTTGTTAGACAGTGGTGCAGATCGCAATTGCATTGTTGAAATACTCATCCCTACCAAGTACCTCCATAAAGGAACTACTAAATTATACAGTGCGACTGGTGAGTCCGTATCTCTGTACAAATTATAAAATTTCTAATGTCATATCTGCAATGATGGTCTCTGCCTGCTAATGAATTTGTCCATAACAAAAAACATTAATATGAAATTAATTTTGGCGATATACCTTTATTACTCAGATTAAACCTTATATCTCAGATTTGATTCTATCAAACAAATTTTAGAAATAATTCTGTCCCTTCCCCATTTGCTAAGCACTTTCTCTGACGACGTAAATTTTTTATCATCAACAAACTGTTTTCAATCAACCAAGTAGTTTTTGAAAGATGATATAAAAATTAAAAAAATTGAGGCAATTTAAAACCTCCGTATAGGGTACTAACATTATTGTCTTCCAAAGATGTTTGAAAAAGAAATTTGCTCATTAAGTTCCAAATACTTTTTTGGATGAGAAAGTCTCATTATCTATTACCATACTTTATGGGGTTGGGAAAAGGTATCTCCACAAAAGCTAGACCTCGTTCAGCTGAACCATGAATTGAATGACATGCTGTAAAAAGAAATTCATACCCTGTTGAATAATAAAATACTTCGTCTCTAATCACCTTGGAGTTTTTCAGCCTTTTACGTAAACAATGCAGCTGAACAAGAACAAGGTTCACATAGATTGGTAATTAAGTATGAAACTTCAACCTCTGTTTTAAAATGAATTCGTACCCGATTCACTAACAAAGGGATCTTTTGATAAGAACTTTTAAAGAAAATATTTACAGGCAATTTGATTAAACTCTGGATTTTGGCAATTCAAATTGTGAAAAAAGAAATATAAAACGCTTTACGTCCCATTTGGGGACAATTCGATTGGTATGTATTCCTTTTGGCTTAAAGTTCCGTCGGAATTTCAAAACTTAAATGAATTCCATTTTCAATCATATTAGCATATTTCAATAATTTATACTTGACGAATGTATTAATCTTTCCTAGGACATTGATGCTCATTTTAATCATTTTAAAACTTTCTTTTCAAAGATAAGCACATGGTGTGGTTTATTAGTGCTAAGAAAATGAATTATTAAACAAAAATCAATTTTTAGGGCATGATCTTTATCAGTGCACCTACAAGCCATTTGCAGATCTATTGGTTCTGTGATCAATTTTCTAAGTCATTTTGGATAAAACCAACTAACAAGAGATTCCTCGGAAGTCTTAATTATGTCGCTGAACTTTATCCAAAGTTGACCTGTTTGCAAACCCCCCTTTTGACAGGATTAAGCAATTCCTTCACGCATGGGTGAAAGAACATACTAAGGCTGTGAATTTCTTCTTAAGCAGATGGTTAAGAATCTCCCTTGTCTAGGTATCTCTTAAACCCTGACTTCGACATGATTGTTGAAAACGTCTGCTTAGACATTGGATATGAGGTATTCTTAACACAAGAACAACGCCCAATTCACCCTAAATTATTAGTTCGTTACCGCAGGAGTTTGGGAATTCCGCCAAGAAATTATAGGCACGGTCAAAAAGGAAAAGATCCGTGCTTTGGTTATTTCATTACTAAATTCCAATATGACTTATATCAATAAATAATGTTCTGCTTAGAGTAGATTGCAAATCCGCCAAAGAGATCCTTCAAAAGGATGTTAAGAATATTTTTTCAAACAAAACAAATCTTCGCCAATTGCAGCCTTGTTATCTATCTTCAATTTCCAATCGCATTTATTAAAGGGAAAATATTCTTTGGCCCTGATTATCTAACCAGAGAATTCTTGCAGGAAAAACTTAGGCCCCAAATAGTCCTAACACAAGCTAAGGCAACTAGCAGGTCTAGCTCCGAGCGACCTAACCCAGAACAGTCCCTCGCAAGAAGGCCTGAAATGAATCCAACAAGACTGAACCCCAAATTGTACTCGTCTTTTTCAAGCTTTGCCTTGCCTCCAATCAACCCTACAAATTTCCTCAGAGTTCGTTCAACAGGAATGCTGGTACTATAAGAAGCCCTTTCAAAGGAACCAAGAAGGCAGCACTTGTCTTCCTTACCAAGCGGAGACTTAATTCTCTCAAAACAAACAAAGTGTTTCTATGCATGAAGAAGCCACAATTTCTTAGAATGCAGTACTGCAAATAACTCCAGATCAGCTCCAACATAGAGAAAGGAGAAATTCGAAATACTTTTCGCTCTAATGTTTTCCCAATCCTTGCTCTTTAAAGGAATATGAAATGTTAGAGGTAGAACACCTCCTAAAACCCATCTAAATACCAACAGGAATTACGTCGACAACCCGTAATCCCCTAAAAACAGAGGTATTTCGGTTCATCCTCGTAATACAGCTCGTTGAAATGAGCATGATTCAATATCAGATAACTGACTCCTATTAGCCCTCTCTACTCAAAAGTCACAATCAAGAAGATCCTATCTGCTTATAAACTGGCCGTAGATCATCACAAACCCATCTACCAACCCCTATCATCTCTTATGCAATCTCTCAAAGAAAAGGATTCAATCCTCACAAACCTACAATTGTTGACTAAACAAAATGCCCTTGGTTAAATTCATATCTGTCAGCCCAATACTCACAGCTGTGGTTTATAAAATATTTGTCCTGGAGGTTGCAACCCTGTCATCCCAAATGGTTCTAACAATGGTGGAGCTCATTGGTGGAACAAGCAAGCTCAGCCTCGACAATTTGCAAGAGAAATACCCCTCAGTTTTCAAATTGGACGAGGCATATCAACCCCAGCGGAGCACATTAATGCTTTCAGTATTCTTATTACAAGGCGTTTATTCTTATATTATAATTGACAACCCCGTTGGTATTGCAGATTTTGAACCGGATTAAATGTCTTTCTAAAGAAATCCTAGTCAAAGGATGTCTCCGACAGAAAAGACATCCCTCCACTAGTCTTCAAAAGTAGAAGAAATACAACAACCTTCACCCTCAAAGAGTAAATTAAAAAGAAGACTTGAAAAGGTCTTTCAGAGCTAACACAATAATCGCAGAAAAGTTGCTATTAATCAACTCCTAGAATGAAGCAATCCTATCAAAGTGATGATATGGTGATAATGCTATAACCCAAAGCATTTAGGCAAGATGCAGATTACATACATTTGACTAAAGTTCTAATTGGGTTATTAAACCGAATAATTATTCGATCAGGTTGATATCCAAAGATCAGAATTATCAAGGCAGGAAGCAAAGGAGTCTCATAGAAGACGGAATCTTTGTAACTTGCAAGACAAAGAATTCGTCACTGCTTCAACACTCAAAGATAGCTATCAAACTTTTACAAAAGTAAAAGGAATGGAGCAACATAAAAGAGAGCCGATAAAATTGGGTGAGCAACTTTTTAAACTTTTCGAAAAAGAAAAGAAGACAAACAACTTTATCAAAAGGTTAAGGATAAAGATAAAATACGTTTACTTTAAGACCAAAAAACGAACCGAAAATCATAGCCATCAAAGAGAAAGCTTTTAGATTTCCTTATCTCTTTGTCTTTAATTTCTTGCGTATTTAAGGAAATGTAATTTCTCATTCCCGGAATCAGAAAATCTACACCACTACAATTTTCTTGAATGCTCACTCTCTCTATGTAAACAATATGTTTCATATGGAATAAAGTCTCCTTTATTAGTAAGCCTTTTTATCTTCTTTATTTAAATTCCGCACGATCCTTTATATGGTATCAAAGCCATGTTAATGGCATTTATTGTTAGCATGAGTAGCTAAATCAATTGTTGTCTTGGCTGGTAGAAAACTCATGATAAGATAATGATATAAATTAATTTAGAGCTAACATTACTATAATGATTTACTTCTGTATTCTTCTTACTTTGTATAATCTACTATTTAACTATTAATTAGAAACAATTTTATAGCTTGGTTTCTCATAATCAGGTTGAGGTTTTGTCCTCTTGCATAAAGTCTGAGTATTGGCCGATAATCTCCCTTAAGAATTTGGTAGCCTTTGGGAGATCATTAAGTCCAGTAAGACCTAGGGGCAGGCAAGCCGAATCTTATGGTGATCCATTCTACAATAAGACTTGCCAAACATGTTACATCCAACAGCGTGATATAATTGAAACTATACTTAATTTAATTGTTTAAATATCATTGTTAATAGTCCTATATTATCTTATAATTTTATTTACCAAAAAGAATCAGTTTATTCTTGTCAATGTCAATAATCTTTACTAATTTATTGCTATTATTTTATCTTGAAGTTTCTTCCATTCCTAAAGCCACCTGTTTTTCTTCATGGAATAACAATAATATTGTTAACTTGTTAATTGTTCTTATATCTAAAGAGATATGCGTCTTTTCAAATTGGTCCATTCCCTAAAGAACTTGTTAATAAGAATTTCCAGGTAGCTAATTGAGTTTTTATTCAAAAGTTTTAATACAAAACTTGTGAAGCTACTTCTGTCTATTAATAACTCTTTCGAAGACTATTCAATTGCTTATTGCTGTCTGACATTGACAGGTATAAGAAGGAATTTAGTATTTCTTTCACATTGGTCTTTGTACAGGTTTCTATTAACTTATTCCGTAAAGTCTTAAATATCCTATTTTTTAATAGCGAGAGATGCTAGACTTCTCATGTGGGAAGATTCTCTTTTAAGGATCTTAGAAAAGTTAACGCTTGCTAGAGGGTCACTGTTTATTTTCCAACTGTTATCCCGCCCAATTTTTTGCGAATGAAATTGTAGGGACTCCAATATTCTTGATACTTTGATGACCCTCAATGTAAAAACTCAAAAATATACAACCAATTAGGAACCAGACTTAGATGTATTATCACTCGGGTGTATATTAACAAGCTTATGAAGACCCACTATTGCCCCAAAGGCAATTACTCTAGCCCCAAAGTGTACTAGGCTCAATGGATCGCAACCAAGCGCAATAATCACTACTTTTGTGCCTAGGATGTTTAAAGTGGGATAAATACTGCCATGAAAAAGGTTTAAGTTTGAGTCCATTACCTGACCCTCTTCCCATTCAACCCTCTAGATCATCCGATAGAAAGTATCCTTCTTTTTCTGATGGATCTGTTACGTTAAATTTTCTTCAAATCTTATGTCTTTCAATCTAGATCTTCCAGCAGATGAATCTATTTCTACGACTTCTAACATCAAAAACCCGGGAGGGAATGACCATCTGGTATGAAAGCCACTGAGGTTTCCGAACATGCATGGTAGGTTTCGTGGGGTAATACTCACCCAACCATCCTAAGGTTTATTTGAATCTCTTTTGTAGGTTAGCCCTACTCCTAGCGAAATGAAAGCTCCTTCTACACAAAATAAAGATTCAATTGGAACATTAAGTCAGTTAAAATTTAATCTGACTTAAAAAGCACAATAAATGTTGGTTAGCCCGAAGAATCTTTAAAAAAAGAGGCTTGGTATTAGATACTACACAAAAGAACAAATGGTCTTGTTCAAATACAAAAGGGTTCAAAAGATATTAGATTCAAAACGCATATTGAAATTTCATCAAATGGTTCCGAAAGGCACAGACAAATCGGGTGAAAATAGTATCATCGCCTTCAAGTCCTGAATTAATAGGTGGCACCTAAGATCAGGTGTTTGAAGTAAGTATTACTCACCTCTTGAAGGTTTTAATATCCCTTACATGAAGGATTTCCTTAAGTGGCTCCTTTCAAAAAAACCCTTAGTTCAGCAATGAAAAGAACTTGTGACTGTTGAAAGATATACACAAAGTCTTTGAACAGAATAATTTATACTCAACAAGTTTTCACGCTTGTGTTCAAAAAACAATTGAAGATCAAGAATGAGTTTACAACACAAACACAAACCAAACAACAACAGCGGTACCAGCAAATGGGTAACAACCCAGCCTCTTCCCAATCACTTCATTTTAACTAATCCATCCTATATTTTTAAAATCCATAATTTTTCTTAGAGGTTTTCCCAAACCCACCTCTGAGTGTAGTAATTCCCCGGAACTCCGGAAAGATAGTGAGCAACTTAAACGAATTAAGATCTCTCAAGAGATAAAGTAGAGCCATTAAAGGATCTCCCACATTTTCCCAGAACTTATCCTAGACCTCTTCTTTCCAGACATCCAGTTTTGGAAGAAAACCATTGCATCCACCAGGCGTTTCAGATGTACTTGGTATAATAGACTGGAAACATTGAGGAATGGTTGATGGCCAAATCTATCCAAACTCCCCGAGATGGAATGAATGTTACAGCTGTAAGTGGAACGGAAGCACTGTTAAGCAGCACAATAACGATGTTGCAGGTTTTCACGATGAACTTTGAGAAGGTTGGTAGGCAATTATCTCAAAGAACTTAACAAAATGATATTTTTAGAATGCTGTTGCAACAAGACTGTTGTTAAGGATGAAGGAGAATCATACACTACTGCTTTAGAGGGTAGTAAGGATCTAACTGCCAACCCTTCTCTGCAGTCATAGCACACATTCGTGGGGGAACCACGACTTGTCCAAGACAGAAAGCCTTAGAATATTAACCATCATTACGCAAGAAGGTTAAAATGACTTCAGGTGGTATCAGTATGTTTTATTAACTAACGTCATTCTAGAGATGACTGTTATAATGATTATTGGAAAGAAAGATTTTTCATTGGATTAACTTTACACTTTGTAGAAAAGGTCCGATCAAAGATAAGAGATCGATGTGAAGGAAAGATCCCATATTAAGAAATGACTTATGGAGATCTTACCAGTTTAATTCACTTTGTAGCCATAGAGCTATGCACTGACTTAAAGCTAAAAGAACAGCTAAAAAAGGACCAAAAATTTTTGAGTAACGAGCTTGGAAGTTTTTGTCAAGACTTCGGATTCCCTAGTCTGAAACCACCTTCTTCAAAGAAGCTTCCAAAAGTCGAGCGATCAAGGAAATCGTCTCCTGAAAAAGGGTCTTCGAAAAGAAAAGGAACTTCTAAGAGTAAGAGAAGCAAAAGGACTTCTCACAAAACTTCTGATAAATGTTGGACTTGTGGAAAGACAGGTCACAAATCTCCTGACTGTCCGAGAAACAAAAAGAAAGGAAATAAGATCAATATTCTTCAAATAGACGAAACAACTAAAGAAATGTTTCTAACTATTCTAAATGAAGAAGAATCTGAATCAGAATTATCTTCTAGAGAAGAAAGCGAAACTGAGAATGAAGAATTCCGCAATGTTTTCTCATAGGATACTATAGGCAGTTATCACGATGAACTATTGAAGGAGGCATTTGTCATTGTGGCAATCATCAATTAAAGAGTTCATCTCTGAAGACTCGCAGAAATTCTCTTTTCCTCCACATCTGCGTACTCAAGTATGATAAGGAGATTAGAAGGAACGTGACTCCTTTCAGCATGAAAAAAATCATGCAAAGATACACTGATAAAAAAGAACAACCCTCTATCATAATCTTTAGCAGAGGTAATCTCGCCTCAAAGAATAAGTTTGTGAAGTAAAGTCCAGACTTCGACGAAAATTTAAATTGAGGCTCTAGCAAACAATTTCTTAAAGAAGACAATGAAGTCTCGTAAAGTAAAAGAGACTGCTACCTCAGAAGTGAGAATCTTTTGATCATCAGCCCCTTCATCACCTAAAGTATCAATGATTTCAGGTATCAGTATGATCACTAAAGTGAGACCTCAGAATTTTCACTTATGAGTAACTTGAGTTAATTCGATTTTGTACTTAACTAAATGCATGTTACAGTGTGCAGATCTATTGCATTGTTGAAGGACTCAATCCCTACAAGTACCTCTACAAAGGAACTACATAAATTATACCATGCGCCTGGTTAGCTATCTATGTATAAATTAATAAGCTTTCTAATGCTATATGTGCCAATGATTGTACTCTGCCTTGCTAATGATTTTTGTCATAACAAAAACTTTATGCGCAAATTCTTTTTTTGGTATACCTTTTATTACTCAGATTAATCCTTAATCTCAGATTTTTATTCATCAAAAACAAAATTTAGGAAAACAAATTCCTCCTTTTCATTTATCCATACATTTTCTTCTTGAAGAAAGTAAATTTTCATCAACAAAGGCTTTCAAAATCAACCAAATTAGTTTTTTGAAAATGATATAAAAATTAAAAAAATTGAGAAAATTTTAAAACCCCGAGATGTTACTAATTATCAGTCTTCAAAGACTTTGGGAAACAAAAATTTGCTCAGAATTTCCAAATACTTTTTGGGATAGAAATTCCCATATTATCGATTTTTCAATACTTGATGATTTGACGAAAAGGCTATCTACACGAAAAGCTAGACCTATCAGATGACCATGATTGATGGAAATTTGTAAAAAAAAATTCATACCCTTTTGATATAAAATTATTCGTCCTTCTAAATCACCTTGGAGTTGTTCATAGCTTGTACGTATGAAGCTGAACAAGAACGATGTTTCCCCTAATTTTATTAATTACAACCTTGAAACTCCGTTTAAAATGGATCTTTACCCGATGCTAAAAAGTGATTCTTTTGAAAAGAACTTTTAAAGCTCAATATTGTACAGCAAATTATTTTAAAATCTGATTTTGGCAAATTCAAATTGCTGACAAGATAAATATAAATCAGCTTTCAACGTCCATTTGCGGACAATTCGAATGGAATGTTTGCTTTTTGGCTAAAAATGCCCTTCAGAATTCAAACATTATGAATTCCTTTTTTCAATCATATGTATCCATATGTCATATTTATATTGACGATGTATTAATCTTCTCCGAGACATTGATCTCATTTTAACCATTTAAACATTTTCTTCAAAATTATGCTAAGCACCCATGGTTTGGTATATTATTTGCTAAGAAAATGCAATTATTTCAAACAAAATCAGATTTTTTAGGGCATGATCTTTATCAGGGCACCTTAACAAGGACTATTTGCATATCTATTGAGTTCTCTAATAATTCCCTAATGTCAGTTTGGATAAAACTCAACTACAAATTCCTCGGAAGTCCTTATTATGTCCGCTGAACTTTATTTCGAAGTGAGCATGTTTGCAAACCCCTCTTGACAGTTAAAGAAAATTCCTTCACCATGGATGACGAACTACTAAGGCTGTAATTCTTCTTAAAATATGGTTAGAATCTATCTCCTTTGTGCTAGGTATCTCTAACCCGGACTTCTAACATGATTTGTTGGGAAACTGATGGCTTCCAGACATTTGATCTGGGGATTCTTAAACAAAAGAAAAACCCCAATTCACCTGAACAATGTAGTTTGTTATTCCTTATGTAGTTTGGAATTCCGCACAAAGACATTTAGCTGACGGTCAATAAGGAAAAGATCCTTCTATTGTTCTTTGCATGTACTAAATTCCAAGATGACTTAATCATAGATGATTTCTGCTTAGAGTAGATTGCGCAATCCGCCAAAGAGATTGTTCAACGGATGTTCAAAAATTGTTTCTCACCAAATTTTGCCAGATGGCAAGCCTTTTATCTCTAGCTCGATTTTTCCAATCGATATTATTAAAGGAGAAAATAATTCTTTTGCCTAATATCTAAACGAGTTCCTTTGCAGAGAAAAACCTGAGGCCCAAAATTAGGCCTAAGCAGGCAAGCCCACCAAGTCTAGCTGCCAGCGACCTAGCCCTCACAGGTCCCTTCGCAAGACACCTGAAATGAAATCCAACAAGACCTGACCCAACATGGGGTACTCGGCTTGGCAAGCTGCGCCAATCAACCCCGACAAAATTTCCTCAGTCGTTCAACAGGTAATGCTGGTACTAAAGAGCCCTTTTCAAAGACCCAAGAAGCCCAATCACTTCTCTTTCTTCCCACAAGCAGAGAACTATATTCTCTGCAAATACAAACAATGTGATTGCTATGCAATGAGTCACCACAAAGTTTTCTTAGAGCAGTTACTCCAAATAACTCAGATAGCTCCACTAGATAAGAGAGAAATTCGACAATAATTTCTCAAGTTTTTTGCCAAGGTCCGTCTCTTGACATGGAATATGAAGGTTATGATGTAACAACCTCCTAAATAAAAACCCATCTATCCCACGGAAATACGTCGACAAAAAAAACCGATAATTCCTTCAAACCAAATGAGTATTTCGAGTTCATCCTCGTATATACAGGTCGTTAAAAATAGAGCAGATATGCAATAATCCGCCCGGATTGCATCTCCTACCAAAAGTCACAATCAATAAGGATCCTATCTCTTATAAGTGCCTGTAGATCATCTACAACCCCTATCAATCTCTCAAAGAGATTGCAATCCTCAAACTACAATTGGGGTGTGTTTGACCAAAAAAATGCCTTGTTAAATTTCATATTAATCAGACCATCAGTCAAAGAACGTTGGTTTAAAATATTGTCCTGAGGTCGCAATCTCTGTTCATAAACCAAGATAGTTCTCTAATGGTGGAGTTCATTTGGTGGAACAAGCAATGTCATGCCTCGCAATTTTGCAACCAGAAATACCCTCATTTCAAATTGACAAAGGCATATCAACAAACCCTCCCTGAGCACATTAAGCTTTTAAGTATTTTATTAAAAGGCGTTTATATCTTATCTTCATATTGGGGACGTTTGTTATTATCAGATTTTGACAGGATTAAATTTCTTCTAAAGATATCCGAGTCAATGATGTCTGCTGGCTAGAAAAGACACATCCACTCCTTCAAAGGGAAAATACAACAAGCTTCAAAACCTAAAGAGTGATTAAAAAAGAGACTGAAAGTCTCTTTCAGAGCTCGAACCATAATCCAGATGAAGTTGCTATTAATCACTCCTAATGAAGCATCCTCTCAAAGGGCTGATACTTGTGATATGCTAAACCCAAAAGCTTGTCGCCAGATCCGAATTGAAATCCATTTCACTCAGTTCTAATTGAGGTTATTAAAAACTGGAATAATTAGTCTTCCTGGTAGAGATCCAACGAATCAAAATTATCAAGGAAGAAGCAAAGGAGTCTCATACAAGACGGAATCTTTGTAACTCAGTCAAGACGAAAAGAATTCGTCACTTCAAAGATAGCTATCAAACTTTTACAAAAGTAAAAGGAATGGAGAAAGATTAAAGAGAGCCGACAAAATGGCAGACAACTTTACTTTTCGAAAAAGAAAAGAAGACAAACAACTTTATCAAAAGGATAAAGATAAAGATAAGAATACTTTTACTTTATCAAAAGTAACAAACAGAAATAAATAGCTAATCAGAAGAGAAGCTTTTAGATTTCCTTATCTCTTTGTCTTTAATTTCTTGCCTATATAAGGCAATGTAATTTCTCATTCCAGGCATCAGAAAATCTACACCACTACAATTTTCTTGAATGCTCTCTCTCTCTATGTAAACAATATGCTTCTATTGAATAAAGTCTCCTTTATTTAGATGTTTATTATCTTCTTTATTTAATTCCGCACGATCTTTTATATGGTATTAGAGCCTATTTTTTAATGTCAATTTATTGTTAGAATGAGTAGCTAAATCCATTTTTGTCTTGGCTGGTAGAAAACTCATGATAAGATAATGATATAAATTTAGTAAAGATTATCTGACTAATGAAGAATTAAATGATTCTTTTTTTAAAATAAATTACTAAGATAATATAGACAATTAACAATGAATTTAAACAATTAAGTAAGCTATATTTTTCAATTATATCACGCCTGTTCAAGATGATTTAAAATTAAAAAAATTGCGCCAAATTTTAAAAACCCCGAGAAGGTTCTAAAATTACCCAGTCTTCAAAGAATTTTGAAAAAGAATTTGCTCAGGAATTTCCAATACTTTTTGGGATAGAAAGTCTCATATTATGATTTAAAACCATACTTGATGGGTTTGAATGAAAAGGCTGATTTCCACAAGAGAGACCTATTCAGATGAACGCATGGAATTGATGAAATCTGTAAAAAGAGAAATCATACCCTTTTGAATATAAATTATCGTCCCATCTCAGTCACCTTGAGTGTTCAGCTTTGACTAAACACTGCAGCTGAACAAGACAAGTTCCCCTAGATTAATATTAATTATAAACCTTTAAATAAACTCCATTTAAATGGATTCGTACAACACGATTTCTAACAAAAGGATTTTGAACAGAACCCTTAAGTGAATATTTAAAGCAAATTGATTAAACAGTCTGATTTTTGGCCAAATTCAAATTGCTGAAAGGATAAATATAAACAGCTTTCACACGGCCCTTTTGGACATATGAATGGAATGTTATGCCTTTTGGGCTCAAACTGCCACTTCAGAATTTCAAATATATGAATTCTTTTTCACAATCATCATTAGTCATTTTTCAATTGTTTATATTATTGATTTTTAAAATATTTTCCGAAGTACATTGATTCCCTTTTAAACATTAAATATGTTCTTGTAAAATCATTAAGCACAATGGTCTTGGTCATTAGTGTCTAAGAATAAAATATTGTCAAACAAAAATCAGAAAATCTAGACTACTCACTTTTCTTTAATGCTCTTTCCTCATGTAAACAATAAGCTCGCATGGAATAAAAAGACTCCTTTATTAGTAAGACTTTTTATCTTCTTTATTTAAATTCCGCAAGATCCTTTATATGTATCATACCATGTTTTAATGGCTTTATTATTCGCATGACTAGCTAAATCCATTGTTGTCTTGGGCTAGTTAAAACTCATATACGATCATGATATATAATTTAACTTAGCTATCTGATTAATGAATTATGATTTAATCTTTATTAATCTTACATTTGATATAATCATACTCTTTTAATACCTCCTTTTTAACTTTAAAAATAAAACAATTTTATGCTTGGTTTTCATTATCGATGTTGAGGTTTTGTCTCTGCATAAGTCTGATTATTCCGATTAATCTCCAATTAAGAATTTGGGTAGAGCTTTGGTAAACTTGTAAGTCGCGTAAGACCCAGAAAGGGGCAGGAAGCCGAACTTAATGATGAATCCATTCTCCATAGACTTGCCAAGATATGTTACAGAATCCACAGGCGTGATGGAATTGAAACTATAGCTTACTTAATTGTTTAAATTCATTGTTAATAGTCTATATTATCTTAGTAATTTATTTTAAAAAAAGAATCATTTAATTCTTCATTAGTCAGATAATCTTTACTAAATTTATTTCTATTATTTTATCCTTGGAGTTTCTTCCATTCATAAAGACAACTGTTTTTCTTTCATGAATAACAATAATATTGTTAACTCTGTTAATTGTTCTATATCTAAAGAAGATATGCGCTTGCAAAATTGGTCTTCCTAAAGAACCTATTATAAGATTTACCAGGTACTAATTTCAGTTTAAATTCACAAGGTTAATATAAAAACATGTGCAATCTCATTACTGGCGATAATAACTCCTTTCGAGATTATATTAAATTTGTCTTATTTGCTGCTTGACATTGATAGTATAAGAAGGAATTTAAATTTCTTCACATTGGTCTTGTACAGGTTTCTGTTAAACCTTTATTCTGTAAAGGTCTTAATATTCCTATTTGTTTAATGCTTAGAGATGCTAGACTTCTCAATGATGAAGATTCTCTTTTAGGAATCTTAGAAAGTAACCTTGCCCAACGGCCTGTTCTTGATAGTCTGACCCTCAATGTCAAAACCAAAAATATGAACAGCAAATTAGGAACCAGAGACGTATCGTATATACCATCAGGGATATTACAATCTGATAAGTCCACTATTGCCCCAAGGCAATTAACTCTACCCCAAATTTTTACTTATCTAATGGAATCAAAAAACCAAGTTTGGGTGCCTAGGATGTTAAAGTGGTTGAAATCCTTTCCGTAGAAAGTTGGAAGTTTGAGTCCATTACGGACCCTCTTCCCATTCAAACCCTCTAGATCTTCCATAGAAAGTTCCTCAATTTTCTGATGGTTCTCTTCACTTAAAGCTTCTCATATCTAATTTATTTAATCTGGGTCTTCCATCAAGATAATTCTATTTCTAGACCTGTCTACTTAAAAACCCGTGAGGGAGATTAACATCTGATGAAACCACGGAGGTTTCAAGAACAACTGGTAGGTTTCGTGGGGTAACTTCCACCCAAACAATCCCTAAGTTTATATGAATATTATTTTGGCAGTAGCCCTATTCCTAGCGAAAATGAAAGCCTCCTTCTCATCACCAGAGAATAATCAACTGGGAACCTTAAGTCAGTTGAAAGGTTTACTCCTGACTTAAAAAGGATCATACATGGTGTGGTGAGCCGGCAAAGAATGCTTTAAAAAAGAGCTTGGTATTAGTACATACACAAAAGAACAAAGGGTCTTGTTCGAAGCAAATTCTTCAAAGATATGAAGAATTTAACGAATGGAATCTTCACATGGTTTCGAGCCACAGGACAAATCGGTGAAAACATTCATCGCTTTTCAAGTCCTGATTAAATAGGTTAACACCACAGATAAGGTTGGCCAAGTATTACTCCACCATTACTCCACTCTTGAAGTTTTGAATATCCCTTACAGAAGGATGGTCCTTAAGGAAGCTTCTTTCAAAAAACCTCACTACAACAACTAAAAGGAAATTGGTTACTGTTAAGATATAAACAAAGTATTTGAACAAAATAATTATACTAACCAAGTTCTCATGTTGTATCAAAAAAAATTACGAATCAACTATAATTACACATACAGCATACCATTAACATTGGTAACAAACTACCATTCTTCTCAATCGGTTTCAATTGGAAACCAATCCTATTTTAAAATCATAAAATTTCCCCAGAGGATTTTTTCCCAAACAACCTCTGAGGTTTATAATGTCTCCCGCAGATCCTTGAAAGGATTAGTGAGAAACTTAAAATAATTAATATCTCTCAAGGATATAAATAGGAGCCATTAAAGAGAGCTCCCGCTCCCACATTCCAGAACTTTTAGATCGTACCTTTTTTTCCAGACATGCCTTTTGAAGAACATCATATGACACCAAATCCCAATTGTTGCAGATTGTACTGGTATATAGGGGAGGAGATTAAAAAGTGGCGGGAGCAGGAAGGAAGTGACAGGCTGGCCCTCCTTTCAAGACTTTCTTGACCTTTCCTAACAGGGCAAAATCTATAGCAAATCTCTAACAGATAGGAATGAATGTTACAATCTTAAGAGTTTATGTAACATTGATAAGCAAGCACCTAATAAGATAGTTGCGGGTTTCACAGGACTTTTAAACAAATTGGTGGACATTTATCTCACAGAACTTAACCGAAGTATGTGATATTCGTGATGCTGTTGGCAAGAAGAATGTTGTTAAGAGGTGTGGGTGGAATGTGAGGAACATGGGAGGGTTCGTACAACTACTTTAGAGGTAGTAGAGGATGCTCCTGCCACCCTTCTCTATCTACCATAGCAAAGGCATTTCGTGGGGGAAACCGCGACATTTTCCCAGACAATATTTCTTGAATATTAACAACTTACTGCAAGAAGTTAACTGACTTCAGATGGTATAAAGATATGTTTATAACTAAAGTCATGCTAAGAGATGACTGTAATAATGATTATTGGAAAGAAAGATTTCTCAGTGGATTACCTCCACACTTTGCAGAAAAGGTCCGATCCAAGATAAGAGATCGATGTGAAGGAAAGATCCCATATTCAGAAATGACTTATGGAGATCTTACCAGTTTAATTCACTTTGTAGCCATGGAGCTATGCACTGACTTAAAGCTAAAAGAACAGTTAAAAAGGGACCAAAATTTTTTGAGTAACGAGCTTGGAAGTTTTTGTCAAGACTTCGGATTCCCTAGTCTGAAACCACCTTCTGCAAAGAAGCTTCCAAAAGTGGAGCGATCAAGGAAATCGTCTCCTGAAAAAGGGTGTTCGAAAAGAAAAGGAACTTCTAAGACTAAGAGAAGCAAAAAGACTTCTCACAAATCTTCTGATAAATGTTGGACTTGTGGAAATACAGGTCACAAATCTCCTGACTGTCCGAGAAACAAAAAGGAAGGAAAGAAGATCAATCTTCTTCAAATAGACGAAGAAACTAAAGAAAAGTTTCTAACTATTCTAAATGAAGAAGAATCTGAATCAGAATTATCTTCAGGAGAAGAAAGTGAAACTAAGGATTAAGAATTCCTCAATGTTGCTCAGGATGATACAGATAGCAGTGATCACAGATGCAACTTTGAAGGAGCAGTTTGTCATTGTGGCAATCAATCAATTAGAGTTCTCACTGAAGACTCTGCAGAAATTCTCTTTCCACATCATCGACACATCCAAATGATGATCTCCGAAAAAGAGTTTATCTCTTTGAACTCCACGAAACCCGTGTCTTAAAACGAAAAGGATAGGAGGGTTACAGAGAAACGTGACTCCTTTATGCATGAAACGAAATCATGCAAAGAGTACACTGATAAAGGAAGAACCCTCTATCAGTAATCTAGAAGCGAGGTAAATCGCTCAAGACACGTTCGTGAAGTAAGTCTTCAGATTACTTCATCAAAATGAAATTGATGCCCTAAGCAAAACAATTTCTTAAAGACAATGAAGTATCTCTTAAAAGGAAACGAGACTGCTAGAGAAGAGAAGAACCTCTGATCAATCAGCCCCCCATCACCTAATGTATCAATGATGCGGTATTAGATATGATCACTAAAGTAGACTCAGGAGTTCCATAACTTATCATTAGCTTGTCGTTAATTATCTAATTTTGACTTACCAATACGGCTCTTGGGGGGGGGGGGGGGTTTTTTTGGGTTTTTGTTTTTAGACAGTGGTGCAATCGGTTGCATTTGGAAGGACTCATCCCTACGCAAGTACCGTCCAAAAAGGCACTACTAAATTATACAGTGGCGACTGGTGAGCGTACTATATAAAATATAAGCTTTCTAAGGCTCATATCTGCAATGACGGTATCTGCCTTCTAATGATTTTGTTAGTAACAAAAACAAACATTAATGAAATTTATTTGGGTAAACTTCATTACCCCAATTAATTCTTATATTTCAGATTTTAATTAATTCGATACAAAACAAAAAATTTAGGAAAACAAATTTCCTTCCATTTATCAGACACTTTCTCTTGAAGAAAGATTAAAATTTATATCAAACAACTGCTTTCAATTCACCAGATTAGTTTTTTGAAAGATGATATTACAAATTACAAAAATTTAGAAATTTTAATAAAACCCTGGATATGGTTACTAAAATTACCCGTCTTCAAAGGAGATAAAATTTTCTTGATATCACTTTTAAGTAAGGATACTATCAGGGTCATGATGCTATCAATTTAAGTTTTATGTTCAAAAACCTCAATTGAGTCCCTTGTATCAACAAGGATAAAGTAAAAGTATTTTCTACTTTTTAGTGGATTATCAGTATCAAGATAATTTTTCTATTAGAAAATAGTGGTTAAAATAACAAGATGCTTTTAAACCTCAAAATTTTATATTCCTTGTCCAGCTAAAATTGTCTGCATTTTGATCGGCAAATACTTTGTTGATGATCTCCTGTAACCATGCTTTGTGGGATCAGAGTTCATTTTATAACTTAATCAAAAGGAATTCCATCTCTTTGAGACTCTTCCTCTTCTTTCTAGATAATTCCAGCTCTATGAGCCCCTTTTTTAAATGTATTTAAGCCTTTATTAATCATTATAGATTAATATTGGTCATAAAAGACTAACCCCTTGTATATTCATAACATTCTCTCATTAAGAACTTCATTTCAATACAACCCCAATATGTGATATTTACACATTATCATCATCATGTCATAGTAAGGCACATAATTGATCCATAATCAACCTTATATCGTTATACCTTAATCATAATATCACAATGCACATAATCAATAAATTTCAATTATATTTATCATACCATCACCTATCTTATTTAATCACAATCAATACTTCAAGTGAACATTATCATCAAGTAAAATCCATCAAAATTGAAGTAAGAATTCAATCTCATATGTATTAACAATTTACCTTCACAATCCTTCTTCCATGGTATTACCATAAACCAAACTTATTAATCCATAGACTTAATAAAATCATATAATAGTAATTAACAGAAGAACCAACTCAATTGCATCATCACTGTTCAATTCTTCATCAATTCATTACCAAGGGTTAGGGAAATAGGCTCAATTCACCATCTCTGCTATTGAACATGGTATAACACGAAGAACTACTAGTATTAGACAATAATCAATCATATTATCTCCACAATAATCAAAAGAAACCAAGAAAAATACAATTAGAAAGATCAATTTCGGATTAATAATGAAATCCATGTTTTTAATAACTTTTGGAAATCAAATTTGAAGAACCCTTTGGGAAAGGAGTCTGAAAAAAGAAGAGCTTCCATACCTTAGCTATTAATGAATATTTATGGATATTAAGTTCAATCTTTGAGTCCTTCTGACCTTGAATTGATCTTCAATTGAGTTCTGGGGAATAGAGAGAGAAAGTATAGAGAAGGAAAAGGATTTTGAGTTTGCGAATTGAACTGTGTTAGGTTAGTTTAAGGAGTGTTAAGTGTTTATATATGTCACAATCGAAATCTAGACCTCAGACGTTGACCCCTCAGAAGTCACAGAAAAGCCTACATAGGTCTTCGTTACTTCATATAGGTTAATTTTAGCGGAAAATTCAAACTTTTTGTTTCCTTATTTCATGTGAAACATATTATACTTAACATCATATGAATTCACAAATCAATAATCTAATATAGAAAAAATAAAATCAAAGAAGCAATTCATAATTGCATCGAATGTATCGTTGCCAAAACGGCACCAATAAAAAGTCTGAAATGAAACGGGAAATGAAATACTAGTGGAGCATGCCCCACTAGCTAAATCATATATCAAAGATAGATAATAACAGTATACATCCTCGAAAGCATGAGGGACTACAAAATCAAGATGAGAGCTCCACGTCCGAATTGCTGCAACATCATAGTGTAAGCTCTAACCTCCACCTGTACCGGCACCTAAAAGTAGATATTGCTAGTGGGATTAGTACGCACTTGTACTACGTATGGGTATATCAATCACAGCACCAGGACATGCATGAGTAGAATAGGATTCTTTCGTAAACAACGATGATTTGGTGGAAAGTCAGTCAGTGGACTTATGCCAATTTTTATTAGGAAGTCCATTGGACTTGCCAAATTTGTATAGAAAAGTCAGTGGACTTGCAAAGATTGGGATTTTATGAAGCGATGGAAACTTGCCAATTTTGAATAGGAAAGTCATGCAATAAGAGTAACATGCATCATCATACTTATCATTTTCAAGCAGCAGTTAACAAATTGCACAAATCATATCATGTAGTTAATATCATTCTTTCATATGCCATGAGACCTTGGATCATGGACTTGACATTAGGACTTCCCAAAAAGAGGGCTCAACATATGAGACCTCAACTAGGGAGCCTTCTCAAGCAAACACAGAGCCTGCTTCGTTCATACGTACTTCCTTTTCATTTAAGTCATATACTAGTGCAATCACCGTCATACGTAGATGAAGTTTAAAGACTCTCAGTCGGGTTTTGCTGTGCAATGACCAAAAATAACTAGTGTCATACTTAATCTTAGACACCTCCTTGATTATTCTATCGCTAACACATTATTGTATCGTTTCATTTTCATTATGTGAATCATTTGAGGCTGGCCTCAGTCGTTCTTTAGACTTTTAATCTTACCAACATAGATTCAGTTGAGCATTTGAAGCCAATGTCTTCCCCACACTAAAAAGAAGTGGAATCACCGGCCAAAGTGACCCATAGATGCTAGCATATAGAGGGAGTCGAAACTTGCTAGATCCCTATATTTGAAATATAGGTTCAAATACTAGAAGATATAAGGATACCCATACCCGGCATGCCGGGCAGTCTCATCTCATGAGAGTTACGTGAACTTCCGCCCTTTTTGAAGAATGGTATAACCGCTCATAGTTAGCCTAGTGGTGTTCAGTATAATGTTCCATTACATTTAACTCATACATCATGGAAGCTAGGTTCTAGCATGAGGAAATCATAGCTCATTAGATGATTTTTAATCTCATCATTAGTATTAAGTATGCATTAACTTCAATACGTTCATAGGATTGTTCATAGATAGTGGTCTCTTTATTAACTTTACACACTCATATGTGAGTACGTTTTGGTAACATTTACTTAGGCTCATTTGAGATTGCTCTCATCATTAGAATTAGCCGTCTTATAATAATTGTCAATCATTCATTAACTTTAACAGATTTTTTTTCATAATTACACTCACCCATGGGTCACGTGAATGTTCAATTTCATCATATGCCATACACTGGACAATTTAGTGTGTTTCACACTCTTACTTAACCCTTCTAGGGTTACATCATGTTATCACTACAATATAGGCTCACATTACTTTAAATGTATGCTAGACTGTATGAAGTCCACACATCAAGCATGAGCTTCACTCATAGTTTCTAGTGATTTATTTTACCAAGATTATGTGGTACAAGACTTATGTATCTTGTAGATTGCCAAGATAGTGATTTCGTATCTTTATAGGCAACATCATTTAAATATGTGCTTACGTATGAATTATGTGTCAATACGGAATTGGGCATGGGAATCTGATTTTCGATCCCCTTGGACAAACACTTAATCGTATATAACTGATATTGCATTTTTCAGATTTGTGGGACCCTAGTTCGATCCCATCAACCCCATAATATTTTTTTCTTTGTTTCTCCTCTCCTTTTTCGTTTAGTCAAGAGGTTTGTGGGTTCATCCCCCACAGGATCATTATTTTTTTCTTTTAATTTAATCTGTTAACTTTCTCACCATCCATAGGTTGTGGGTTCAATCCCCACTCTCCACTTTATTTTCTCCTTATTATTCTCCTTACTCTCTCATCCATTCAAGAGTGTTGGGTGATTCAATCCCCCACTCAACACATATATATTTCCTTGCATTTTTCTCATGTAAATTTTTTTATGAAATTTTCAATTTTGTGAGGTTCATGGATCAATCCCTACTGACCTCCCGATTAAAAAAAAAAATTTAACGAATTTATTTTTTTAAACTTGCCAAGACGACAAGTTCTAGCAAGCTGGAAATTTTAGTATCTTCCAATCCTTTTTGTCTTAATCTTTTGTTGTTTTTTTTTATAGCTTTCATGTAATGATGTCTTGGATTCTATCCTTAGTTATGTCACTTATTTTACATTCATTTTTTATTGAATTTTGATAAAACTTTGATTGGCAGAACCCAACCTACCAAATGCTGGAAATTTGTTCACTATTTTCAGCTCCTTGCTATCATCATTTCTTCATTGGATCTTAGGACGTTTCATAAATCATTTGGTGAAGCTTTGAGTATTTTTTTTTCATGGTTATATTCAGAAAATAATAACCATTAAATCCAGTAACATTACACCACTTCTGCACATTTGAGTTACACAGCATTTCCATAAACCATCACTTTTCAATACTTTGGTTGTCATAAATTAGACATGCTTAGAGTTCAAAACCATAATCATGTAACCATTATCACGCAAATCAAACTTTATACTTAAACTACCAGCAACATACCAACAACTAATCTTTACCTATTTCAGATTGAAATCATAAGGGATACTAGGGACATGAGTTTCGACAAGAATGGGAATACCGAGTTTTCAAAAATTCTTTAAATTCGTAAAAAGGATATTATCTTGAAGAAAGGATTCCAGAAGAGAAACCCATACCTTAATTTAGTGTTGTTAAACACATGAAAATATGTCAAAACCCTCTCCAAATTCACGTCCAACTCCCGAAATTTCAACATAAAACTCGACGGAAAACCCTTTTTTTTGCTTTACATTTTTCATTAGCTTTTTATCAATGTTTTTGACGTGTAAATTCTTCAAGAATAAATAAATTTTGGTTGTATTTTTTGTTCTTGTATTTCGTTAGCATATAGAATGCAAAAGTGAGAGAGTTCATCGTGAAAGAGAGAGGATAAACATGAGAAGTGAGTGGTTCCTATGGATTAGGATTGTAGTTTTAGACTTAGTCAAAATAAGGTTTTGTTAAATTGTAAAAATATGATTTATTTAAATCACATGTCACATGACCTTATTTCCCTCACAAAAAAAATTTTAAACCCCATTTTAATTCACTTGGGCATCGGTTCCGTCGAGGGTCAACTCGTGACGTCCCCATCACCAAAATGGGTCCCTTCGGGTTGACCCGACCCAACTCCCCATTAATTAATTATTAATAATAATAATCTGATTTTCCTTTTTTCATAAATCAACATTAAATATTAATTACCTTTAAATAATTTTCGCAAGATAAATATCAAGTTAAATCGATGCTCCACCTAGGGTTCAAACCCGGGTGGAGCACGAGTTTGCTCATGGGCAATTTCGGGCCCTTTCTACCCAAAATGCCCCTCCACCATATTAATTGAATAATTAATTACATATTTAGGGTAATTACTGTACTACCCTTATCCTAGAAAAGGACTATTTTACCACTAGACCCTCCAAACTTAAGATTTCCCCTTTTTAAGTCCGGTAAAGACTTATCCGTGTAAATCTTCATATTCGGGAGCACTAGATGGTTGGACCTAACCTTTCCTAGCTCAACTAACTCCCCAAGTTAGTTTTATTGGATGTCGCGAGGTTTTAGAGGTATGGTTTTACGCGCATTAATCCGTGTGAACCCGCTCTAATCGTAGTCATTCTAGACACACTAAACATTACTTAGCATATTAATTTTTAGGGTTTTTACATTATCCCACCCTTAGGAACATTTGTCCCTGAATGACACTACTAACTATCTATCACAATGCGCATCATAACATAACATTATCACTATGCACAGTCAAGCAATAGCAACAAGGAATGGAGAGATATGGAAACTTCGACTTAAGAGTATGGAATCTAACCTCATGGACTAAAAAGATAGGGATAGTGGGATCTCATATCGGCCTAGACCTCCCACGTAGCACCCTCAACAAGATGGTTACGCCACAATACCTTCACTGTGGCAATCATCTCCTTATTTCTTAGGTGCTTGACCTGTATTTCTATGATATCAACAGGTACCTCCTCATAGGCCAAGTCTTCATCAACCCCCAAACCTTCCACAGGTAGAATTGATCCTGGATCACCTAGGAACTTCTTTAACATGGATACATGAAAGACTGGATGGACAGAAGCTAGCTCCACAGGCAATGCCAACTCATAGGCCACTTCACCCACACGTTGTAGGAGCTCATATGACCAACATACCTCGGACTCAAATTCTGTTTCCTACCAAACCTCATCACCCATTTTATAGATTTTATCTTCAAATAGACCTGGTCACAAACATCAAACTGTAAGGGTCGTTTCGTGTTATCTGCATATGACTTATGCCGACTGTAAGTAGTAGCCAACCTTTCCTAATGAACCGGACCTTCTCTAAGGCCTCATGAATGATCTCTGGACCCATAATAGATGAATCTCCAACCTTGAACCACCCAAGTGGCCACCTACACCTCTTACCATATAGTGCCTCGAATGGTGCCATCCCAATGCTAGAGTGATAGCTCTTATTATACAAGAACTCTATCGAAGGCAGATGATCGTCCCAACTACCCAGAAAGTCAATTACACACGTTCTGAACATGTCCTCCAATGTCTGAATGGTGCGCTCTGTCTGTCCATCAATCTTAGGATGAAACGCAGTACTAAGCTTTACCTGCGTGCCTAAGCACTTTTGGAAGGATCTCCAAAAATGTAAAGTGAATTGAGTTCCTCTATCTTAAATGATAGTAGAAAAAGTGAATCCAATGACATCGACAATCTTAGTCAATGTAGAGTCGCGCATAATCCTCGCCTGGTAAGTAGACTTTACATGGGAGAGTGGGCAGGACCTTTAGTTCACCCGTCACCATAACCCATATGGAGTCATGATGTATCCTAATTTTCAGAAGACCAACCACGAAGTCCATATTAATGAACTCCCTCTTCCAAGTCTAAACCTCAATAATCTGAGTAAGAACGCCAGGCTTAAGATGTTCTTCTTTAACATTCTGATAATTAGGACACTTGGCCACATATTCTACAATGTCCCTCTTTATGCCATCCCACCAATAGATCCACTTAAGATCATGATACATCTTGGTGGAACCTAGATGTATGGAATATTTGGAAGCATGGGCCTATGCAACAATCTTAGTCCGCAAATCATCCAAATCTGGTACACACAGCCTGTCGTGGTACCTAAGTACGCCGTCATCTCCCAAAGCAAATGACTCATTCATCTTTATCAACACTGAGTCCTTCAGCTTCATCAACACAGGATCGAGATGCGGACCCTTTTTTGACTGCAAATACAAGGATGATTCAAAGTAGTGAGAGGCAACACCACCATCTGTAGAGTCAACACACTGCACACCGCTTTCCATCTTTGTACATCTTTCACCCCCCCCCCCTTGTCTTATCCTATGACGTCGGTTGGACTTCCCATGCTCATCCTGCTCAAAGCAACAGTGACAACATTAGCCTACCTGGATGGGAGTGGACCGGCAGTTAGAGAATATCCGTAAACAGCTCAAACCACATGCTCTATGCGTAGAAAAACTCCCTTTTGTGAACAATACTTGGAAATATCTTGTGGTCTGTGAACACATCCACATGCACTCAATAAAAGTAATTGCATCCAAGCTTAGTGCAACACACTTAGGCTTCCAACTCCAAGTCATGGTGGGATAATTCTTCTCATGCACCTTGAGCGTTGGACGCATTAAGCGTATCACTTAGCACATTGCATAAGGGAAACCAACCCAACCAACCCTAGATGCATCAAAATAAAACAATGTCAGTATCAGCCACTTAGAAAACCTAAGGCGTGGGCTGAAGTGAGTCAGTCTTGAGCTCCTCGAATACTCTTTCACAAGTCACCGCCCATTCAAACCTTTACTTCTTTTTTAATCAAGTTGTGAGTAGAGCACAATGGAGAAAAGAAAAACCTCCTTGACAGTGTGTAATAACCTACCAATCCCATTAAGTTATGGAATATGTGTGGTAGTAAAGGTTTGGGATTAGTTATTAACAGGCACTCGTCTTCGTGGGATCTACATCCGACACCTTTATCGGACACAAATGGCCTCGGAAGTTCTACTGATCTAACCAAAATTCACACTTGCTGAACTTGGCATAGAACTGATGTTTTCTAAGAACCTGCAAGGTTAGTCCCGAATGTTATTCATGATCTTCCTTGGTCTTAGAGTAGATGAGAATGTCATCAATGAATACTATGACAAAAGAGCCAAGGTATTCATGGAAAACTCTGTTCATGAGATCCATAAATGCAACAGGTGCTTTCGTGAGACCAAATGATATAACAAGGAACTCATATTGACCATAATGGGTACGAAAAGTTGTATTTGGGATATCTCCATCCCTAACCTAAGATGATGGTACCCTAAACGAAGATCAATCTTAGAGAAGAAAAAAAACACTGGAGTTCGTCAAACAAGTCATATATTCTGGGAAGTGGATACTTACTATTGATAGTGACTTTTTTGAGTTGCCGATAATCGATACACATTCTAAGGGTTCCATCTTTCTATTTCACATACAACACTGGAGAGCCCCAAGGGGATATGCTCGGTCAAATGGAACCCTTATCAGTGAAATGTTTTAACTGCTGCTTGAACTCTTTCAGTTCTGCTGGAGACATTCTATAAGGAGTAATTGAAAATGGTTAAGTATCGGGTTCTAAGTCGATACAAAATTAATTATCTCGAGGGGGAGGAACTTCCTAGGAAAATCATCAGCAAAATACACTGTGTAACTCATTAATATAACACTAAATCTAGTAAGAATTTTATGATCAAATCATTAATACTCGCAAGATGAGACATTAACCCTGGTCATCATTGTATTGGCCTTAGGTTCGAAAATCAATGGGATTAGGATGACCGAGTTTGTACCCTCCCAGACCAGCTTACTCATGAGGAAATAAAATCTCACAAACCCTACTACATACAAACCATACAGGCATAAACCAACTATGAATTCTTTCCATGCCATGAATTAACATAAAAATCATGCATGAGTAAACTAAACCAAGTCTGCCACATAGTTCCTTACCTCAACAATATTAGTCATCGTTGTATACTCTATTAGTTCTTACATTTTATCCTAAAATGTGTACAACCAATTATAGATCATGAGAGAAATTCAGCAATATATCAAAAGGTGAGAGCAAGCAAAGGTTTACCAAGGAAAGCGTTAGACACTGGATCAAGTTAAAGCATAAAAGAATTTAAGAATAATTGGCAGCATGACTGTGACCACATCAAGTGGACTTCTACTGCTCCTCCCTTCCCTTCAGTTCATAGAACCTATTTTCTTTCGGAGGATCCGGTGCTGTTGTACTTGTGGATTAGGCCTAGGGAGGATGCATTACTCCAGTCTGACCAGGTTATGTGCAAGTCCTACCAATGGTTCCTGCTCTTACAGCAACCGAAGCAGGCATTAGCACCCTATCTGTACTCTCCAGTGTGAGCACGGCCACACTTAAAACATTCCTTTCTGGGACGCTGCACATCATATCCATGGACTTTCTTCGGCTCGGGTTTGCCTCATCTAGGTTTTGCACTCCTCTGAAAGTTAGAGTTCCCTGAACTCTGTTGCCCCTTTTTGAACCTGGGTTGCTAACGGACACTGAAGTTGTTCCTGTTGCATAAATTTCTAGGACCTTTCTGGTCAGAAGGCTTAGGTCTCCTAGAACCATAGATGCTCCTCTTCTTCCGGCTGTCCCCTACCTGCTGGACATGCACCATCATCTTTGAGAGGTCCAATTTATTGTGGAGCATCGTAGCCCGACACTCCTCCTCCATATCACCTGTGATTCCTATGAGGAACCTACTCATCTCATCCCTGTTGTTAGATATAAGAGAAGTCAAACCTGGATAGTTTAACAAACTTTATAGAATACTCCCTGACTATAATCATATCTTGTTAAGGTTGGTGAAATTCCTACCTGGTCCTCCCTCATTCCCTGAGGGAAGAATCTTCATGAAAGATTCTTAACAGCTCCATAGTGGAACGGAATTCCGCCCACAGCTCGGCTTATCCTTCACATGTTAACCGAAACAAAATTTGTGCAACATCCGGAGCGGATAGGAAGCCAGCTCAACCTTCTTAGTATAGGGGACCCCAAGGCCACCAATAATTGTGTACTCATCCCATGAAACTCCTGGGCATCTCTTATGCTTGCACCCTGTGAAAATAAGATGATTCATCATTGTGGAAGTCTCGTAGCCTGTCAGCAATGCTAAGTACCGGTTGGGTTTCTCCCGTCTGAACATTACCTAGTAATCCTTATTAAACAGGTTCTTAGGAATAGACCAATTATTTGCAAGCTCATTATCTGATTTAGATATAGAAACAATTAACAGAGTCTAACAATATTATTGTTATTCATGAAAGAAAACCAGTTGTCTTAGGCAGGAAGAAGAAACTTCAAGGATCAAGAATATCGAAATAAAATTTATGTAAAGATTATATGGACTTAATGAAGAATTAAAGTTCTTTTTGAAAAAAAAAATTACTAAGATATATAGACCTATTAACATGAATTTTTAACAATTAGTAAGATATACCTTCAAGTATTAGTCAATCCTGTGGGAGATGTGTTCTGTAACATGTATGTGGCACGTCTTATGTGAACTGGTAACCAGAGATCGGTGCTGCCCCTCCTGGTCTTACTGGACTTACTAGTCTCCAAAGGCTACCAAATTCTTAAGCCGGATATTAATCGGAATACTCAGACTTAGGAGAGGACCAAACTCAACATGATTAAACTAACTCATAATTAATTAATCCGATACGCTGTAATTAAAGTATATCATAGCTTATTATGAGTTTTACTACCGCCAAGGACAACAATTGAATTAGCTACTCATGCTAACCAAAAATGCGTATTAACATGGCTTGTACCATAAAAGGGCATCTTTGCGGATTAAATAAGAAGATAAAAAGGCTACTAAAGAGGGAGATTTTTATTCTTCGTTTATGAAAATTCCGCAAGATTCCTTAATGTATCAGAGCAATGTTAATGGCAGTTATGTACCTATCCGGGTTTTTAAAATTTGCTTCATTGTTTTAAAGTTAATATCATCTTCACAAACTAATTTGGTTGATTTTGGAAAGCCTGTTGTTGATGTAAAAATTTTACTCTTTCTCAGGAAAGGAACAGGGGAAAGTTGTCTTGATAAATGTAGGAAAAACAAATTTCATTCCCAGGTATCAAGACACTTTCTCGTGAAGAAAGTAATATTTACATCAACAAATCCTTTCAAAATCACCCAAATTAGTTTTTGAAAGATGATAAGAAAAGTAAAAAAATTTAGAAAATTTAAAAAACCCGGTGATGGTTACTACAATTACTCGTCTATTCAAAAGAATTGATAATAGAACTTGTTCAGAATTCCAAATACTTTTTTGATAGAAAGCTCATCTTATCGCTTACATACATGATGGTTTTGATGAAAAGGCCTATCTCCAACAAAGCAAGACCATTCAGATGAACATGAATTGCGGAAATCTCGTAAAAGAGAAATTCAACCCTTTGGTTGATAATAAAATTATCGTCCTTCTAAGTCACTTGGAGTTGTTCAGTCTTTTACATAAAACATGCAGCTGAACAAGAAAGAGGTTTTCCTAGATTCGGATTAATTACAAACTTTAAACTCATTGTAAAAGGATTCGTTATCCGATTCCTAACAAAAGTGGATCGTTTGGAGAGAACTTGTAAGAGAATAATTCATTCACAGCAAACTTGATTGAAGTCTGGATTTTTGGCATAATTCAAATTGCTGAAAAGGATAAATAAAAACATCTTCAAACGTCCCGTTTGGGACAATATGAATGGAATGTTAGCCTTTTGGGACTCCAAAATTCCACTTCAGTGAATTTCAAAAATTATGAATTCTATGTTCAATCATATTAGTTCATTTTTCAGTGTTTATATTTGATTGATGTTTTAATATTTTCCAGAAGAAATTGATTATCAATGTAAACATTTAAATATTCGTTAAAAGTCATTAAGACACAAATGGTGGTCACTAGTTCTAAGAAAATAAAATTATTTCCAAACAAAAATCCGATTTTTAGGCATGATCTTTATGAAGGCAATAACTCTAGCCACAAAGGTTGTATTAGGCTAATGGAATAACCCAGGCATGCAACCCTTGTGCCTAGGTGTAAAGTGGGGATTGAACATCCTTTCGATGAAAATTGAAGTTTGAAGTCCATTCTGACCCTCTTCCCTTCAACCTCTAGATCTCCCTAGAAAGATCCTCAATGTTCTGATGATACTGTTTAATTAAAGTTTTCAGATCTAATTCATTTCAATCTAGCGTTTCCGCAAGAGAATGTTCCTTTTTCCAGACCTTCTACTTCAAAAAAACGCGACGGAGATGAACATCGTTATGAAATAATGACGGTTCCGAGCAGCATGGTAGGTCTTGTTGGGGGACTTCACCCAAACCATCTAAGGTTTATTATGAATCTTCTTGCTGCAGGTAGCCCTACCCTTGCGAAGTGAAAGGATTCTTCTCACAAGAAGAAAATTCAATTGGAACCATTCAGTCCGTTTGTGAAAAGGTTACTCATGACTTAAAAAAAGATCAATAAAGAATGGTTTGGTTTTAGCAAAGCTGCTTTAAAAAAGAGTTGGTATGTATGATACATACACAAAAGAACACAGGGTCAGGTTTGTTCAAAGACTTTGTTTTTATATCGTAACAGTAGATATGTGGCGCATGATATAAACTTGTGAATAAACTGAAATTACCTAACTGGTAAATCTTATTAAAAGGTTCTTTAGGAATAGACCAATTTTACAAGCGCAAATCTTCTTTAGATATAGAACAATTAACAGGGTTAACAATATTATTGTCATTCATGAAAGAAAAACAGTTGTCTTTAGGCATGGAAGAAACTTCAAGGATAAAATAATAGAAATAAATTTAGTAAAGATTATCTGACTAATGAAGAATTAAATGATTCTTTTTTTAAAAAAATTACTAAGATAATATAGACTATTAACAATGAATTTAAACAATTATGGTAAGCAATAGTTTCAATTCTTGATCCGCGGTGGATGTAAACATGTCTTCGGCAAGTTATTGAGTATGGATACACCATTAAGATCGGCCGTGCTGCCACTCCTAGGTCTACGGACTTACAAGACTCCAAAGGCGACCCAATCTTAAGCGGAGATTAATCGGCATACTCAGACTTATGCAGAGACAAAACCTCAACATGATAATGAGAAACAAAGCTATAAAATTGTTTTAATTAAAGTTAAAAGAGTATATTATACAAAGTAAGATTATAAAGAATTAAATCATAATTCATTAATCAGATAAGCTAAATTAAATTTATATCATTATCTTATCATGAGTTGTCTACCAGCCAAGACAACAATGGTTTTAGCTACTCATGCTAACAATAAATTCCATTAACATGGCTCTGATACCATATAAAGAAACTGAAATTTACAGCTACCCAAATTCTTAAGCCGGAGATTAATCGGCATACTCAGACTTATGTAGAGACAAAACCTCAAAATGATAATGAGAAATAAATCAATAACAAACTCCAGGAGATGGGAATGAATGTTACAGCTTATAAGTGGAAAGGAAGCACTGATAAGCAAGCAACTAATAAGATAGTTGCAGGTTTCACAGGAACTTTAAGAAATTGGTGGGACAATGATCTCTACAGAACATAACAGAAATGATTATTCTTTATTGTGTGCATGCAAAAGAAGAATGGTTTTAAGGTGAAGGAGAGAACATACGTACTAATACGTTAGATGGTAGTAGAGGATTGCTACTTCCACCTTCTCTACAGCATAGCAAAGTATTTCATGGGGGAACCCACGATTTCCAGACAGAGCTTAGAAATATTAAAACAATCTTTACGCACGAAGGTTAAGGACTGCAGATGGTATAAAAATATTTTTATAACTAAAGTCATTGCTAGAGATGACTGTAATAAGATTATTGGAAAAAAAAGATTTCTTAGTGTATTACCTCCACACTTTGCATTTAAGGTCGGAATGATCCCAAGATAAAGAGATGATATGAAGGAAGATCCATACTTCAGAAATGACTTATGGCGATCTTGACCAGGTAATTCACTTGGTACACCATGGAGCTAGCAAGACTTAAAGCTCAAAGCACAGCTAAAAAAGAAACCAAAAAGTTTTGAGTAAACGAAAGCTTTGGAAGGTTTTGTCACGACTTGGCATTCCTATTATGACAACACCTTACTGCCAAAGAAGTTCCAAAAGTCGAGCGATCAAGGAAAATCGTCTCCTGAAAAAGGGTCTCGAAAAGAAAGGAATTCTAAGAGTAAGAGAAGCAAAAGCAGTTTCTCAGCAAAAATTCTGATAATGCTTTGACCTGTGGGAAGACAGGTGATAAATCTCCTGAGTGTGGAGAAACAAAAAGAAAATGGAACGAAGAGATCACTTCTTCTTCAACTGACGAAGAAACTAAGAAAGTTTCTAAACTATTCTAAATGAGAAGAATCTGAATAGAAATTATCTAAGGAGAAGAAAGCCCAAAACTGAGGGAAGGAATTCCTCAATGTTGATCGGCTGAGACAGATAGGAGTGATTCACGGATGCAATTAAGGAGCAGGTTGTTTGTGGCAATCAATCAATTCGAGTTCTCTCTAAGACTCTGACAGAAATTCTCTTTTCCACCATCGAGAACATCAAAAATGATGAAGCCCGAAGAAGTTATCTCCTTGAACTCAAAAAACATGTCTTAAAACAAAAGGATAAGGAGTTTACAAGGAATGTGAGTCCTTTTAGCATGAAACAAATCATTGCACGATAACACTGATAAAAAGGAAGAACCCTCTATCAGTAATCTTAGAGCAGAGGTAAATCTCCTTAAAGAAAAAGTGTGGAAGTTAAGTCCAGATTCACAAAATTGAAATTGATGCCCTAGCAAAACAATTCTTAAGACAAATGAAGTATTCTTAAAGGAAAGAGGATGCCTACAGAGAGATTGACTAGAATCCTTGAATCAATCAGCCCCTTCATCACCTAAAACGTATCAATTGATGCAGGTATTAGTATGATCACTAAAGTGAGCTCTCCGGAGTTCTCTCATTATGAAGAAGCTTGTCGTTAATTCTAATTATGTACGTAACAAAATTGCGTTGTTAGACAGTGGTTGCATATCGCAATGCATTATTGAACGGACTCCCCTACCAAGTACCTGTAGGGGGGGAGAGGAACGTACTAAAATATACAGTGCGACTGGTGAAGTACTGTATAAATTATAAGCTTCTAATGCTCTATCTGCAATGGACGGTATATGCCTTGCTAATGATTTCGCTATCGACTTGGCCGTCCAGCCACAGTCCATCAATGTGCAGTCTGTTTATACCAGTACCATCTATAACACCTGTGGTGCCATATGATTTTCTGCAAATCTCATAGGAATTGAGGACACCAATATGTTGAGACTTTGACCCTCAAGTCACAACCACAAAAATATGAACAGCAAATTAGGAACCAGAGACTTAGGCCTGTAAATATTTTGGATAACAAGCTGAGTGAAGACCACTATTGCCCCAAAGGAATTAACTCTAGCCCCGAAGGTATGTACTATGCTAATGGAATCAAACCAAGAGCATCGCACTACTTTTGTGCCTGGATGTTAAAGTGGATGAAAGCCTGTCGATGAAAGTTGGAAGTTGCTCCATTACAGCACCCTATTCCCATTAACCCTATAGATCTTCCATAGAAGTATCCTTCAATTTCCTGATGGATCGGTAACATAAAGTTTTTCAAATAATTATTTCAATCTAGAGTCTTTCCAGCAGAGAATGTCTCTTCTGAGACCTTCTACTTCAAAAACCCGGAGGAGATTAAACCTCTGTATGAACCACGGAGTTCAGAACCGCATGGGTAGGTATTCAATGGGGTAGACTTTACCCAAACCATCCCTAAGGTTTATATGAATCTCTTTTACAGGAGCCCTACTCTAGCGAAATTAAAGCTCATTCTAACTAGAAGAAATGATTCAATTGGAACATTAAGTCAGTGAAAAAGTTTTACTATGACTTAAAAAGATGCAATAAAATGAGTGGTTAGTCCAAACGCATGCTTAAAAGAGAACTTTTTTAGATTTAGATTTGGAAGTCATGCCATTCCATCAATGTTCCATCGTTATACCAGTACCAGACTTTTAGATTGGCCTATCAGACTTTTTTAATAGAATGGCGTGGGCTAACACACCTATTTATGATCCTTTTTATGGCAGAGTAAGCGTTTGAAAGGACTTGAATGGTTCCAATTGAATCTTTTATATGAGAAGGGAGAGCTTTCATTCCAGTAGAGAGGGATAACTGCAAAAAGAAGATTCATAATAAACCTTAGGATTGGTTGGTTTTTTTTTTTTTTTTTTGAAGTTACCCCGACGAAAAACCTTACCTGCTGTTATGAAACCTCCGTGTTTCATACAAATGTTCCATCTCCCTCTGGGTTTTTGAAGTAGAAGGGTCTAGACAATTAGACCTTCTATTGCTGGAAGGGACTCGAGATTGACAGAATAGTTTGAAAGAATTAGATCTGAGAAAACTTAAGTTGTGAACAGATCCATCAGAAAATTTGAAGGATACTTTTATGGAGATCTAGAGGTTGCATGGAAGAGGGTCATAATGGACTCCAAACTTCCAACTTTCATCGAGCAAGGATTTCATCCACTTAAACAATCCTAGGAGCACAAAAGTATGTTATTCTTTGGTGTGATTCCATTAGAATGTAACACTTTGGGGCTAGAGTTAATTGCCTTTGGTGGCAGAGTGGTCTTCACAGCTTGTAATATACCCGATCTATTACAGCTAAGGCCTATGATCCATAAAAGGGATTCGCGGAATTAAATAAAAGAAGAAAACGGCTTACTAATAAGGAGACTTTTATTCCATGGGAAGCATATGTTACATAGAGACAAGAGAATCAAGAAAATTGTGTAGTCTAGATTTCTGAGCTTAGAATGAGAAATTAGATTGCCTATCATAGGAAGAAATTAAAGACAAGAGATAAGGAATCTGAAAGTCTCTTTGATTGGAATATTATTATTTCCGTCTGTTATGTGGATAAGTAAAAGCCATTTTATCTTGATATTTATCTTTTTCTTTATCCTTTTGATAAGTGGGTTTGTCGACTTTTCTTTTTTTGAAGTAAATGGGTGACATTTCTGTCGGCAATACTTGTTGATGATGTCTGTTAGGACCATGCTTTGTTGGGCTCAGAGTTTATTTTAATCATTACATTCAAAAGGAAATTCCATTATTTGAGGAACTCTTGCCTCTTTTTCGAGATTAATTCCAGCTCTTGAGCCTCAATCAGAGAGGATAGTTATTTCAAATTTAATATCCTCAACTAGAGGATTAGTCATAAACTGGATACGAATAAGACTGTACTAGGCCTTTGGTTTAACATTGTCTCATTATCGCAATTCTGTGAAGATGACGGCTTCTTCAAGGAGCTTCTTATGGGTGCTCCTGTATCTTCAGAAGCTAGATCTGACAAGGCTTTGTGTAGTCTTATTTTTAGTCCTTTTAGAAAACGACTTGCTGGGGGAGATTCTCTAACGATTGATGATTAAAAAATGCAACTATTTGGATGCTGGATGACATCCTTAATCAGACAACCTCTCTCAACAGATACTTGATCCTGTCAAATTCACAATACAAAAGGTCAAACTAATAATATAAGATATTCTTTTTGAATAATGTATTAACATAGATCTATGTCTCTGGAGAAGACAAGATAGTCTTAATCTATGGGACGAACTGAATTCTTCCGAAACTGTTTTTGGGTAGAACTTGCATGTTCACCAAACAGTTCCACCGTATAAACACCACCTTGCTATGAATGTCTTGGGTCACTTATAGGCTATATTGACTAACCATGTGTTGAGTAGTGGTTCTAAGAGATAATGAAGACTTGAACAAGGATACATCTGTATTCATGCCAAATTTAATGTTGAGGTCTGTGTTCCCTCGATAAGGTAATTGTGTATGCTAAGTGATCTACCTGCACTCAAACAGGAGATAAAATTTTACGTGATAGTCACTTTAGAGTAAGCGATACTATCAGGGGAAGAGTATAATTAACGTTTAGCAACCCAATTGAGCCTCTTGCAACAAGTATAAATTCAAAGTGTTCTAGGTTTTAGTGGCTTATCATATCCATCCATCATTTCTATTAGAAAATAGAAGTTTAACAAGATGCTGTACCTCAAAATTTTCCTATTCCTTGTCAGGGCTACAAATTGGCGAGACCTGCAAAGAGCTGATTTCAAAGGTTCCGTACCTTTGTAGTGTTATATTTAGTGAAGAAGTAGTTTGCGGATGCAACCGCTTCTTTGAAGCTTTCAGCAGCTTCAGCAGCTTCATTAGTAAGATCTTTTTTGAGTTTGAGGGGAGGAATATCTGGGTATTCCTGTTGGTATGAGTGTGAAACAGGGATCAGCACAATTGTAAAAGTTTATTAGAGCGAAGGGCCAAAGGAGGAAAAGGAGTTATTGAAGGTGGGTTAATGGGTTCCGACAGGCTTGCTAAGATGAGGACTTTGTTTGTGTCACACGAGAGGGCCTGATAGCTAAGGGTTTTGCTGAAGGTTTTGTCCTTCAGGGCGTTTTTTCCATTTGTTTTTGAACAAGGGGCTTCTGGTATGGCTTTTGACAAGTGCCTACTTTGATTCCCTGCAGAATTCACGAGTTAGAAAGTTGGCAACCGAATTATTTTCAACTTTAATAAACTCAATTTGGGAAATCAAACAACTAGATAATAAGGCATTGCCCCTAGCAAAAATGGTTTCGAAACAATTTTTACATTCCTTTGGAGATCTTCCTTTAGCAGATTTGCCAATCTACTCTTACGAGAAATTCTTTATTAAACCAATCATTCTTAGAACTTAGTGATACAGAGAACAATGGCAAGGATCTCGTTTGACTGTGCTATACTTCTTTGGGGTCGGATTCCAGATCCTGAAACAATAACGGACAATGTTCAGGTGAACCGGGGCTTTTCCTTTTGGTAAGAATTCCACCGGATCCAGATTGTCAGATGCATCAGTCTCAACGATACATGAAAATTAGGGTTGGAACATACCCAAAAAAGGAAGGTTACCATATCTCTTAAGGAGGATAACTGCCCTTGTTTGCTCATAATTAAATGGTGAAGGATTTTCTTCAACGTCAAAAGAAAGGGCGTACAGATATTGCAAAACCCATTGGAATGAAGTCAGCCACGTAGTGGAATAATCCAAGAAAAACCTCTGCTGCAACTGAGTTTTATCCAAAATGACATTGGGCAATTTATCAGAAAAACTGCTCAATTGGATCTGCAAATGGGATTTTGTAGGGGCTGATAAAGATCAGGCCCTAAAAATCAGATTTTTGTTTGAAACATTTATTTTCTTAGCACTAATGACCAAACCATTGTGCTTAATTGATTTTGATTTAAAGAAAATATTTAATTGTTAAAAATGAGATCAATGTCTCGGAAAAGATTTTAAAACATCATCAGATAAACAATTGAAAAATGGACTTAATATGATTGAAATAGAAATTCTAATATTGGAAATTATGAAGGTCATTTTTAGCCAAAATGCATAACATTTCCATTCAATTGTCCAAAAACGTGACGTTGTGAAAGCGTTTAATTTGACCTTTTCAGCAACTTTGACATTATGCCAAAATCATACTTTACATCAAATATTATGCGTAAATATTTGCTTCTTAAAAGTTCTCTTCAGAAGATCCTTTGGTAGGAATCGGGTAAGTGGATCATTTAAAACGGAGTTAAGTTGATAGTGAATCACGAATCTAGGGAACTCGTTCGGTTCAGCTGGCAATGTTTACGTAAAGGGTGAAACAACTCCATGTTGATAAAAAGGACGAATAATCTTATTATTCAAAAGGGTATGAATTCTCTTTTACAGATTCCATCAATTCAGGTTTTATTAGAATAGTCTAGCTTTTTGTGGAGATAGACTTTTTATCAAACCCCTTCACGTATGGTAAATCGATAATATTAGCTTCTATCCAAAAAGGCATTTGGAAATTCTGAGAAAATTTCTTTTTCAAAAATTCTTTTGAAGACGGGTAATTTTAGTAACCATCTCCGGGGTTTGTTAAAATTTGCCAATTTTTAAAATTTAATATTCATCTTTCCAAAAAACTAAGTTGGTGATTTTGAACGCGTTTGCTTGATGTAGAAATTTAATTTGCTTCAGGAAAAGTCTTTTTCTTTGTTGATAAATATAATGGAAGGAAATTTGTTTCCTAAAATTTTTGTTTAGATCGTAATCAAAAGTGAACATAAAGGTTTAATTGGGATATGAAAAAGGTCTACCCAAAATAATTTCTTCATAATGTTTTGTTTATCCTCCCCGTGGGAGAAAAACACATTAGATTTACTAAGGACCGATAGAAACTCGACCAAAAGCATCCGTGACCACATTAGATTTATTGGGGTGGTATAGGACACTCATATAATAATCTGTTAAAAGTTGTAACAACCTCATTTGGTGTAGGTTTAAGTCTTTTTGATTGAACACATATTTGAGACTAATATGATCGTTGAACACTGTAACGACTGGGGAGCACCCCCTGAAGTAAAATGACGCACTTGACCTCTCGGCGGTCTGTGTACAAGCGCATTAGTGATTCTTTCATGCGTGTCACAGTTAAATTTTAGTGGAAAATTTAAACTTCTTCATAGCAGATCATTTGCTAGAAACTCACTTCATTATATAGAGTAAAGAGAATTCATAATACATATTAGAACTCTAAGTCTCTTTTGTCATCTTTGACTAAACATCATAGATATAATAGGGAAACATCCCCTTAACAACGTAACATAATATCTAAACTATTAATTAACTTTAAATTAAGAACACAACATATGAAATCCTTGAAACATAAGGATCCCTTTCCTTGAACTTGGGGAAGCTATCCAAGGCATTCACTTTAAGAGAAATCCTATAGTCACCACCACCTACACTTTGTGTATGAAGATGAAGAACAATGGTTTTAGTACAAGGATGCACAAAGTATGACAACAATGCAGAAAACATGCATTTAAAGAGGACATTTTTCATAGAAAAGAAGAAAGATCTTAGTACAAGAATTCACTAAGTATGAAAACCATGCAAAACATACATTTAAAGAATACATTTTTCATAGAAAACAATGCATCATTCCTTCTAGTAAAACTTCATAAAACTTTGTACAATGCGCACAACATAGCTCATATACTTCAAATAGGCATGACACTATTCATAAAACCACATAAAGCCACATACTTCATTCAAGGCACATTAAATATATTCATAACTTCATACTTCGGTACTTTAGTCATTAACCCACAAGTAACCTTCTAGTAATACTTGGTGCAATGTGTGAATAGTGTACCATTCCACTATCCACACTCAAGCATCACTTTAATGTCACCAAGGTGAACATTCAAATAACTTCATTTACATAAACATAGGCATTCATAGGAACATAGCATATCCTAACCACATACTTAACATATGAACCAAAATGTTCCATGGACAACATAGAAGCCTCATCTCAAGACCACATGTAAGTCAACACTACCATTAACATCATAATAGTAAATAGTCAACAAAAGCATACTTGTATTTCATATCATATAGACATCACAAGACCATCCTCATAATCCCAATCTAAGCCTAATAGTGCAATGTATATGTGAAGTCCCATAACCTCATACATACTAAGTAAACTCATAAAGAGACAAAAAGCAATCATTACCATACCCACTTCATACAACAACTAGGAAAAGTATAGATCAGTTCTACCTACAAGTTAAAACGTTCAAATTTAGTTCACAAGACCACATACCCTATAAAAGTAAGACGTCATCATATTAGACACCTTAGGACAACTATTTGCTACCATCTAGGCGGAAGTCACCAGCACTGGCACCATGATCAAAGTGTCTCATATGGAGAGTCAAAGACACTTGGTGAATAACTGAGTCATTTGACGCGCTCATTAAGCACACCGAACTTCCCCTCTTCCCCGACTTAAAACTTTCCCTATTCAGCCAACACAAATGAAATTAACGGCATATTCTATGCATTTTAAACGCAGAAGTTAAATGCACATGTTGCTATTATGGAATGAAAGTAAAGCTAGTTAAGGACACCAAGCTCAAAAATAGATAGAAACAAAAATTGACACAAGTAAGTACGAAAGAAAATGAAATTTTCAACCAAGTAAATGATTTCCACATGAAAATACGAAGAAAAATCTGATCTTAAATGGAAGTGTACAGGTACAAGAGTTAAAAAAGGGTAAAATAAGGGAGAGTTTTGAATTTAAAATGGTTGAGAAGACTTTTGACCCTTTAGTTCCGCGCACTTGATCGACGAATGTCTATTTATTTGCCAACACAAAGGGATGGACTGAATGTACTTTTTTTGCAAAGTACATAGAAATACAACGCTTTAGGTTGGTGAAATGGAGGATCCACATCGGACTCATCGACCTTTTCGACATCTTCCTGAATAGTACATAAGCTCTTCTCATTGTCTCTTTCTCCCAAATTTTAATTTTCAACCCGCACATAAAAAAATCTTTATACAAACAAAAAAAATTAAAATTAACAATCTTGTTTCCTTCCAAGAAGAACCTTATTTAACGTTGTAGAATGAAGAAGACATGCTTTCAATATTTTTGTTAACCATGGTATATCTTTGTAAACGTTCTTTTGGTCCTTGATTCAAATGAATAGAGAGGGTTCACACGTCTGTGTTCTAAAGCTTAACGCTTCCGAAATGTTAATGTTATCTAACGAGTTGTTTAGAAGACGGTCATCTCTTAATTCTTTAGAACCTGTCGATTCTTGCCATTTTTTAAAGGATCGTGCAAGCCATATATCGAGCTTGAAAACAATGCATCGGACTCAGCCCTTGGTGAATTTTTATTTTGACGCTCCTAATGAGGTACATATTGTTATTTGTCGCCATCTCTCTCTATCCAAATATTATCATTGTCGCACCATTCCCTATATCAGTCTCAACAAATGTCATTTAGGGAATCTTCCAACTGAACACCATCTATGGAACTTCCAACCGAACACCCAATCGAGGCAACCTATAAACATATTTCACTAGGTGTTTCTTCCCTTCTACATGATACACACTATCCATGGTTATACGACTTAGAGCATCCACAACCACATTGACCTTGCAGGGGTGGTAGAGAACTCTCATTCTTTATCTTTCATTAATTTCAATTATTGTCTTTGTCGGAGATTCAACTCATTTTGATTTAACATATATTTAAGACTCTTATGGTCGGTATACATATATACATGAACACCATACAATTAATGCGTCGATATTTTCAAAGATAACACTACAACCACTAATTCAAGGTCATGAGTTTGATAATTCTTCTCATGCACCTTAAGTTGTCTAGAAGCGTAGGATACTACCTTCCCATGTTGCATAAGGTCACAACCCAAACCCACTCAGGATGCATCAAAATATACCACAAAACCATTTCTAACCTCTGGTGAAGTCAACAAGGCAAGAGAGGTAAGTTTAGCCTTAAAGATTTGGAAGCTTCTTTCACATGACGCCGACCAGTAAAATTTCACACACTTTTTTGTCAAGGTAGTCAAAGGAGAAACATGTCACATCTAGAAACCACACCGTAGAAGTTAGGGAAATCTCGGATTATGACCGGCGTACTTGACCTCTCATAGGTCTCTTACAAGACCTTACATATCGTTCATCGCATATACATAGTGAAAAGTAGTGCATATTTAGAACTTTTCACAAAACAGTTCATAGTCTTTAATATAACTCTTTCAATAAAGTATAGAAATACTAATCTCCATCTCTATCAAACTTAAGACACGAGAATACTTAGGGAAAAACCCGAATACTCTAAAAAAGATTGAAATATTAGTTTAATTACCAATACTTCAAATGGAAAAACAGAAACGGACATTATACCCCGAGGTCAGAGTGCGGACATACTTCAAATGCTCTTGAACGATGGTACGTCCAAGTCTTCCTTCCCAAAGCTCCTCACATAACAACTTGTAGCGATTAGATAAAGGCATTTAGGTAAAACCACATGTACTAAGTATGACCTAATACCTAAAAATCATAAAGACGTACTTTAATTTGAAATATGCATCTTTTCATTTAGAAATCACATTTATAATCATAAGAACAACATTTATCAACTTATAAACACATAAGATAACATTTAAACAAAATCACGTAATTTTAGAGTCACTTCACAATGGTCATTCACTATTACAGTGAAGTCCCTTCAGTGTACAATGAAGTGTCTTATTATTTATTTAGATACTTTCTAGCATGTAGTCCCTCAATAAAAACTATCCTACAACTCACCTAAGATACACAAAGAGAGACCTCCCATATAACCTCCCAAAACATGCCTAGATGATACTCAAGACTACTTATAATGAGTCACATACACAATTACAAGACATCAACATATGCATAACATGACATACTCCTTCTAAAGGCTATTAAATGACCTACTTAAGTAAATTAAGAAGATAACGTCTATGATTGACCTCTTATGATACCTAAGTATCTTGAGACTACCTAAGGTTAGGATTATGTCAATATTCAATCATGCCTAATGAAGTCATTCTCAATACTTCCAAAGAGGTAGACATGAAGAGATTATCCCTAGCAATTTGTACTCACTTATATAGGGGAATCCGTAAGTCACATTTAGATTGTGTAATCATTTCATTTAAATGCTTCATACATAATTCATTAGTTCATTAAGAGAGTGCCAACATATTAAAGGAAATTTCAAGTAAAGTAATGGGTCTTGAAACAAGAACTAGGGGCTCTAACTAACACTTTTTTAAGCCTATTTGCAATGTCTAAATAGTGTCCCATAACACACATAAACTCATAGAACACTATAAAGTAGTAAGTATCCCACATGATGGGATAGGCAATAACGACATAGACGATGATAGCAAGACAGGGAATCTTGAGTTCTATCTCCTACTCGATGAGGATGGTGTTACTTTACAATGGTACAATGTTTAGACAAATCCATGAAGGCACTATGGTTAAGGAATAATAGGGTATTCGTTGTATTCTAGTTGCATTCTTTGACTAAAAATTATTCCCACCATACTCACTCTGTTGCTTAGCTTCGTTCTAATAATAATTCACATTAAGGTTCATGTAAAGGGTTTCATAAATCAAGTTCAAACCAATTACATTTGCCCTCAAAGCGGTCTTCTAGGGGTAAAATATTGAAAAAGAAGATCATGATGAATTCCTCTAGTTTGATATGATACGTTCATCAATCAACATGAAGCCTCAGTCCGGAATTTTAAGTATACCATACGACTTTCTCGCGCTTCAATAATTCATAACCTTACCACTAGGTCAAGGTTTTCACAGTGAAAGACTCTCTAAACATCATTAAGGTCTCATGTCATCATACATTACTCAAGATAAGAGTTTATCAGCGAAGTGAAGGACATCATCAATTCATAACTAGACATATCAAGTAAGGGATATAAGTTAACCAAACAAGACACCACCTGCTTCACTTAAACTCAGATACATGCCAGGCTAGAAAAAGTGAAGTAACCATTATCATGTCTTAAGAGTAAATCATACACACGATCATAAAATAACAAATGTGACCAACATAGACCTTTATAGTAATTAGGAATAAACACAGACTCAAACCTAAGACTATACAACGATTGGTCAAAGTAATAGGTCTAACAAGATCACCTAAGATGACAGAATCGAAAGAACAAGATATAACTTCACAGGTAGATAGATAATTTCATGAGTCATATAATTAAACACCACACATATCCACATACTTATAGTATTTCCGACAAGGCCATGTCATCATAATAAATAAGAGAACCACAAGAAGGTAACATAACTGCAAGTAAAAACAAACATGCCAACAAATGGAACATTTAGGAATAAACAACATAATTGAAGTTTAAATAACATCAAAATAAAGGAAATTAGGCAGCTCACCACCACATCATCCTCAACACCTCAATCAAATATCAAATCAACCAATTCGATATCACAAGGACCTTACCCAAGGCCATAACAAACAATTAAACATATTTGTAACAATATTTATGAAACTAGGCAATATTACTACATATTCATCAATCAAACACAACCTATATATCAATTTAATATAATCATTAGATCATTAGACAGCCCATAGAAATATACACCATAATTCATCAACATTATGCTAATATCAAGTAAACCATAACTTAGTAAAAAACTAGGGTTCATAAAATTCGTGGGTACATAGGTAATTTAGGTTAAAATCATAAATACATTAACAATTTAATCCATAATAAACGTTTTAAAACAATTTATGCAAGAACCAATGGTAGAATCATGAAATTGCACAATTCAACTTTGAAAACATTAGAAAACTTTTTGAGAGATGGGAAACATGATGAAGAGAGTTTCAAGGATAAAAATCCATACCTTGATGAAGCTTATTTTTCAGTTTGATGAAAAAACTCCACCCAATTGGTAACACCATGCCCTTCTTGAGATTTGGACTTTCTACGGAGTTAGAGAGAATTCAAGGATTTGGGGTTTTTGATTTGGTGAAGAATGAATCTTCTAAGTGTTAAAATTTGGGTGTGGAGCGTAAAGACAGAGATTAGAAAGATGAGAGATTGTAAGGCTGTGAAGGTGTGTATTATTAGAGGAGCTCCTATATGTCTACACATAAATTACCACCGTCATCCTCTTACTACATATTGGCCGACAAACTCTTTGACATGATTGGCGACAAACTATTTACTTACGACTTTTGTACATTGCCATTTTTTCAGCCGACGCAGACGACAAAAAAAAAAGACTCTTCCTTTATACATATGGCTGCTATTAGCGACACTAAAAACAACTAAAAACAAATAATTTACATATTCTTTCTTCTTTCTTTTCTTTTTTTTTTCGAAACTAAGTACGTCGGGATTACCGTATATCCTTGGTTGCATTTTGAGCAAATATGATCAGGGTATTTGTGTCCACTAGCTTGCAGTATCTGATCACAGTTATTCGGATATGACCCTGCTTATGATTTAGGTGTTGCTAGCTTTGGTGTTTAAAATGACAAAAATCCATTCTGGGACTTTTCCATGTATGCTGTCTTATTCTCGTGAATTGCGTACTCATTAAGTGATCTCGTAATACTAACTTCCATCTATGGCGTTGCTTGGTAAATAATTATTTGCTAGCTCTTTGAATAATAGTTGATTAATCCAATTATCCTTTTATTTGCATAGAAACTGGTATCTCAACTTTTGGGATCTCTGGTTGTTGCCCTATATCTTCCGTATTTATCCTATCCGTGTTAATCCAAATTTGTACTATCTGGTTTTGGTTTATCTCGTTATAAAGATCTCAGATGGGTGGTATAAAATTTTTTAAAAAATCAATTTCCTTTTATAATTATTTTGTATATTAAAAGGATTTGGGATCTCGGGGATTCCACTTATCTCTGTTACCCATCATATGTATATACAGTATTAAGTACATACATTAACGGATAACAGGTTTTAACAGTTGGGTGGTTAGGTTGGCATTATTAAATTGTTATAGACCTGTAATTTTTGGGTGTTTAAATAGATACTGGGTTTTGTCAGTCGGAGTAGATTTGGGTTTGAGATTTGAAAAGGGTGTGAATTTTCGTATAGGTGTTCAATGAGGTTGGGATATATGCCGTTATATATTCTTTTCCGTGTGCTAGGTGCATATGTAGTGTTGTGGGTTGGGGTTCTACGATTCGATGGCTTTGGGATAAATGGTTTTGGTAAATAAACGTTAGGTTATAATTTTTTGATGTTGTTTTTTTCCATAGATGTTGTACTCTGTGTTACCTGCAACATTGTATGTTAATGTTAGGGGTTTATAAGGAGTTTCCAATCATATCCCTTTCTATCTTGGATGTTTCCGTATGGCTTACGAGTTCACTCCGCATGTTTTGAGTCATGCGATGGACATTAGCTTTCTTTTCCTTTAATTCATTTCCATCGTTATACTTTTGAACTAGATTTGTTCATCTTGCAATAGATATTTCGCATATCTTTTTCTTGAGAGGTAAGCTCTGCAATTAGATTTTCGCAGGTTTTTATAAGTTCAATTGCTAAATGTAAAATTAATAGCTATTTAATATCAATCTTCTTATTTCCTGGGTGTAATGAATTAATCTATATTTTTAGTTATCAACCTTTTACCTAGTGTATATCTGTTCTTACAATTAATTATTGTTAAACTATGTATGGTTCAACGCTAGGAAACAGTTATATAATGCAAATAGTTCCTTCCTATTATTCTCCCATTTTGCTTGGCTGAGTAGAGGATATGATCTGAGATACCTGCAAGGTGTTCTATCTTTTCTTGAGTATATTTCTATTTTTAATATCTCCTCCAGAACATGATCACTGAATCTGATTCAACTATATAATGTAAATATGTAATTTCATCAGGTAAAATGGAAATAATTTGGGCATTTTTACATTATTTTTGAGTTTTTCTCTTTAGCGTCAAAGTAGTATTCAACATCTTTTTAAGTTTTATATAGTTGGTTTTAACTGTTCTGCTCGTTGGGTAGTATCTATACGTGGTTGACTTAATCTTAAAGATGTTTAACTTCTTTTTCTAGCTATATTTAATCAAGTGTGATGATTTTTTTGTACATATGGTTTGATTTTATTTCCATTTTTTTCTATTTGGATACCCACAAAAATTCTCTTGGGGTTTATTATTTTCTGCTTTACTTTGGCTTAAGACTAATACACATGAATTTTTATTATGTATTAAATTTTTCATAATAAACCTCGTATGTTCTCTGATGGGTTCTAGATATAGAATAATAGTTTAATCTAGGTATACAAGCAAGTGACACCTAATGGTTAAAGTTAATGAGCCATCATTGGGTTCTACCCTGGTGCATTTTATATCCCAAAAAGGGTAAGTACCTTTCCATTCATAGAAACCTTGCGGTCCTTTGAATGCTGTTAATTGTTTAGAGTTCTTTGTAATTTTAAATGATAAAAATCATGATTTAATTCAAAATTGCTAAAATAATTACCTGTATCTGTCTACTGTCAGTATTTTATTAGGTATTGGCCAAGAGTTGTATGTTTTTGTTTGGCGTGTCGATTCTGTTAATCTATACCATTCTACTCTTACAGCTTTTTGTGCACTATGTTTTAAACTATAAATGCCGGGCTGTTGTTTACTATTACTTTCTTGGAAATATTTTTTTCTAAGATTCATTTATATGTATTTTAAATTCTTTGTGATCATCAAAGTTTTATTTAATGGTTTTTTGTGTTAATATACTATTGTCATCTATTAGTTCAATTTTACTTTGGGTATGCTTTCTACCATCATGTAATGGGTCATATTAATTAATTGTCTAATTGTTCATTAATATTTGCCTGTGGGCTATTTAAAGATAATATTTTCTAATTGTGTTTCTTGTTATGTTATAGAGAGTTTTCATTTCTTTGTTTATTTCACTGCCTTTTATCCATCCATAGCTTTCGTGTTTATTTATTCTTTTTGCTATGATTTGTTTCCACCAGGTGTATTAAAACCACCAATGTATTTTTTTGTTAGTACTATGTGGGTAAAATCTATTAAACAGGGCATTCCTAAAATTGATCTTTGTTGTAAATTCGAAAACTTATAGAGTTCTTCGCGGTTAGTGATTTATCCCATATTTGGTTATTTTATATTTTTTTCTTGTATTTTATCATAATTCCTCATTATTTTAAATCCTCTTAATACATGGGGTTTTTAATTTTCCCATTTATCTTTCGTAAACCATTATACTTTACATTGGTGTTTGCTTCTGCTCCTGTATTTGATCATCGGGTTATAGGTATCTGTGTTCTGATATACTTCTATAATAATTTTGCAATATATATATTTCATTATCATTGTTCATTTTATAATATTTTTTTATGTGGAGGTTCTTGTCATTGTCGTTTCTATATGGTATGGTTTAAAAATTTCTCTCGCCATTTTATTCCTAACATTAATATTATAGTCTTGGTATATCTAAATAAAATCGATTTTTAATGGTCTTCCACCTATAATTTTCTTTTTGTTGTCTTCTAACTTGTAGTTATATTTCCTAGGTAATCCAGTGCAGTATGGCTTGTGGTCCGTTTTTATTATTCTTCTTTTAAACTAGTTCTCTTGTATATGATTTTTTCGTGTCCTGTGTTTCTTAAGGATTGTATTTTCCTCATCCATTAGTCCTGTTTTATTGGGGGGAAAAAAAAAAAAAAATAAGGATTGGTGTATTTCTTCTAGAGATCTTGTGGTAGTTCATATTTCCTGTAGATGTACGTATTACTTATGGAAATAGTTCTTGTTATTGGTCTTTGGTTGCACTTGTACTTGGGTAACGAGATCGGTACTTAATCGTTCTTTCATCATTTCTAAATTTTCTTAATTGTCAATTCTTTGAACTATAATCAGATTATCTATAATGTAATTCTTCTTCAAATGGATTTCTATTTTTTTTATCAATTTAGTTGTTTGCCATTATTATGTGGTGAGATATATATAAACTTTTTACATCTTGCGGTGAATAGCTTTTACTGTTGTCTGTTTTATTCCTGCGATATTCAATATACAACTCATGATATCTATGTTTGGTTATCTGTAAGTGCTACGTATAATAGCACTTATTAATAAATTAACTTTGGTATATTAGGTTTCCTTTAACTGCACTTAGTACGCTTGTGCTATAGGAGTATATTCTATCATCTGCAAAATATTTTCAAGGGGGGTATCTAGACTTCTTAAAAATGCTTTTGTAATCTCTTGTGCTCCTATGATGTCGTATTTATAGCTTCTTATTTTTATCTTTGATTTCTTTATTTATACTCGTTGATGATTATTGGGTTATGTATGCTTTCCACTTGTATATTTAATATCAATAACATGTCTTTTTGGTTACTACCGTAATATCTTCTTTGTCTTTTAACCACGCTTTTTGTAGGTATTCAAGATCTTATCAACACTTAAGTCTATTTCTTTCCTTTTATGGTGTTCAAAGTTTGTATACTCAAAATATGATTTTTGTGGTGATGCTTTCATTCTCAGATTTCTTCAGTTATATTTTATTTCACTTTCAGGCATGTATTTCTTTGTCTTCGATCAACTATTGGGTCAATGTTTCTCTTCATTGTCTAAATCCGTGTACTCGGAATGCTTTCCTTTTAATCTCAGTTGCATAATATATATATTCTATTTGTATAGATTGTTTTCATTTATATAATCCACAAATTTATTTTGTCTGTAAATTTTCGGTATTACAATCTTTAGTTAGATGCCCTATCTTTCCACAATTCTATAACATGTTACTTGGATATTTTTCCTTTTTTGGTCTATATGGCCTTTTTGTTTGGAATTTTATATCATACCTTCTTCTTGGTTTGTTATATTTAATTTAGGTTCTATTTTGGGATAATTTTTATATCTCTGGGTTTGTTTTGTGTCCAATGGTTGGTGCCCATTTTATTTTTTGCCGCAACCTGTAGATTTTAGATTTAATAATTTTTCCTTGTGATTTTCTTTAGGGGTTTCACATAATCGTGTAAACCATTGGGCATTAAAAAATTGTTATTCTGAGTCTAAAAGTATCCTGATACGTCTGCATTTTCCAATCCTTACAACTTTTGTACTAATGGTTCTGTTAATTTTGTAAAATATTGTTGTTCTTATTCTGTGGCTTCACAAGATATATTTTGCTTTGAATAATATCTTTAAATGCACAAGTCTATTGTTATATAAGCACATGTTACATATAGTTAATTTTGTCATTAATGTCTATTTATTAATTCTTCTTGTTTGCTCGTATATATGTGGTCATGACTCAATTCTATATCGGCTTAATCTTATATCTAATATTTTCTATATTCGGCATTGCTGGATGGGGATCATCCATTGGTGTATTCATTCTATACTCTTCCAACACTTTTGGGGGTAGATTTTCTATCTATAATTTAACGGTTCCTACAAATGTTCTTTCAATAGATCTTGTTTGTTTTGTGTTTTATTTTTTTATCTTCAATTGTTTAGAAGATATTCCTGTCCATAATACTATTGCTTAACGTACATCTGTTACACAATCTAGATTCTAAGAAATTATATGTTCACGTCGTTGGTCTTGGGAATCCAAGGTTATTTAGCCTAGACTATTCACATTGCATTAGCCTCTATTGATGTTGATAACTTATGTGTAATAGTTGGTGGATGTCGTCTTGGATGAGCTCTCGGACTATTTTAGGGACTATTCTGGGACTCTTATCTGCTTGACCTGATGTACTGGTTATCTGTATCTTTTAGTTACTTATAAGTTCTTTTAATTGGTTCTCTTTCTCAAGATTTCCGTATATGTTTCACTTATGTCACTTAGTTTGATTTGTGGTCATTTCATTTTCATTATTTAATTTTATGTCATTAATTCAAGGTCGTTCATTAGTTTTTGTTACCATGCGTCTATTTTATTTTTAATTTATTTTCTTTTATAGTTATTTTCTATTGTGTTGCTTTGTGAATATTTTCATACAGCAATTTTAAATTCTATCCAATCGCTTTAGTTCAATATTATTGTGTTTTTTATTTCTGTCTATTTTTGTTACTTTCTTGCTTGCTTTATTGTTATTTTTTCTATTCTTTTAATTGTGCTATTTCTCTTTTCTGGTATTAATACCATAGTGTAGCTATCTTTCTAGCGTTGTTGTTTTCTTTTTCCAAACATCAAATATAAATTATTCCTATTCTTCTTATATCTCTTCCCGAAATTGGAACATACTATTTTTATCAACATTCCATCTTGACTTTTCATATGTTTTTTAGTCTACTGCCGAAATCTTCTTTATGTAATTATAATTGTATTATAGGATGTGGTTGTAACTATATTCAAGATAGTCTATTTCTAGTTTTAACTAGATAGCTTTTCTTGTGTTAGTATTGATTTATACATACTTTGCTGATTAATATATTTATTCTAATTCTTTTCATTTTGTAATGCTTGTCTTTGCAGTATTTTTTCGTTTAGTTCTTCTATTAATGTTGGTTATAGATTTCTCTGTTCCATACTGTTTTTTCAAATAACCAAATATTTGTATTTGTTTTCGGAAATTATATGTATCAAAGATCTTTTTTTTCGTTCTTGCTTAGCTAATTGTAACCATTGATATTTCCATGATAATGGTTTTACATTTGTTTACTATTTTTCTTACCTTTTATCTAGCTTGGTCGTTTGCTGTTATTCTTTCTTATTTTGTCATTAATTTGATAAATTTTTAAAAAAGCTTGTCTTAAATGTTGTCTGGATTCTAATAGTTTTTAACCTGTAATTCAAAACCATATCGGGCGAGCTAATGTTCAGTCATATTTAATCTTCAATTCTAAGGCTATTATATAATACATATGTCCTAAGAAGTTATCTGTGATATATTTGGTATCGTTTAATTCAGTCCACCTGAGGTGCAATTTCTTTATTAGTTATGAAGAGTTATATGTATTATAAATTTCTTGTTATATCAGTATTAAGATTTTTTAAATTATATAAAGTACTACTATATTATAGTCTCATCATCATCAATTAAAATGTAAATAAGTAGTCATATTTATTATTTTGTAAAAAGTTTTATTCCTTCCGATCTTAATAAATAGACTTAATTATTAGGTAGTAATAATGCTTTACAATCATCCGTCAGTAACTATACAATCTGTCTTTCTTTAAGATACCTAACAGCGCATCAAACTTTGTTTTACTCCCCTAAACGACCTTTTCTTTGCCTACTGGTTTTAAACATTAGGATGGCATAGCTGGGATTACTTTTAAAGAGATGCTGATAGCAAACCTTCTAAAGATGCTTATTATAACATTTATTAAATACATGATAATAAAAACTATAACTCAACAAGGAGATTTAAAGGAATAAATGATTAGCTACTCATAAAAACTTACAGAGTGATATACCTGATTTTGAGATGAGGTAGCTCCAGATTTTTCCATATAGTTTTATTATATTAGCTTATACCATTTGGGGGGAAGCGTTATTAAAGAGAGAGAAATTAGAAAGATGAGAGATGTTAAGGATGAAGGTGTGTTTACTTAGAGGAAAAAGCTCCTCTTCTATTATACACATAAAAAGACCCCTAAAGAACCTCCAATACTCTTATTTTTAAGTGGGAAGAAATTACAAGTTCACCCCTCAACTTGGTAGTGAACGTGCACAGAACACACTTAACAAACGGAAGGGACATCGACCACCCGTCCATTGAACAACGGACCGTCTGGTTGGTCCGTCGTCTAGGAAAAAGGTTTTTATTTGGTACCTCCTTTCCCCAGGCTAAGTCCAAAACTAAGACACTCAACCAATGGGGCGTCGATTGACCCACTAGGGGTCGACCGCCTCCGTGGTTTGGGCTGTGCTGGGCAGACTTGGCACCTATTTTGGGTCCTTCCTCATGGACCCTTGGATGATCCTTGGGGATATTTTGTAGTTCGTTTCCAACCCAAACATGAAATTATACAATTTAGCACCTCTTTCATGAATTGTATAAAAACAAACACATTAAAAAACCGCGAAACATTTTAGACAACAAGGTCGTTTCAATGGCAAACCTTTTCGACGTATGGACGTTCTTTGGATATGGGACCTAACAAACGTCCCGCATATTTTCACGCTAGATCTATTTATATTCAAATAACTCATTTAGCCCTTAAAACTTCCTGCCCCCCCCTACCCCGCTAGCCACGCCCTCGCGGCCCTCGGGGCCTTCGTCGTGGCACGTCTTGGTCATCCCCTTGAGTTGCCCGTCCCCCTTGCCCACAGTCTTGTGCCTCCTTCCCCCCTCTATCTTGTTTTGGGGCGGCGCTCGATGAAACCGAATGCCCAACATGTGTAGGATCTGGTGCACGCTAAGTCATTTAGGGGTTACAATCTCCCCACTCGGACAACATTGCCGCGAATGACCCTGGCCTCTCCGAATATTCAAGAATAGAGATTAAACTAGAGATAATAATCATTAACCATACAACATCAGGTTCAAGACAGAAACATAAATTTTTCACATATCCAAGAGATTCACAACACAACAAGTGAAACTTAGATAGACAATTCATACACGACATTATGCTTCAAAATCATATGCTTCAGTCATTCCAAATAGTAAAAAAATCATTTATATTCCAATATCAACTAACATACATCAGTTTTAATCACTAATACACACAATTTAGATAAAAGAATCAATTAGTCAAAATGTTAAAATTCTTACAGTGAACGGGAAACACCTTACATCTAAATTCAACATTATGCTGAAAATTTGGCAAGTATGTGGTTATAGTCTGCGAGGAAAATTGCTAGTATGAAAAGGTAACATGATATAAGCACATTCTTAAAAACATAATCCATGTCTTCATAAATACACAGGCAACAAGTTAAGAAATTCCAATTTCTAACAAAAGTTCCTTAACACGATGCAAATGTAACATGCTTCAAATCATTCTATCCCGTCTTTCTAACAATACACCCCACTCGAAGGAACTCTTATGCACTACAATAAAAAAAAAGCACAGACTACCCTCATCATATCACCATACCAGACTTTTCCCCTCTAGTTCCAGAGTGAATAGAATTCACTTTGTTGTGAACAAATCTTGGAGCACTAGGAAGAGCAACTTTTTACATCTTTTCCTAGAGTAATGTAGGACAATCTCTCTACTTGTGTCCTCCTTACCACAACACAACTCCGTCGGCTCATAGAAACGTCACATTAATGCTGCTTAACTCAATTGACGACATGCATTTTGAGAACCACCTCCTTCTCCCATTTCCCTTTAACCCTCTTGGTTACTTCTTGATTTTGAGCCCCTCCTTTTGAACCTAGTTTGCCCTTGATCACTAAAACCCAACCTTTTAGTTTCCTAACCATCCTCCAAGTTTCGATCGTAAATGATTGTGCAAACATGATGGGTTGCTAGTAGGTCATCATCATGTAGCATCGCAGTACCACATTCTACTCAAAACTTTGACAATTGTCATCAATGATCATTTCACGCCTCGGGTTGACACAAGGGATGGCATTTATAGATAATATTGAGACTTCAAGACCTTTTTCCTCACACTCATATTACCTTGATTGAGCTGATAAACACTTACTAAGTCCCTCCTTCACAGGGGAAGTGTTACCAAGAAAAGTTCCTAAATCCTTCCCACTCAATCGGGACCCGATTCCTTAGGCTCTTATCGGTTTCCATTGAGTGTAAATTTTTAGAAACATCCCTCAATGGTCCGAAGCAACTCCACCTTCTCACTAGAGGTAACCCATGCCACACAACACCTTGTACACTCCATCAAGAAATCGGTGGATCCTTTCCCATTTTATATCCAAGAAAGCAGGCGGATTCATCCTCAACAAACATGTCTACGTAGACATCATATTTGCAACAAATTCACCCTAGGATCCTACTAAATTTATTTGACTAGTCCAACGGTTGGGATAAAATCAACCTAGCCTCCGTAATCTCCCGTTAGTTCAACTCCAGAGTAACCTTGGAACCTCATTACCTCCTTCCTGCATTAGGCTTGCTTACCTTCTCCTTGGACTCCTTGCCTATCCTGAGCACTGGTTGAAAACTTCTCAACTTGATGAGGATCTCCCATGCAATCATTCTGCGTATTTCCTAGCCAGTGTCCTCATCCTATTCATCTTCCTAGAAACACAAGGAAAACCGAAAAGAAAAAGAAGTAACTATATGATTATTTTACCCACCACACTGACATAGGACGAGAGACAAAAGAAGGGAAACTCTAGCATCCTATAGGCTCTCTCCCGTAGATGTGTCGCGACTCACACCAAAATATTAAGTCTCAATCTAATTAAACTTAAGGCACGAGAATACCTGGGACACAGCCCATACTTCAAAATATAGAAATACTTCTATTACAATACTTCAAATGGAAAATATAAAAGACGTATATACCCTCGAGTTAATTGAGGTCATACTTCAACTTCTGTTGAACGATGCTACGGTCCAAGTCTTCCCTACCAACGACAATAGAGATAGAAAAAAGAATGGATTAGTACAACTACATGTACTAAGTGTGACATAATACATAAAAATCACGAAGATGACCTTTTATTGGAAATATGCATATTTTCATTTAGAAATCACATTATAATCATAATAACACATTTAAACCAAATATCTTTATTTTAGAGTCACTTTAGAGTAAATCTATTCACTCTTATAGTGAAGTCTTTTCACTCTACAATGAAGTGTCTTATTATTTATTTAGACACTTTCTATCATGTAGTTCCCTCACTAAAAGTTATCCTTTGACTCACCTAAGCAAATTAAAGGTAGAGCTCCCATACAATCTCCCTAAGCATGCCTAAATGATCTTTAAGACTACTTATAATTAGTCACATACACACTTATAAGACATCAACATATGCATAACATGATATTCTCCTTCCAAAGGCTATCAAACGACCTACTTAAGAAAATTAAGAAGATAACTTCCATGATTGATCTATTCAAGATTACTTAAGTAATCCATAAGACTACCTAAGGTTATATCATGTCCACATAATCAACCATTTCCCTAACTAGAGTTGTTCTGAAGAAATCAAAAGATAAGACATGAAGAGATCATCCCTTATGCCCTCTTCACACTTTAGGTAAGGAATCCGTAAGTCACTTTAGATTTGGTATTCATTCAAGTACATGCTTCATAACGTATGCCATTATTTCATTGGTTCATTAAGAGACTCATACATTATATAGAGGAATTTCAAGTAATTGTCTCGAACAAGACCTAGGGACTCTTACTAACACCATCAGAATATATTGTGCAATGTCTAGATAGAGTCCCATACCACCACCTAAGCTTCATTGAAATTCTCTAATGCTATTAAGCATCCCACATGATGAGAATAGAGCCCAATAAGGACATAGGTCCATGATTATGAAATACCGTGATTCCAGAGATCTATTCTACTCTCGATGAGGTTGTTCTACTTGCAATGTAGCAAGGTAGACCCATACCATGTAAGGCACTATGGTTAATGTAATACAAAGGGCATGGCTTTTGTGTATTCTATTCTAATTCTTGACTAAAACTCTTCCCTTACCATACTCGCCTTGTGCTAACCGTTTGTTCTCATCTATTAATTCAGATTAAGGTTTATTATAAAGGGCTCTATATTTAGCAAGTTCATAAAACCATTACATTTCCCCTTCCAAGAGGTCTCAGGTTTAACGCGTACAATATCGACAAGCAAGCTCATAAGACTTTCCTTAGGTTGTTATATGCTACCGTTCTATCGCAATCAACTAACTTATCCATCTTCTTTACTTTGAAGGATACATTACGACGTTCACGTCAACATTGATAACTTTACAATAGGTCCAAGGTTTATCACATAAAAGACACTCTTAACTTCTTTTAAGGTCACTTTTCATTCATAGATTCAGAGACAGCATCCTAAGTCGACATTTCAGATTTACATTCATACATACATTCAAGCCAATGACACAATCGGTTCACGATAAGCACACCACTCCTTCCTTTAAGTGAATATAAGATGCACAATTATAGAAAACGTAGAAATAACCATTATCACCTTTAAGTCCTCCTATAACTATCATAAAATCATCTATCTGAACAACATAGACACATATAGTCAATTAGGAATACACAGAGACTCAACCTACGACTATACACATACAAGGTCAAGTCATAGTCCTAACATGATCAGCTAAGATGCATCAAATAAATAACACATATATGACTTTCACATGTATATTACATTTTTCATAGAGTCCAAATAATCAACTATACGAAATACCCAACATAGCTTAAACAATATGCCGACAAGGGCATGATCATTATAATACATAAGTAACACGCCAAGGCCACATCATTGGAATTTAAAGCACATAACACCACCACAACATAAGGACCATACCAATCAAAAATAATTGAAAGCTTACTAACATCAGAAATTGTAAATGGGGAATATACCCTCCACACCACCTCAACACCTCATCTAATGTCATATCACCACATTCGATATCACAAGGCCCCTTACCCCATGGCCATAACAAACATTACCATCATTTGTAACAGATCTTATGAAACTAGTAAATTAACTAAATATGATCAATCCCACACAACCTAGATATCAATTTACTACACTCATTATATATTAGACAACCCATAGAAATCTACCACAACACCATAATTCATCAACATTAGGCCAATAACAAGTGCCATAAACTAGTAAAAAACTAAGTTCATCCAATCATGGGTTCCCTATATATTTAGGATAAATCTAATACAATAAAAATTTTAATCCATAGTGAAACGTCTTTAAAAAAACAATTGATGCAAGAACCAGACGATCAGAACCATATTGGACAATCACAACTTAGACAAAGTTAGAGAACTTTTTGAAAAGTTTTGGCTCCTGATAAGATAGTTTCAAGATAAAATACATAACTTGAATGAATTCTTATTATCTTCACCTCTGATTCATAAATCTCCCTACAATTCGTCCGCACCTCTTCTTATGGGTTTATGACTCCAAGGAGTTCTAGACAGAAATTCTATGTATTGTGGGTTTTTGAATTTGGAAGAATGAAGTCTTCGAAGTGTATAGAGCCAATTTAGGCCTGTTATAATCATCACCCAAAATTGACACCCATACAATAAACATCCAATCCTGCTTTATGTTTTAAATGGGGGTGAATTACAATCACGAGCCACTCAAACCAACGGGGACATCGATTGACCAACGGCATCGCTACAGCGGTTGGTGGGCAGCCGCTTGGCACTTGTTTTTTGGTCCTTCTCCAGGACCCTTCGCTGGGGGCCTTGAGATGTTTTGCCGGAACGTTCCAACGACCAACTTATCGTTACGAGTTTAGAACTTTCTCTCATAAATTTCATCAAAACGAACCCGTAAAACTTGCGAAACTGCTTAGACACCGAACAAGGTCTTTCAAAGGCAAACTTTCTCAAAGGTTTATGACGTTTTTTGCCTTTGACCTCTAACTTTCACGAAACATCACACCCTGCCTATATATATTCATAATCCACTCATATAAGGACCTTCCCAACGTCATTAATCACAGTAAAACAAAATAATTGCCTAGCACATAGGAGACTTAGTCGTGGCTAACGTTGTCGTGCCCACTTTGATGTTGACTTACAATGCACCGACAACTCTTAGAAACTGTCACCTGACACAGAAGAAGACCTATTTAGGAAATTAACACCATATTAACCAACATTTTAGTTCTACTTCCCCTAGTCCATTTTTAGGGTATGTACAAAGCAATGGACACAAACCCATCCCAAATCTCCTATTGTATCTTGCCCAACCGAAGAAACTTCTAATGTCGATTGGATTCAATGGTCTAGACTAATTTTTAACCGCATCAATATCTTTCGATAGACCTCTTTATAGTCACTTGAGATAATATTACCAAGAAACTCCACAATCTAGCACCAAAACCCACATTTGCAAAACTTGGCAAATAATTGGTGTTTCTTATCTCAAATGGTCGATGTTTTCATCCTAATTCTTCGAATATACAATGAATAAAATCATCTAGGTAATTTTGGAAAACCCTATTTATAAGGACCAAGAAGGCCGCTGGGCCGACCGAAGGACATTACTAGAATCTTATAGTAACCATACCTAGTTTGAAATGTCATTTTAGGTACATTCTCACCTCTCACCCTAAGTTTGTGATACCCCGACATTAAGTCAATCTTAGAAAAGTAGCTTGCCCCTTAAAGTTGATCAAACGAGTAGTCAATCGGAGGGAGAGGATAATTTTTCTTAATAGTGAGCTTATTGAGTTGATGATAGTCAATGAACATCCTAAGAGACACATCCTTATTCTTAAGAAACAACACCGTAGCTCCCTATAGTGAAATACTAGGTTGAATAAAGACCTTGTCCAATAAGACCTTGAGTTAAATTGATAACTCTTTCGACTCCGTCGGAGCCATCAAGTAAGGAGGAATTGAAATGGAACTCATAGCTGTAGAATTAATACAAACAGTCGATTTTTTCCTCCCCTCGGATAAATTCGGCAAAGTCATCAGGAAAGACTTCTAGAAAGTTCTTCACTACGGGGACCGATTCTATTGGAGGAATATCAGACTCAAGATCTTTTACTCTTATAATATGGTAAAAACACCTCTTAGAGATCATTTTATAAGCTTTTAGACAAGACTAAGGGTTAGTACATCCACTTGTACTATGTATGGAAACATATGCACATATAATCTTTGAAATCTTGATAAAAGGGACATTTAGTTCAAATGCTAAATCACTTTTAAAATCATTCATGCACAATTAGGAACACATATAATCCATTAGGCACAACATTAGCCAATAAAAGTCCATATCCAACATAAGACGTGAATCATGATAAAGTCAAGTAAATATGAATACTATCAATTTCATATCATATCAAATGAATATTAGCTTATCAAGATCATAAAACCAAAGAAACTCAAACATCATAACAAAGCATGTACAACATATCATCTCATCATAACATACAAGACACTTACTCACAACTCTTTCCGAAGCCTAAAAGTACCATGTCTATATGAAGTCCCATAACTCCACATAGTCAAGAAAACAAGGAAAGTTGTCATAAATAATAGCATCATGAGTAGTCATTATCATATATGGCAATATAAACCAACAAAATGTTCATAATTGAAACTAACATCATATAGGATCATCCACATGCAAAGTCAACATATGCATATCATTAAAGTCGTAAGAGCATAAAAACATCCTCTTAGGACTTCCCTCAAGACCTACTAGTGCAATGCATATGTAGAGTCCCATATTCCTACCTACACTAAGTATAACCCCTTAAGTTACACTAGTTCCAGTTCACTTTATTACTTTCATTTTACATTTAGGAACAATTCCCTTAACTTACATAGACCATCTGAGCTAACCATGGATTTCTCTGTCGTGAAAACCTACACCAAAAGAAGGTGGTCTACTTGCCAAGGTAGGTTCACAACATTAACATATCATTCTAGGTAGATTTACTAGCTAGCATTCCATATGGATCCTCTATTGATGGAGTTGAAGAAATGAATACTTAGTATGTTGAATGAGGCATTCTCCTAAGGGGGAATGGTATGCAGGATGTTGTTGATTTGAGGAATAGGGTGTTATGGGAAGCTCATGGTTCCTAATATTCCATTTATCCTGGTTCCACCAAAATGTATCGTGACCTTAGAGAGGTGTATTGGTGGGATGGTCTAAATAGGGACACAAGGAGTTTGTAGCTAGGTGTCCATATTGCCAACAAGTGAAAGTGGAGCATCTAAAGCCAAGCTGTCTAGTTCAATAAATGGGTGTTCCTACTTGGAAGTGGGAAGAAATTAATATGGATGTTGTTGTTGGGTTGGCTCGAACCCGCAGGAAAAATGACTCAATTTGGGTGATAGTGGATGGATTGACAATATCCTCTTACTTCATTTCCGTTAAGTCTACTTATACGGCGGAGGATAATGTAAGGGTCTACATTGATGTAGTTGTGAGTCTTTGTTGTATCCCTTTGATAATCATATTGGATAGTCGTGCTCAATTCGAGTGAAGTTTAGCATCGTTTTCCAAACCTAAATGGATGGTCAAGTGGAGCGTACTATTAAAACCCTAGAGGATATTCTAAGAGCATATGTGATAGACCTTAAAGGAAATTGGGATAATAACTTGCCGTTGATTCAGTTCTCCTATAATAATAGCTGCCATACAAGTATTTCCATGGCTCCATTTGAATCTTTTTATGGTAGGATATGTAGGTCTTCGATTTTGTTGTTTGAGATTGGTGAGTCTTCAGTACTTTGTCTGTGATGCTTTGAAGAAGGTTTGTGTCACAAGGGACAGGTTGAAAACAACCTCTTGTCGGAAAAAGTCCTAAACCGAAAATAGGAGAAGAAATCATGAATTCTCAATAGGTGATATGGTGTATTTGAATATTTCTCCTATTAAAGGGGTGATGAGATTCGACAAAAAAGGGATGTTAAGTCCCCGTATCTGGGTCCCTATGAGGTTTTCCAAAGGGTCGGAAAGTTGCATATAAATTTAGACTACCTAGTGAACAAGCTTCGGCATGTCTCCACGCTTAAGAAGTGTATTGGTGATCCCGTGTCCATACTTCCTATTGAAAGGTTAGGTTTGAAAGAAATTCTTTCCTATGAAGAGGTTTTGGTGGAGATCCTTGATACACAAGTTAAAAAGTTGAGGAAAAAAGAGGTGGCCTCCGTAAAGGTGTTATGGAGAAACCACCTATTTGAGGGAGCAACATGGGTGGCCGAGGCTGACTTGAAGTCCTCTTATACTCATATTTTTCCTAAATAAGTTTGTTATTATTAATAATAAAGAAAATAATGAGTAAATTTGAATTTGACTTGTTTTGCAATTATTTGCATATTTCTATTATGCAAAAGTCAGCTTTCATGTGCTAGATTTTTCACTTATTTTTGTTTTGCGTAATGGTTTCCTTTATGATCAATTAGTATCTAGCATGTAAATTTGATGTAAGAGGTTTTGGAATAAGTGACTTTATGATCATGTTGAGCTCATGTTGACGTTGTTCCTCATGTTGTGATGTTGAGCTCTTATATATAGTAAATAATGATTTAATTTTCTATGTACATATAGTTTTGTTGATTTAACTTGTAACTCGTATATTTATTTGTTATTGTTGGTTGGGCTGCTATTATTGAATTTGTCCATTCCTTACAAAAAGATTTTTGTGTCATTCGGGGATGAATGTTTCTAAGGAGGGGATGATGTAACATTCAAGAAGCACATGACCTAATCTAGAGACTCACATTATTAACAAAGACATTGAATACTGTTTTGAGACCTAAATTAATGTATATAAATCATTTAAGAAGTTTTAAAGTCAAAACGTTAAAAAAGTTCCATGACATCCGGTGAAATACTAAATAGAGGTTGGTGTGCCTTAGCATGTTTTTCGTAGGGTTTTAAGGGTCGAAAATATGTGAAATTTGTTAAAGGTGCTAAATAAGTATTACAAGGTGTTTAGGATCGATACTTCTGGGTACGACTACCCAAGTACCACACTAAGGGTCCTTGAGTAGGACCATTCCAAAAGGACCAAATGTTTTCAAATGACATTGGCTACCTACGCGACCAATCGATGACGAGTAGATGGATTTGTTGGTAATGAAATTGACAATTAAATAATATGGTAAAAAAACCAGGTCTCTAACACCACGTTGCAGTACGGTGGCGTAGACTAACCTACATACCGTACGTCGAGGTCTCTTAGGTCAGGTTCTGGTTTTTTCAGTGACCAATTTTAATTGAGTAACTTCAATTCGTTGGTTGAGTCGGTGTTTAAACTAAGTATGTAGGAGTTTTTACCTAATAAGTTCATTAAGGGACGATATACATACTAACCTCCTTAACTAACCTACACACTTCACGTCCCTAAGGCTAAATCCTTTCCTTCTCTCTAAGTTCTCTCTCTATTCCCCAAAGTCCTTTGCGGTCATTCAAGGGTCACAAGGACCAACATCAACTTCTATCTCCACCAAACTTCATTCGTAAGCGAAGGTATGGAAGCTCTTAACTTTTGGGACTTCTTTCCCAAAGGGTTCTTCAAATTTTATTTCCAATAGTTTATAAAAACATGGGTATCATTTTTAATCAAAAATTAATCTTTCAAATTGTATAAGTAGGGTTGTTCTTCGTGTTATTCCTAGTTTAATAGAAGAGAAAATGAATTGAACCTATTTCCCTAATCCTAGGTTATGAATTAATGATTAGTTGAAAAGTGATGATCCATTTCACTTAGTTCTTTGCTACATACCTAACTAATTTATAATTTAATTAGTATAATAAATGTATTAATAAATCGGTTTGTCATTTTACGGACCATTCTGAAGAAGCTTGTGAAGGCTAAAATTCAGAAGAACCTATGTGATCTTGAAATTTCCTTAACAGAGTCATTAGGATGGATTGTACTTGCTGATGAGTTCAGTGAATAAGTTTATTGCGATGATAATTAGATTAAGTGTGCCAGGTATCACTGATTGTTAAATGTAAATTGTCTTATTAAAGGTGGTTGTGAAATAGGATTCATGTGTACCTACGGTATAAAGTCGATTATCCGGATTAGTTATGTGCCTTTCTATTGACATGATGAGAAATAGTGTTAAGCTCACATCTGAGTTTGTTTGTGAAAGGAAGACTCTCATGCAATTCCCTAACATATAAGTGGTGAATATACAGGTGTTTCCTATGACCAATATTAAGCTATGATGATTAATAAAGGCTTAAAGACATTTCAAAGACGGACTTTAGCGTAGTAGCGAGTGAACTAGTTATGAGAGGTGTCCCTTCCCACTGTGGGAAGGTAGGGTTGACAATGATTCTCATGAGGTAGACATTACAATGTGATTGTGTATAAAGAGGGTTTCAAGTATGTGTCCTAGTTCTTTAATTATGTTGCCCCCATATGAATACTATCTAGTGGATGCACCTTGAATACTATGTTCATGTTATAGTACTACCTTGTCAAGTAGACCACTTTCTTTCGGTGTAGGATTTAATGACACCGATTCCACATTTACCACATGTGGTCTATGTCGATTAAGTAAATCGTTCTCGTGAGTAAAATAAAGTAATAAAGTGAACACTAATTAGGGTGACTTAAGTGGTTTTATTTAGTCTAGGTAGGGGTATTGGACAATAATTATACATTGCAGTAGTTGGACTTAAGTTAAGTCCTAGGAGGTGGTTCTTGTGTTCTTATAAAGTAAATGAAATGAATTGTTGACGTTACATATTAATGAACTATATGATGTTAATCTCACTTATGAACATGTTACTGGTATACATTGTTGAATATGATTATGATTACTTGTGATGCTATGATATATGAAGTTTGATATTGCTTGTGATCCTTAGTTGGGTATACATCATTGTGTGGGGTTATGGGACTTCACTTGATAATTACACTTGTAAGCTTGGTAATGGGTGATGGGTAATTGTCTTGTATATTTTGTAATGTATACTTGCTTCGTTGGGATATATCATAATATTGGAGTTGTTTTGGGCTATATACTTTAATATGCTTCTACAAATGTTGATATAACTTTACTCGATGATTTTAGTCTTGTATTGTATATGGTTTTGTCTTGATGATTATGTGTTTATTGGTTCATATGTGTTCTTAATTATGCATAAAGGCTTTTAAAGTAAATTAGTATGTTTTGAATAAATGTCCCTTTGAGTATGATTTCAATGTTTTATGTGTATATGTTTCAATAGTTAGTACAAGTGGTATACTAACCCATATCTCCATGTTTTCTACAAATATGTAGGTTCCGGTCATTGAGTTCCTAGGAGGCTTATTGAAGAAGACTTGTACTCTTTTCTCCAAGTGTTGGTACGTCGTCATGTTCAGGGATGTATCCTATTGTACATTCTATCTTTGAAGTTGTATTTTCATAAAGACATTGTTCATTCCTTTATAATTTTGATATTGATGTAAGCCTATATTGGCATGTTGACTTTATACTGGCTATGACCAAGATTTGTACTGGTTTAGATGGTTTAATGTGACACGAAGTATTAGACTAATTCCTATGTATCCTATGTTGCCAAAAATGAGAAGCTTATGTATTCTTCATATGCAAGTGAGTCTAAGTATACTGCGTATGAAATATTCGAGTGGTCTATGTAAATCTCATAATAGAGATATGCATATAAATTTTTTCAAATTTCCGCACTTTTGACCTATGAAATGTAATGATGAATGCTAAGAGACTAGTATTAGTCCTCTCTGAAGCCACCGCCGCCGCTTACGTCTAGAGGGTGCTCCTCGTCGTGACAAACACGTTGTATATTCATATTCATTAGCTCATTAGGTATTGCATGAGAATGTCCTTTAATTACAACTCTTAATTTGTGAAATTACCACACCATCATTATAATATAATAGCAAGGTAATAAGTGATTGAAAATTAAGATAATATCATCATACATTAATCATAATCTCACAATTCATATAATAAACAAATTTTAATTACATTCATCATTCCATCAGCTCCCTAATCTAATCACATGTAATCCATCAAGTGAACATCATAACCAAGTATAAAACATCACAATCAAAGTAAGGATTCAAGATCACAAGGTCTTACCAATTCACCTTCACAGCCTATTCAACATCTTACCCCAACTAATCATAATTATATAATAACTCACTCATCATCATCATCACAATATAGTGAATTGAAAAATAACGTAACAAATTCTAATAGTCTTAATCATCTTAAAGTCCAATTCATAACTAGGGTTAGGGTAAATGGTCAATTCTCAGATTTCATCATAAACTATGACAATGATCAAGAACTGCAACTATTAACCCACACAAAATCATATTTTATCATTAATAATCAAAGGAAACCAATAACAATTGATTTGAAAATCCAATCTCGGTATAAACACCAAACCCCAATTTTGACATCTTTTGATTCAATTTAGGACAGCCTCTTGAGAAAGAGATTCCAAGAGATGAACAAGTTCCATATCTTACTATCCTTGAATATTGATGCGAAGAAAGTTGAATTATTTGCATCCCCTAATGCCCTTGAACCTTGTCTTCAATGGTGTTCTTTTTGGGAAAGAGAGAATGTAAGAGGGAAGGGTAGAGAGACATGAGTTGGAATTGTGATTGGTGGGTAAGTTTTATTAGGTTTTACGTCTTATATAGCCCCGTAAATAGAGTAATTTAACCCCATACCCTTAATTAAATTTAACTAACCAACTACCTGATCAATCTCCCTCACGTAAAAAATCTTACAGTCCACTACCCTGCTAACCTACACGTACCCTCCGACCCTACGGTCCGTTATGTCACCACATGAACACCTTTTTGATACGAGTTAACCCCATACATTGTAGATAGACACTGGTTTCTTTGGTGAATTGAAACTTTGGGAAATTTTCTGTTATGGACAATGTCCACCACCTTTATGAGGGCGCTCCATCATTGAACAGGAGCTCCTCAATTGGCTACTGCAGTAATGGACAGTTTTAGGTCTAATGGAAGGAGTCATCTCGAAGGACCCCATACCCTTAGGGGTGGCCTTGTAGTCTTACCTAAAAGCGTACTCCGCCCCTACAACAACCATAACCTACCATTCAAACACTTTAACAAATTTTCATATAAATTTACCCGACTCTTCCACACCCATGAAAAACATGCAAGGCACACACCTAGTGTACGCTGTTTTACAACTCGTACTAGAAGTCATGACGTTTCTAAATGTTTTGACTCTAACATCACTTCCCAAACGATTCAGACTCAATATATTCGGTGTAAAACCAGTGCTCTAGGCTTTTTTTACATCCATAAGTATGCTCTAGAATTAGTTCTATAGGAACTTCCGGAGTGTTAAAATTTTACTAATCGACATGCAAATGGACCATTAGTTATCATATTTTCAATAATATTCAAGCAACCATGAAATTCTTTTGAGATAACATTTTCCGAATAATCCCAGACAAAAATAAAATAATATTAAAATACATAAAAGATGCGTGGGTCGTGTTCCTCGAATCTTTGAGGACCTCACCACAAAACTCCTCTCAACCCTTAGAAAACTTATCCATCGTACCATAGCATTAATAACCTAACTCCATATCTTACACTTGATCTAAGTAACAAGGGAAAACATAAGGGGTTAACTCAACAAGGCGCTAAGTGTGGAAATCACTGCAAGAACATGTAAAAAAAGGGACATTTAGTATAGAAATAGTTTTCATGCTATTTTGTAGAAAATCATAAACATAAGTACAAGAAAAATATTTCAAGTCAACATCCACTTATAAGGTAAGACAATAATAAAAGACATGACCATATACAAAAAGTAACCCATTTAATCATATTAGACACTCCACCTAAGGTTATCTTGAATTTCCTAACACTAAATAAGTAAGACATGAAGTGGATGCCCATAAAACCTCTTCTATACCTAACAAAGTGTTTCGTCAAGATTACCACAAGTATCAAATCTTATGTTCAATTATATTATCACCAGGTGCAACATTATCTTTAATCTAATTATCTAACATAAACCGTAAAAACAACATACATCAAATAATGGTCTTAGAAGACATAGGGATTCACTTTAGCATCTTCAAGCTCTACTAGTGACATGTAGATAGAATCCCATACTCTAACTATGCATCATAGAAACCATCCAATACCTAGAGTGCACATCCCACATAATGGAAATAGACATTAAGCGACACAGACAATACTAGCTAGGCATGGAATCCGGTGACATAAGAACTCACACCGTAGAAGGTGTTCTATTTTCCAAGGGTAGATTTAGGACACATCCCATGTAGGCACATGGCGTAAGGTATATCAAAGGTCTTATTTGTACTCTAGTCTCATACTCTAGTAGAGCTATTACCTTAAGCATATCCTCTTTGTTCTTTGCCTTAGATACTATATAGTTAGTTCATTCATATACATGTATTAGATAAGGTACCATTACTAAGGCTACCAACTCAGAATATAATTTCTAAGAATTTCACCACAAGGGTATATCGATAAACGTTCATCAGAGTAGCTCATGTCACAAACGTTTCATGCTAGGCGTCCCTAATACCATGCATGTAATTATAAAACGTCGTTTTCATATTCAACGGTTCCATATTCACTGGGTTTTTAGGACTCATCTCTCAAGGGGAAACCTATAGATCTACCGATTGAAGATATAGCCTAAAACCATCATTCATCACACATAGAAAGGGAAAATATTTAGGTCGACCGATCCAATACATTCATTCATTAATGCATCAATTCATTCATTCTCAAGAGAGAATGCCTAAGCCTACCAAGTTAAGAGATCACATGAAAGGGTGATGAAAAGGCACCTAAGTCTACCAAGTCCAAGAGATTCATAAGCTTATAAAAACCTTTTACAATCTATCATCATTACACATGGACATTTATAGAGCACATATTTTCAATCATAATTCCATATCAAATTTCACTAAATCACATTGGCATAAAATAAGAACTGTCACCTTATACTTTATCATGTACTATCACCCTATACATGATCACATTTACTTCATATAACCAACTTTACATTATAACCTCATATATGTCATTACATGATAATACAATAATTCACATAAGAATTCCTACAAGTCCATGATCACAATACACATAAACTAATAAAATAATAAAACACTACCAACATAAGTACACCATACCACACAAGTACAATTCTATATGAATTCCTAGCATTACAAGCGCTTAGATCACGTACTATTTGTCCAAAGCGTCGCCCAATAATTGAACTACAAAAAAATTTGCTTCCCTCACAAGAAGTCACGTACCCGCTAAATTTTACATGCAAGACTATAATTCCAAACTCATCCATATACTAATAATTTATCATCAAGTCGAAATCACTAAGGATCACATTAAAAGCTCATATCCACTTCATAAATCAATGGTCCAACATTCGCAATATACCCTCTTTAATTCAAACATTGCGCTCGTGAACGTTATTCTTCAGCGTCACTAGTTTGATGCAAAGAAGGTCTCAATTCTATAAATATAAAACTCAACGACTTATAAGCATGTAAATAGACTAGTACATGTAACAATACTCAGTTTCTTGCAAGATACTTGCTGTATTTTACATTAGTGTTTTATCTTTTTTTATTATGTGCAATTAGTTTATATGACTTGCTTCTACTTCAGATTTTTCGTGCTTCTGCCCGTCAACGTGATGCTGCATAATTAGATAATGAAGTCCATGATTCCTGACATAAGAATTCGTGGTTTTACCCTTTCTGCCTTTGTAAAATTTTTTTGGTGAGAAACAATATTGAAGGCATTGTGAGTGGCGTTCAAAAGTATTTTACTGAGTCTGCGTGAGAGATTTTGGAATAACACATATGGGATTGTATATGCTTATGGTTCTGAAGACATAATACCTACTATCTAATGGGTAAACTGCATGTATAATGAGCGATACAAAAGTCATGAAATACTATTAGATCATCACAACTTTCGTCATCACTATTAATTTTTACCCAATCACTTGCCTTGGCAAATACCCGTCTTTTTGTAGTTTTATTTTGTAACATTTTGTTTTACTAATATTCTTAACTTTCGAAATCATTCTTATAATTCCACCCGATTACTATCTCCTTCCACGATTAGATACAACGAAACCATCGTCATTTGGGTTTTCTTATGTATCCGCCCACTCCCTAAGAGATTAGGCCCCGACCATACATTCTCCTATTTTATTTCTACTGTTCACTTATTGTATAATTGTTATATGAGTGTTTTGAGAATAGCAAAAAGGGGCACCATTGTTGGAAAGTGTTACGTAGAATTCTTATACTGAAGTAATTTTGTGAATTGATTTTATTGTAGCAAAATACTTTTTCTATTTTTTTCATTTTGTCCGTAAATGATACTTTGATACGTAAAACAAAAAAAAGTGTAATTGGTATAAATGATGCTTATCAAACTTAGAAGAATGCTTGTATTTTACGGCTGAATGACGTGAACTGATGAATTAAGTATGCAGGATAACGAAACGGAGCCTATCGGTTGCCCCGGGGTCCACACCAGTATCCGTGGTTGCCCTAGACTAATTTCTTGCCGCCCGCGAGACCGATTCAGTAAGGGGGGGGGATGTGGTGAGCGGCGATTGGGTTTCACGTTTATTCGGGCGGGTGTGGGGGTGGTAAGTGGGCCTGGGGGGACAGGAGCTCTAGAAGTTCGTGAGCCGCTTGGATTCCTTTCATTGCAGGATATGCTAATTTCATGTAATGTGAAAATTCGTAATTCCACAAATTAAAGGAATTTTTTAGGGTCTAGATCAAAGAGATCCACTATCATCAAATCCTTATGCTGTCAATATACTTTCAAGATATAAAACAAGAATCTAGTCGGCAATTTGGTGATTTTATTTTCTCTTTCTCTCAATATAGAGCAGAAATGAATGTAGTTGCTGAATACCTTGTACTCCAATTACCTTTATAAAAAGAGCTAACTGAGCGTATCCTTGATATAATCATTCCTCCTTCAATAATAGTGAAGCTTACAAACAACATCAAAAATCTCAAGAGAAATTAGGGTGAACCTGTCCATTAGATAATGTTGAGTTTACAAAAAATTGATAAACAATGCCTTAACCACGATATACTTAATAATGTTTTATTGTAATAGTTATAGTGAAGTAAAGATATCATCAATTAGGGGACAACTAACAAACTCATCCGAGGTTGAATCAGGAGACAAATGTTTGAAATAGATTCGACTTTGCATGAAATTATGACAAAAATCAAATGTGTGTGGCATACAAAAGATGATCATGTGTCTCCTCTTATTTTGGGTTTGACTAAAGATCAATTAGAAAAGAACTCAGAGCGTAATGAAATTAGCGCTAGAATAATGACCAGACTTGACATAACATTGATTAGTGTCATGGAGGTAGATGCGAATTAGTTAATATTGTGTTCTAATACTGGGTTAATCTCAGAATATTATCAATTATGCAACGTTAGTATAAAATGTTCTATTTTTCAAATCATTTAAATCAAATTCCAATAGGGAGCTTATGTAATAACTCAAAAATGACTAAGGTGAATCTAGATCCTAACATGGTTTTCATGATGGTATCAAGTCCTAAAGTGGTATAAAAGGTAGTATTTAGGTAGTGTCTAGAGTTTTAGATTATTTGAAAGTGAAACGTCAAAGGAATGACTAAGACGTTCGCCAACAAGTCACCTGTTGCTCCATCATAATGATGGTAAGATCTGATAGTGTATTTAATAAGTTAATGAGGTCATTATATGAAGCTTAGTATCAGCTGTTTTTAGGAGTGCGCCAATTATCGTGAAGTTTTCCAAAAGTCAAAACTTCCAACGAACGTCCCACATGACGTTTGAAAATTTGCCGTCGACACGACCTCTGTGTTCTTGGAAGTGTTTGGTAGCACTTTTTACGTGTTTGTTTGGGATGAATTTCATTTGAGACCACATAAAAGATTATACAAACATATTTGTATTGGAAACATCCGGGAAAACATCACCAAGGACCATCTAAGGGTCATTGAGGAAGGACCCATGTTGTTAGCCGAAACTGCCTAAGGAAGTCCCACCTACCGATAGCAAACGACGGCCACTGACGTGGTCAGAGCATCGTAGGTGGTGTAATCGACGGGTAATTAGTTTAGGGGGTTTAAGAACCAATTTCCAAGGCTCAGTCCCGAACGCCAACAAGCAGGATGGTACGTTTGTGGACAAACGGTCCGTTTGTGGCCAAGTTGTGGATGGATCTATAATTTTCCTTCTTTATTGTTAAGTGAAGGAGTGAATTGGTAAATTCACCGCACATCTAAATAAGGGAAAGGTCAGTTACTTAGGGATATTTTTGGTATTTTAAACATGTTTATAATCCTTGAAAACACTTAGAATCGAATTAAATTCTTCAATAAAAAGAAAATTCCTTAGAAATTCTCTAGAACTCCATTGAACTCAAACTCAAGAAGATGCTTGGATTGGGAGTTTAATTGTTTTTTCATGCGAATTGAAAGATAAGGTATACATGAGGTAATGTCTTTTTAGGATCCGTGAATCTTATATTCATAAAGGCAGCCCAACTTTCAAAGCAGTTTCTCAGAGTTTTCCAAGATGAATTTTCCAATTTTATTACTACCATGGGTTTGTTGCATTTAAGGTTTTAAAAAGCAATTTTATATTTATTGGATTGTTGTTTGTAAGAGTATTTTTAACTCATTAACCTATGAACCCATGCATAACAAACTTTGATGAACCCTCCCTTTTAAAACTTTAATGAGCTAAAGTGATATTGATATCCTGATCAAAAAAAATTGGACAATGTCTTAGGAAGTCACCTATTGGCGCCTATTGATTTATGTAATAATTGTGTTGACTTGATAGCTATTTTATATAGATTTATAAATCTTCTTTATTGACCTAGTTTCTTGACTTCAAAATCATAGTTTAATGTATGTAATTATTGGTTTTGGCCATGGGTAGGGTCTTTATGGTATTGAATTATATGTTTTTAGTAGCTTTGGATTGAAGAATGGAGAGAAATGATTGTTGGGTACTCTTCCTTAATTCTTTTTATTTTGTGTTAATTAGATTTTATTTATTTTGTGATTGGTATGGTACACTTAATGTGGTAGTGCTATGTGGTTTATTTGCAATTGATGTAGCCTTGTCGGTGTTACTTTATGTATTATGATGATCATGGCCTTGTTGACAAACCACTTTAAGTAGTATGATGATATGTATAGTTTATTTATGTAATGTATGAGCATATCTAAGGTTCATGATGAAGTTCACACCAACACATGTCAATGTACACTTAATTCCGTCTGCCGCCCTTTTCTAACAGTTTTGTGTTCCTACTCTGTTTTTATTAGGGGATTCATGTTACAGTATGACTATGTCGACCTAATGTGTAGTATTAGATGTTGATAACATATTCCTTACTACTTGCCTGTAATCTCTGTCTATTGATGGTTTCTATGTAATAATATTATTGTAATTTATAGGATGACTATAAAGATGATAAGGGTCATTACTAAGTGATTCAAAGAATGTACTATGGATATGAAAGAAAGCTACAAAGAATGTATATGATTTCGCCCCCCCCCCTTGTTTTGGTAGACATGTACGCCTTACTTAATACATTTCGGAATGATAATTGTAGTGAGATGTTTTGACTAGGTTAGGCATAGTGCACACTTTTTCAATGTTGGATAATGTATATGTGAGAACCTTGAGATTGATGTTAAAAAGGTCAGTACTGGAACCTGACCTAGATGGTAAAGTGTTCTGTTAGGATTTGCAATTCGAGGGGCCGTAAATTGTACAGGCCTTCTGTACACATGATGGACTCTTTGGTTGGCGGAACGGAATCATGTCATCCGTAGACAGTCATAATAATAATCTATGGTAATTATTGTAAGTAGCCCTAGTGGACCTCTTTTGTAGGGTGAATGTGATTGGATTATGAACTAGATATGGAACCCCTTTGTACGAACCTTTATTGTCAATTACTCTATGAGAACAAAGGCTATCAATGAGTGACTATGCTATGGGAAAGAGTTCTACTTTAAAAGGAGACTAGATTACAATGTAGATCTACTTGAGAATGAGACTAGAGTGCATGATAGCCCGTCATATACTAAACCATGTTCCTACATGGGATGTGCCCTAGTACTTCCCTTGGGAAGTAGAACACCCTCATCGGAGTAGGTAAGAACTCCATATTCCATGTCTAACTATGATACGAAGTTACCATTCCTATGCACCTTCACACCTTAAGATATGTGTTTGTAGTAATTCCATGTTTTTATATATCTCTATAGTTGTTGGAAGGTGAGGAGCATTTGGTAAGAAAGACTTGGACCGTAGCATCATTCAAGTGAAGTTGAAGTAAGTCCTCATTTGACTCAAGGGCGTAGATGTCTTTTATTTCCTTTACCGAAGTATTGTAATAGACTTAGTAGTACTATTCTTCTATTCTGTCTGGGTTGTATCCCAAAGTATTCTTGTGTCTAAGATTTGATGAAATGAGACTTATTATTTTCTATGAGTTTTATGTGAAATAGTTCTTAATGATTTATAGAATGTTTCTTAAAAGTTTTAACTTGCCACTACTTTACATCAAGTGGTTTCCCTTGCAGCCACGTGGAATATTCAAAAGGATTAGTACAAGACCTCCGAGAGTTCAAGTATGTTTATTGCACTCCGAGAGTGACATATTTTCTAGGTTTTGGTCTTAGGATATGACAAGCTTTGTATCAGAGCATAGGTTATGAAGGTATTCTTACGAATCAAAAGGTCTCATTAAGTCACATCTAGTAGAGTCTTGACCATCGATATGAGTCGTGAAACATCTATGGGCGAGAGGCTATAGTACGATAGAGTTTCCGTTCTTTTCTACTCCTTTGTCATGCCGTAGAGTAAAATTTATGAGTAATCTTTTCTTATTGTTTTCCTTGTGTTTCTATGAAGATGAATACGAGTAAGAAATCGGCTAGGAGGTCTGAGGAGAATGATGTGAATGAGGAGATTCCTCCTCTAGTTGATAAAGTTGAGCAACTTCCTCAAGTTGCTTAAAGTTGTCAAATCCCTCCAGTGGTTTCCCCGTATATGTCTAATAGAGAGATTAGAAACGCTTTACTTTCGTTAGCCCAAGCTTTGACTACCGATGTGAATATGGGTCTGGCATATAGAGTGAATGTTGTGGAGAGAACTATGACCTCTAGCTGGGAGCGTTTGTTGAGGATGCACCTCTGCTCCCGTGCCTTTTTCTTTCCTTTATGGTGGGAGAGGATGCCTCAAGAGACTGTTCAAGTTTGGTGCTTGCTAACAAGGCTGTTCGAGGCTTCCATGGCACCGCTGACTTCTATGGAGACAAGGCGGAGTAGGCTTCCATACAACCTCTGAGGGAGGTTTCTCAAGTGTGGTACGCATCCCCCAGATGGAATATAGAGTAGGACGATTGAAAGTTCGGGTCCCCATAGAGTGGGAGGATGTAAAGAGGGCTTTCTTAGGACAGTACTACTTTCTCATGTGAGGAGGAGGGTGAGATCGGGAGGGTTCATTGACGGCGTTGTGTTAAGGTAAGGTGAAGGTTGAAGAGCCCTAACTTTGGAGAAGTGCAAGGATTTTGAATAGGAGAATGAGGGATTTTTGAAAAGGATAAAGCAATCAAGCTAAGGCACTATTGTTAATAAGAGAGCCACAAATCAAAATGGAGCTAGTGTTTCAAAAGAAACTCTTGGGTTAGGTAGTAGCTCTCAAATTTTTAATCCCTTGTTCTATTTGTAGGAAGGGTCACTATGGGGAGTGTCTACTTGTGTACAGGGAACTGCTTTGGATTATGGTAAGGATTGGTACATAATGTGAGATATTTTCATACCACTTAGCGGGCTAGAGTAAGAGAGGTTAAGTACGTTTCCCTCCAAAGCCGGATGAGTGATGATCTCAAGGCTAAGTCCTTGTATGCTCTTTTAGTGACTACTGAGTTCCTTCCTATCAATGGGGAATATGGTTGAATAGAGGAAGTCTTTCTGATTGATTGTTTCATTCTCCTTATATTCAACTCAAGCTTGCGAGTAGAAATGAATAGATGTATGGTTGGCATTGTGATTTGTGTTAAGGGGTCTTATTGAAATTGATATTTCCATTGATTCCTTCTCATTGTGCTTGCATTACCGTGCAAGTCATTATGCTTATATTATAATTATGTGTTTAATGTGATTTTATCATTGGCATATTCGCATGTCTACTACCAGATTGCCTAATGTACATTTTTTTACAGTTTTTGGAAGCACTGTTCTGATTGATAATTGGCTAATTCATTATTCTTTGTTAAAATTGTTGCAATTGTATTAGAACTGAATTGTTATGAGCATATATTGGCCTAATAAATGACTTTTATCTATTATGGAATTAAGGATTTATTTTAATGGCATAATGAGTTGAAAATTTATTCTAGTATTTTCTTGATATGTGTTGTCATGCTCCGTATTATGGTTGAAATTGAATTTTCTACTTGACTTGTGCGTTTTATAATATTTTTATGGTATTTTCATGATTTTTAAACGTAATAATCTCCTTCTTTGGCAAACGTCATCGTATCAATTCGAGGAACTAATGCTCGTCACAATTGGTGGAGATGTATGCCTCAAAAATGCTTAGGTGAAGCTAGAGGCTACAATGATTGGTCATTTGTATATGTCCAAAATGGTCTAAAAAGTAGTATTGAGGCACGTTTAGAGTTTTAGCGTGATTTGGAAGTGAAACGTGAATGAACGACCAAGACAGTTCACGATGATTAAGGATCACCAATGGGCCCTAATTATGTGGATATAATGCTTATATGTGATGTTTCAATGAGTTAATGAGTCCTTACATACTGAGTTATTAACAGAGTTCTTATAGGTCTGTGCGTCAAGTTTTGTGAAGGTTTGGATGTCAAACCCCCAAAGCAACGTACACATGCACTTTCGACGGTTTGTTCCTTGAAACGACTGTTGTGTTTTCTTAGCATTTTAGTCATTTAAGCATGTTAATTTTGGATGAAATTCATGGGAGAGATCCTAAACTTTGTATCAAACTATGTGGGGTTGGAAATTCGAGCAAATTGTCACACATACACATCCCGAAGAAGCATACCCCCCAATGATAGCGGACGTCGTGTCCAATCTTAGCGTGACTCAGACAAGTGTGCTCTCCTTTCCGCATTAAATCAAGCATATACAGTAAAAATTTTGCAGAAAAATTTAAAACTTTTACATACATTCTACTTTGACTATACGTAAGACTTCTATATTACCTTCATAATGACATCACGATACGCTAAAAATATGTCTCAGTATAAAACCATCTTAGAGTACTAATCTGGACTTAGCTAATTACTACTAATTAATAACCATATAGGCCTTATACAAAAGAATCCAAGCATAAATGTGAATTAGCCGTATTAGTCTCCTTCTTCTCCGACTTTCCTGCTCCCTGCTGCCCGTCTCGGGCATTGCAAAATTGCCCTAAGCTGGATATTGAAATGATAGCTTCCCGACCACGAGACCTCCCAAAGGGTTGGAGAAAGAGTTCCAAGCTTCTTAAACAACGAGCTTACTTAAAACACGATCAATGGCCGCAACCTACAGTTGTAGTAATATAATAGTGGTGTGTTAGTATCATCACATGTACTCAGTATGAAGGTTTATGCACATAACGCATTTATCCGAACGATCATGAAAAAGGCTCAATTATCATCTCTTTGGATATTATGCTACGTCATGACAGAATTCCTTCAATTCATATCATAGAGTAATGTTAACTTAAGTCAATTCCATCGACGTAAAGCATATCCATAATCAAAGACGTATTATCTGATAAGTCATGGTAAACATTTTATATAAAATTGATTATATAAAATTAACATACAAAACACCTAACAATGATCCCATTCCCAACCTTTAAGTGCAATGGTCATGTGAAGACCCATAACCCCACATAACCAAGAAGATAAGATAGGAGATCATAAGTAATGTTTTGGTCCATATAACTTGTAACATAAAAAGTCATCACTTCATAGAACAATATAACCAAATAACATATTAATCATAATTACCAATATAATATAAGAGTAACATCACATATCATAAGCATCATACTTTTCATGTTATCATTTTACATAAAAACAATCTCATGGTACTTTTCTTAGAGTCAACTTGTGCAATGTCCTAAGGTAGATTCCATAATCCACCAACATCTACGAAGTGGACTCTAGAGTCAACCTAGTCATTGTTCATTTATTTTTTCTTTCATTTTTAAAACATGAGGAAACTTAGCTAGCCGCTGGAGCATCTGACTAAACATGGAATCTAGTGGTCTCGACTCACACCACAAGAAGTGGGGTTCTACCGTGGTGCGCGTAAAGGAGAACATACAGTGTGACATAGCTTTCTAGGTGGATCCTCTAGCTAGTATCCGATGGTGGAACGTAGTTCAATGGTCTCGTAGGAGATGTATGTAGAGACCTATAGTATCCACCAGTATATGGCATCCTCTTTCTCAACTGAGAGATCGACATGTTGCACTTCAGCCTACCCGTTATTACTCGCGCGCAAGGGACAACCCCTCATATCTAGTATCTATTCTGGTTGCTTACCTTAAGTTCCCGTTCTTGAATAACCCTAAATTTTCTTATATCAATAACTTATCATAGGTCAATAGGAGATTAATCCATTGTAATCAACATGATCAAGACTCTTTCTGGTTGGTTAGCATGTTCTCTTCATCATAGCCCTTCGTAGGTGCCTAAATTAACATAACATTGTCAACTTCTTTAAAAAAGCTGCATACAAAGAGAAATCTTATACTGGAATTTTTGTGTTCTTATCACATGATCCTCACAAATAACATTTATTCATAATCCCAAAATATAAACATGAACATCATACATACTTCCAAAACATGCATCATGTATTTTATTGGTGCTACTAATAGTGGTAGAGCATCATAACCCTTAAGAATACTTAATTGTAGATTGTCTCGAAGAACCCTTATTCCAGAACTACATTCAACTTACAACATGCATAGCCATAAACATTAAGATACTCAATGCATAATGTAGGGTAAAGGAAAGTGTCATTTAAGATTTTATTCTAGTCTTAGTTCCAATCCTTACGTTTTCATATTATAAAGTTGTAGAAACAATCGTATGAAACAATAATAAAGCTATGAACATGCTTAATGTGAAATTCAAACACAACAAACCACACACTCATCAATTTGTGTGAAATTGACCATTGAAAACAATTACTTTTCATCGAAAATCATAAATCTAGAGTTACGAAGAAAAATCCGTTTTGTAGAGTAAAAACCCAAGAATCGAAGTTCTTGAAAACATATCTTGAATGGAACTCTTGGGGAAAGTAATCCAAAGAGTGAAAAACACATACTTTATAGATGAATAATCCACGAAAATTTGATGAAAAGCTTGACGTCTTCGTCTTCTTCCTTAAGCTCTTCTTGTTCTTCAATGGAGTTTGGAAAAGAGAGTGTTCTTAAGAGAGAACAAAGTACTTTCGTATGACTCTGATTTGGGACATTTAAAAGTGGTCTAAAACTGACCAAATATCCATATATAGTCGTCCTATGAATTACCCAATAGACCCTCCACTTAAATGTGTCCTTTTATGAAGTTAAAATACAAAAAAATACGACTTCAATGATTTTGGAAAGTAGTTGCGCGTCGTGGGGCCTGATCTTGTCATATTTATTAAATTTTGATTTGAGGCAGTGAGGTGCGTGTCAGTATCGTGTAACAAGGCTGCCAATTAAAGCTTGAGGCTGTGACCTGCGTGTCCGGCTCGCGTCGCACCGCCATTGCCTCCATTTTGTGCCATGCTCGTCAGGCTATGGCATCTCCCTGCCAACTTATTGCACATTGTTGTGTCCGCCCCATAGGACCTCTCGGGCAGTCTCTTGGGGGTCCCGTTACTGAACGTTTTGTCGGACCCTTTCGTACGCATAATACCTATCCACGTCTATTTACAAGTTTTGACTCATTTGACCTCCACCCCTTCACCAACATAGGACGTCAACTGGTTTGAATTAGATAGTTTTCGGACTTGCAAGGTTTTCTTCTTCGTTTTTGATCTATCTTTATCCAAATGATGTTTTATTACATTATATATTTATGGAACATCATTTTAAAGAATTAAAAAATAGACTAATATCTACTCTAATTCTATGAATTTCCCGGAAGTTTAACCGCGTCCCCAAGTACCAATCTAAGGTTTCCTTGAGGAAGGACCGCATGTTGTGTGGTTCACACCTTCCTAAGTCCGTTCCGAGCTAGAACTTATGGAACACGATGCGCCAATGTCCTAAGTTCGATGACACCCGCCATAGGTAAGTGGTTTTCAATCATTCAAAGGTTACTTAGTTCTAGTTCTGGGATCTTAAGCTTCCCATTAACTTCTCAGGCTCGTCCCAAACGACGGCCATCAAGGCGGTCCCATATTGTGAGAAACATTCATTCTGTGACCAAGTCCGTGGATGGTCCTGCAATTTGCCTGCTTCAACTATTAAGTAAGTCACTGTTAAGTGAGGGGGTGAATTTGTTACATTCACCCCACATTCAAGATAAGATAAATAGAAGTTACTTATGGGTTTTTGGGGGGGGGGGGGGGGGTGTTTGAAAACATGTTTATAAAGCCTTTAATTAACTTAGGAATCATTGTTCAATAATGACAAACTAAATTCCACTTAGAAATTCTTTATGAACTCTTTTGGGAGCCAAAACTCAATCCTCAGAAGGGATTGTATATTGGAGGTTTAGTGGTTGATTCTTCGTTAAATTGGATGATTAGGCTTTCTGAGGGATTGTTTTTGATCCTTAAACTCTATTTATCACAAGGAGCCCAACTTTCAAGTACGTTTTGGTAAAGTTTTCAAATCTGAATTTTTCACCTTTTATAGCCCTATTCCCATGGATTTTTTGCATTAAATGTTTAAAGTCCGTGGTTTATTGATTGAGTATCCTATGTAATTATTAATATTTAGGTTGTCTTATACTGATGACATCTAAAAATCTATTGAATTGACCATAGTACCACATATTCAATATGATATGTTTATGTATGAATTATTAGTTTTCGGCCCAACGGTACGTGACTTATGTATTGAATTGCAACTTTTTGCTTTTGATTAAAGTGGAGGAATAATTATTTTAATGCTTCCCTAATTCTCTTTATTTTAATGTGATTAGACTTCATTATTTTGTTTATAGTACGGTCCACTTATTTTGTGGTGCTTGATCTGTGCTTACTTGCATTCATTTGCCATGTCGGCCTTACCTTTATATTTATGATTCTGCATGGCCTTTTCGGCTAAAACTACGGAAACTTACATGATTGTAAAGTCTTATCTATGTGAAGTATGATATATCTATATACCATGTTGAAGTAATGTGAAGTATGTTTTCCTTCGATGTATATTAGGAGATCCAATGTTAACTATGCTATGTGCTTATATGTGTAATTCTTCGGTGTTGGGCATTATTATGCCTACTTGATCTATATAAGTCCGTATGATCATTGTGTTTTATTGTAATGATAGGATGGACACAAAATTATAATGAAGGGTCATTCCTAGTATCAAAAATAAAAAAGAATCTTGTGTCTTGTTTTGGTAGACTTTTGTCCCTGACATTGATAAATGTAGGAAGTGGAATATCGGAATATGCCAATTTCTTAAACTAGGTAAGTGAATTAGTGAATCACCCTTTTTCCATGCTTGAATATGATAAGTGAGACCTAATATGTATGTTACAGGTCATGTACGTGGGACTAAACCTAGTGGAAAGTTACGTTATGATTTGTGAAGTTGATAGTCGTAACGATATCCTTCATGTAAATGAATGTGTCCAATAAGGTTTGATTGTCTGGAAACGACATCATAATCATCCTTGTGAAGTCATAATGCGGCTATATATGTCGCTAATTGTATAGGTACCCTATGGCCTCTTTTGTAGGTTTAATTTGTTGGGTTTAATGAACTATATATGGAATTGCTTTGTATCAAACCAGTAATTTCCTTACTCTAGTGAGAACAAAGTGGCTAGCACGATGACTTGTCTTATGAGAGGTAGTTCTCCTTTAAGACAAGACAGAGTACAGCATAGTACTCTACTTGATAATGAGACTAGAGTGCATAAAAACCTCGTCATATTTCTTACCTGTGCCTACATGGGATGTGTCCTAGTTTTCTAAAACCCTTTGGACAGGATAACACGTTCAGTCGGATAGGTAGAAACCGGATCCAATGATAGCTAGTATCTGGTCTAATTTTGGTTAGTGCCTATTTGTAATCTCTTGTTGGGATAAACTCACTAGATTAATAGTAGAAGTTCTATGGAGTTTAGACGTGTTGTAATGGGACTTCTATCTAGGATGACAGAATATTTTTTAAAGCCAGTTTAGTTGGAGTCCCTAGGTCTTTGCCAAGACCCCTACTTGAATTTCCTTATGTTGAATGAACGAGCTTCATGAGCGAATGAAATGTAATGCAGTTAAATTTTAAGAAATTGTAAAATGAATTAATTACTTTACCAAAGAACAGTTGGGTTGTCTAGTTTAAGGCATGAAGGAGGCTCTAGGGAATGGTACAGTAGAAGTTTCGTCTCTTATATAGATAAGTCTTAAGAATGACTCTAGTTTAAGGAGATGGGTTATTATTCTTGGACATAGCTGTATCCATAGGTAGGTCTTACTTATTATTTAGGTAATCTTGACTAGAGGTCAATCATGGACATAAATTTTACTTTGCTTTTACATAAGTAGGCTTTTGATAGCCTTTTGAGGAGAACGTCATATCATCTATGTGTTTGGTCGTAGTAAGCTCTGGAATGATTCCTTCTTAGTCTGTCCTATAAGGAATCTCTTAAAGTGTATCTGTAAGTTAACATGTATTGGCAAGTCGCTTCACTACACATCACATAAAGTGAGACATAGAATGCTTGTAGAATTAATCTCATGTTCTTGTTTTTGACGTTATGTGTAAGTATGTGTAATCTCATTATGAGGAGGTCATATCTGAATCATTTTTAGGTGTTCTAGAGAGGTTGTATGGGCGGTCTCTCTTTTTATTACCTATGTTATTCTTAGTCTTAGAATTTTAGAGTAGGTGAATTACATATAGCCAGTACACCTAAGTGAAGTTAAGAAACTTCATTGTAACAATGAAGAAATTCATTGTAACAGTGAAGTAAATTACTATAAAATGATCTTAAAAATGTACGAAATTGCTTAAATGTTATCTTATGTGTTTATAAGGTGTTAATTGATATTCTTATGATTATGATATAATACTTAAATGATAAGATGAATATTTCTAGGAAATATCTGTTTTCATGATTTTATGCATTGTGACATACTTAGTACACGTATTTGTACTAATTCTATAGTTGTTGGTAGGTGAGGAGCATTTGGGAATCATGACTTGGATCATAGCATCATTCAAGTGAAGTTAAAGTATGTCCTTATTTTACTCCAGGGCATAGATTTCCGTTATTTCCTTTATCGATGTATTATAATAGACTTATTAGTACTATATTTCTATTGTGCGTGGGCCTTGTCCCAAAGTATTTTTGTGTCCAAGATTTGATGAAATGAGACTTAGTATTTCTTATGAGTTGTATATGAAAGAGGTTTATAAGACTTATAGAATGTTTATGAAAAGTTTTAATTACACACTACCTTTCATATGTTTATATGCTATGAACGATATGAAGGGTTTGTACAAGACCTCCGAGATGACAAGCACGACGGTTGCATTTCGAGAGTGCCATATTTTCTAGGGTGTGGTCTCCGAATGTAACAGATTACCTAGTGACATGGTTTCCAACCTTAACATTAATGCATGGAGACATGTATTTTTTGTGCCACAACTTTAAATCAGGTGATTCTTGGTAGGTACCCCATCTTTTTAGTAATTTTCGATAAAGTGTGTTGAATGTACATCTTAATTTAAAGTATTCAATGGTTAAATATTATTGAGAAGCATTTCCTTGTTAGAGTCATGTTATGTTGGTTTTGATAGAATGCTTTTAGCACACATTGTATCACAACCGTGGAGCACACCCTAGACATAATAGGCGTCTTCGTCCTTGTAGAGGCCTTAGATTATCCCTTAGAATACATCATTGCATATCATAGGTAGAGAAAATGCTTAGACTTAGCATACATCATTGCATATCATATGAAGTATACTTAAACTTCTAATTTATCTTTATATGAGTTTACATAGACTTTTCGTTAATCAACATAGTAAAATTCATCAACATAGTCTAATATTTTCTCTCACATAACCATATATAATAGAAGTACAAGATATCGGACATAGCCCTACACTATTACAATGTGTCTCATATAAAACTTACAACAATGTCTCAGTGATTAGGAAAGAACAATTGTCTTAGACATACTCAATTAGTAAAGCTAGAATAGTGGCATCATCCTCGGACTTGAGGACTCACCAACAACTTGGGAACTTATCCAACTATTCCTTTAAAATGGCCTTAAAGCTCTTCAATGGCCCGAACCTACAATACTGTAGAAATAGAGAGAACATGGGTTAATACAAACCACATGTACTAAGTACGGAAACATATCCAAGTAAAACCTTTGAAGACATGCACAAAATGGACCCTTTATTTTAAAAACATGTTAAGTCATTTTGAAACCCTTTATGCACACACAAGAGTATATACAATTCAATAATAACAACAACGTTAAGACATGTTCATATTAAAATACAAAAATAAAATCATCATAAAGACATATCAACATTTCATGTTCTAGAGTTCATACAATCAAATCATCCAAGACCCTTACTCAACCTACAAGTGCAAAGCTCATGTGAAGTCCCATAACCCCACATATATAAAGTAAATTAGTAGAGGAACTATCAATAATTCCTTTATCCATTACAACTTCATTTTGTAGTGATCATTATACCTAAAATTTATTAATGCCAAATCCTGTCATCAAATAAAACCAACCATCATATAAAGACCACATTATTTAGAACCATCATATAAGTCAACCTAGTTAGTATCCATCTTTTTTACCATCATTCATTAAATTTACAATCGGGAATGTTCGCTATAATTGGCAATATACCATGTGAGCAAAACATGGAATCCGGTGTCATGAAACCCTACAAAAAAAGAAGGTGCTCCACTTGCAAAGGTAGAACCATACATGAAAATAGCATCTAGGTGGATCCACTATCTACTCTTCTTATGGGGGCACATAGTAAAGAAACAAGGAGATTTTCTAGAAACTCTTTTATTCACATTTGCATTGTAGTCTTCATATCATGCTAACGATAGTGAACCTTCCTTCCCTATTGGGAAGGGACCCTACTCATATCAAGTTTTCTTGGTGCTAATATAAATTTATTTTTTAAAGTCTCTTTAAGTCATTATTAACATAAATTCTTAACGTAGGTCATAGGAGACTAATCCCTTGTATAATCATGTCAATAGATCATAAGGTCTAGGATAGAACATCTTTTCATGACAAAGCATCATCATGTGATAAACATCAAATCTTAATCATAGAAATAGAATGCTCATGAGAAATCACCTCCAATCCCTCAAATAACACACCCATAATTGTATCACACCCATCATGTTCATATCATAATCATATCTCCATAACATAATCCATCACACTTCAATTGCACAACATTATGAAGAATAGACCAACATGATTGATGTAATGAAATCATTATATTGGAGGTCTTACCAAAAGCTTCCATGAATCGCCTTAACATCTCACTCCAAATTCCACAATATTATAAAATAATCAAATAACCATCATCATATAGTAGTAAATTCAACAATTTTTTTCCAATTAAAATATCCCTAATCATCTATAAATGTAATTCATAGTTAGGGTTAAGGAAAAGGGGTAATTCAGGGATCTTTAAGGGAAATTACATCAAAATCTAAGGAACTACAACAATCCACCAATAAATAATCAATTAACATAAATCAAATCAATATCACATTAAACCAATTTGAAAGATAACCCACGAAATTGGATGAAAACCATGGTTTTGAAGAACATTAAAATGAAAACATTGAAGAGTCTATTAGGGAATGGAATCCCAAGAGTGAATATCTTTGATTATTTGATAATTATTAGACATTTAGTATAATCGCTCTTATCTGAAGCACTATGAATCATAAAACCTTTTTTTCTCTAATGGGGGTCTTTGGAGTAGTGAGAGAAACTAGTAGTAAGTGAGAGTAATTTCGGTTTCATTTGGGGAATTGATTTTCATGAGTAATAATGAATTGAAACTTAAATTAAATAAATATACAGTCATCCCCTAAATTACCCAAAATACCCCTCACTTAATTGGGTTTGTTTATGAAGTCATTTTTACTTAAAAATGACACAATCAAATCTGGGACATGGCCTGCATCCATTTCCGGGGTCACTTTCCGATCTTTTTCTGAATCTAATTGATTAAATGAAGCTTGTGGAGCCCACCCATTTTCAGGAAATTTTACTCTTAACTGGAAGTAATCTCTGCGCGATGCGCCACCAACATCAAAAACAGCTGTTCGGCAGGCTGCTTTTGAATACCAACGTGGGTCCTCCTCAAGGGCCCTTTTGTTTGTCCTTGGGGAGTTGTTACTGGATTTTTTTGACAAACAAAATTATTTTACCTATTTAAAGTATTTTTAAAAGTTTTCAATTCATAAGACACTCCCAAACCTTCACAAACATAAGGACGTCTACTAGTTCAATTTCGCTAGTGTCCCGACGTCAAGGTCTTTCTTTGACATTCAGGATCTAATACTTTTAAATAAACATTTTAATTAGTATAGCTACAAAAACATCATTCTAAACATTATTTAATAAGTGAGGCTCTAATCTACTTTATAGGACTTCCAGAGTGTTACATTATTCCCCTCCCCCCCCCCCCCAAGGAAAATTCCTCCAGAATGACACCGTAAGCTTTTTATATGGAAGGAAAGAGACTCAATAGCAACCCAACCACAACAACAAGATGACTATAATCATCATGAGTCACATGTCATAAGAGGAATACTCAACTCTTTTTGACACTATGTCAAAGCACTAAAAATAGAAACTCACTTCATATCACATAATAAGGAACTCCTCTCAGTTCATTGTGATTCAAAATAAATCTAGGAGTCAACATAATTACTTCTCAAGACACATCAAAAATATGCTCAACACTATCTCATAAAGGCGAGGATACACATTAGATATGAGTGCATGTAGAACGTGAGAGCACTTTTGATTCAATCTCATATTAGCATGAAACTTTATGAGGATATGCACATAATTAGAAAAAACAAGCCAAGTCTACATTATCATCAATTTTTTAAGATGAACTACTAACCTCAACTTTGATTAGGAGTAAGAGGAAAGAGATGAGGATAGAAGGACTTCATGTCGCCCTCGGAATCCCATAATGCACCCTCAACTAGATTTTTTCTCTATAGGACTTTTACTGAGGAAACCTCTTTGTTCCTCAACTTTATGACTAGAAAATTAAGGATCTCAACCGGAACCTGGTAATAAGAAAAGTTCTCACTAACCCCTAACACTTCAATAGGGAAATAGTCACTGCGTTTGCTATACATTTCTGGAGCATAGAGACATGAAATACCGGATGAATGGGGGCAAATTCACATCGTAATTTCAACTCATAAGCAACTTTCCTAACCCGTTTTTCAATATCTCATAAGGACCCATATATTGGGGACTATGTTTCCCATTTTTAGCAAATCTTATCACCCTTTCATAGGTTAAACCTTGAAGTACACCCAATCACCTATTTCAAATTCAAGGTCTCTTCTTTTATTGTCGACATAAGATTATTTCCGACCATAGGCTGTTTTGAACCTATCTATAGTCATTAGAACATTTTTCCATAGACTCATAGACTTTCTCATCAACAAGAAGTGAAAACTCCCTTGACCTTAAACTAAAACAAAACAAGACCTTTAATATCCTAAAAACCATCAGATTGCTTACAATCGAGTGTGCCATAAAGTACTCAAATGAACCTATTATGTATAAACTCTATCACAAAGTATATGTCATCCCAAATTACCCTTGAAGTCATAACACGAGATTTTTACTTATATTCAGGGTTTATAGGTACGCTCCGGTTGGACATCCATTTTGATGTTAGAAAATAGGTTTCTAGTGTTTTTCACTCGTAGTACCTAGAGCCCCTTTTTGGAAAGAATCTACAATGAGAATTGAATTGGACACGTCAATCTATCATCTGAGTTGAGTGACAAAGGGGAAATTCAATGAAACCTCACGATCTCATAAGGTACAACCTAGAATATTCCATCAAAGAATAAGTTACATTTAACAGGGAAAAAATTGGCAGAATTTTTCAACCTATCAACAATAACCCATATGGAATTATTTTGCCTCCGAGTACGAAGAAAATCTAGAATGAATTCCACATTTATATCTTTCCTTTTGAAAGTGGGGACATCCGTTAGTTGAGTTAATTCTCCTGGTCTTTGATATTTGGCCTTAACTTGTTGACAATTAGGGCACTTATCAGCAAACTACGCTCTATAACTCTTCAAAATGTCCCAACAATAGACCTATTGAAGATCACGATACACTTTAGTTGCACCCGGATGAATGGAATATCGGGAACAATGACCTTCTTCAAAAAAATTTCTTCTTAGGTCATCAACATCCGACAAACAATGTACCTACATACCTAAGTACCCCATCACCTCAACCACAAAAGAGGATTCCGAATTATGATGAACTATAGAAGCTCCTTTTAGAAAATCTTCCAATCAAATACCCAACCAAGCCAATCTATGTACTTCTTTCACTAACTCTTTCTCGTCGTCATGAACATTGGCTACACTTCCCATCGACATTCGAGTCAAAGCATCCGCAACCACATTGGCCTTGTCGGGGTGGTAAAGGACACTTATGTCGTAATCGTTCAATACTTTCAACCTCCTTCTTTATCGAAGATTCAAGTTCTTTTGAGTGAGCACATATTTAAGACTCTTGTGATAAATAAATACATCCACATGTTCCCCATAGATGATACCTCCATATTTTTAAAGCAAATACTAAGGTCGTTAATTCAAGATCATGAGTAGGATAGTTTGTTTTGCACCTTGAGTTTTATAGACACATAAGCTATCACCTTACCATGTTGCATGAGGATACAACCAAAACATACTGGAGAAGTGTCACAATACACTTCAAACCCTTTGGTACCCTTAAGTAAGGTCAATACTAGAGCAAATATTAGCTTATCTTTCAATTTTGGAAGCTTGTTTCACAAAACTTCGTTCACTCAAACCTAAACTTATTTTTATTTAGTAATGTCAAAGGAGAGAAATATATGCAAACCCATCAAAAAATCTTATATAGTACCCAACTAGACCCAAGAAACTTTGGATATCAGTTGGAGTCAGAGGTCTAAGCCAATTCTTAACCACTTGTGTTTTCTTAGGATCGACCTCTATACCCTATCTTGAAATAATATGACCAAGCAAAACAACCGACCTCTACAAAAATTCACACTTACTATATTTATCAAAGAGTTGCTGTTACTTGATGACTTGCAATACGTCCCTCAGATGATCCATGCTGTCACTCTTACTCATAGAATATACCACGATATCATCAATGAAGACAATTACAAATGAGTAAAGGAAATTTCGGAACACATTATTCATAAGGTCCATAAAGGCTATGGGGGAACTTTTTAACCCAAAAGACATGACTAGTAAATCCTAATGACCATACCTAGTTCAGAACGGCGTTTAAGGTATGCATTAACTTATCACCATAAGTTTGTGATATCCCGACCTCAAATCGATTTTTGAATAGTAACTCTCTCCTTCGATTTGATTGAAAATAAATCAATTCTATGGAGAGGATACCTATTCTTTATGGTGACATTTTTCAATTGTCGGTATTCAATGCATAGTATAAGAGACCCATCATTCTTTTTCACAAACAATACTGAAGCACCTCATGGATAAATGTTTGGTTTTTTTAACCCTTTTCAAGAAAATCCTTGAGTGGAGACTTCAACTCTTGAAACTCAGCTGAAGCCATTCGATAAGGAGGAAATGAAATAGGTTCAGTATCCGGCAACAAATATATGCCAAAATGTATTTCTCGTTCAGGAGGTATTCCGGGTAAATCATCATGAAAGACATCAGGAAAGTCCTTCACTACGGGGACTCTAAAGGAGGATTATCATATTGTAGGTCCTTAACCCTCACAATATGACATATCCATCCCTTAGAAAATATCTTACAAGATTTTAGACACAAAATCATTCGACCTCTAGGTGTTTATTTTCCCCCCTTCCATTGTAAGACGAGTTTATTTTGAAATTGGAACTTAACTATTCTTTTTGTACAATCAACTGATGCACAACAAGCATGTAACCAATCTATCCCCAAAATGACATCAAATTCCAACGTACCAAGTTCTATTAAATCAAACAATGTGGCTTATAGGACAATAATATGGGACAACTCTTAAAGACTCTTAGCAACAACGGAGACACCCTCTAGGTAGTAACCGAAAAAGGTTCAATTAAAACATCGAGTATCATATCAAACTTCATGGCCACTAAATGAGTTACAAAATATAAAGTGGCACCGAGATCAGGTAATGCACACACATTAATGGAAAATACTTGTAACATATTGGTGACAACATTGGGAGAATAATCATGATCACCGCTAAAGCGGAGAGCATAAAAGTGGTTCTTCTTTGGAGCATCAGAACTAGGACCACTTTTTTCATCTTTATTATTCCAATTTCCTTGACCCTATTCCTAGGACAATCTCTCACCTTATGTCCACTCTTTCATAAACCATAACAACTATTTGGTCCAACTACACATTTACCCATATGTTTCTTACCACAATAGAGAAAAGTAGGTTTCTTACTTGGTGAATCACAACCCCTTATACTTTCGGATCTAGGGTTAGACACCCTATCATTACGATCATTGGTAAATTAGACGGAAATTGGTTATACAACCTCTTCTTTAACATAGTTTTGTGTTGTATTTCCAACCTACCGTTCGAATTACCTCCTTCATAAGACCTTGCCATCTTAGATTCCTAATATTCCTCTTAAGCCTACTCTTTTCAACTTGTTGATAATGCACCCTACAAAAAATGTACATGTTGTCATGAAACATTGACGAATGACACTCTTCCACTAGATCACCTGATACTTCCATCACAAAATGATTCATTTCATCCCTCTAATTTAACACCACAGAAGAGGCATACTTATACAAATTAGTAAATTTGACTAGTTATGGCTTGAGCTTCAGTAGTCATGGGTTGAGCCAAAATTAGGGAAGTCAACCTTATCTGACATTCCGTCATAATTGGATTAATGACCGGAGATTGTTCACCCAAAGGAACTTGTTCTTTATGAGGAGCTTGATTACATCGTGGAAGAGCTTGGTTTTCTTGGAAAGGAACTCCCACATTAGGAATCTCCACTTCAACTCTTCTTGCTTCTTCGCTTCTAGAAGTCACAACCTATAACCATAAGAAAGGGTTAGATGAAACGGACACATTGAATTAAGACTGTTGAGGCATGACATAGGAATACAAAGATGATTAAAATTTTCAAAGCATCACATAACATGTCATTATTAAGTATGGTGTGCTTCACAATTATGAAAAAGACACTACGTAAATGTGGTTTAGTGAGACATTAATCCTAAGATTATTAAACATCATGCTCTGATTCAAAGTTTGTCAGGACTGGGGAGCACCCTCTAGATGTAACCGTCATTTTCATCCTCGAAGAGGCCTTAGCCTAGCCCTTAACATACATCATTACAGATCATCGTTTGAGAAAATGCGGAAACTTTTAAACTCTATATATGAAGTATACATAGATTTTTCTTTAATCTTTATATGAATTACATACAATTCTCGTTTATCAATATAGTCAAATTCAACAACATAGTCTAATATTGCCTCACACATAACTATCTATTATAGAAGTACAAGATTTGGGACATAGACCATATATTATTAAAGTAAGTCACATATAGAACTTACAACAATGTGTGAAGCATTTGAAAAGAACAATTGTCTTAGACATAGTAAATTAGTAAAGCTAGAATAGTGGAATCATCCTCGAACTTGAAGACTCACAAATAAATTGGGAATTTATCAAGTCTTCACTGAAAATGTCCTTGAAGCTTTTAAATAGATTGAATAGACATTAATATAGAAATAGAGAGAATATGGGTCAGTACAAGCCACATGTACTAAGTGTGTAAACATATCCAATAAAAACCATTAAATACATTCACAAAAAGGAGCTTTTCTTTAAAAGAATGCTAACTCACTTTGAAAGACTTTATGCACACACAGAAGCATATACAATTCAATAATGACAACAACATTAAGACATGTTCTTATTCATATACTAGAATAACATAATCATAAAGTCATATCAACATTTTATAGTATAGAGTTCATATCATCAAGGCATACAAGACCCTTACTCATAATATTAACCCAAGCCTACAAGTTCAACGCTCATGTGTAGTCCCACAACCCTACATAAATTATGTAAATTAGTAGAGAGACAATAAGTAATGCCTTTATCTCATATAAAATAATATCATGTGTAGTCATCATTATAATTAGCAATTTATACCAATATCATGTTCATCAAATGAAATCAACCATCATATAAGAACAACATTATAGAGAACTAACATCATGTATTTTATTCATAACATAAGTACATAAGAACTCCTTCTACGACTTCCCTCAAGGCCAACATGTGCCATTCATAGGTAAAGTGTCATACCCTTACTTACACAAAGTAGTACCCCTTAAGTCATCCTACAAAGTGTCCATATTTGTTACTTTCATTCATTCATTTTACTTTTGGGAACATTCGCTATAACCAATAATAAACCACGTGAGCTAAACATGAAATCCGGTGTCATTAAATCCTACACCGAAAGAAACTATTTTACTTCCAAAGGTAGAATCATACATGAACTAAGGAATATTCTTGAAACTCTTTTAGGAACATTTGGATTATAGTCTCCATCTCATGAGAACAATAGTGAAACTACCTTCCGTCTTTGAAAGGAAAACCTCTCATCTCTAGTTTGATTAGTGATAAGATAAATTCTTTTTTTGAAGTCTACTTAAGTCCTTCTTAACATCAATTCTTACTATAGGTCTGTAACACTCCGTAAGTCATAGACCTAATATAGAGGCTCGCTTGTTGAACTAAGACTAGTAACACTGTTTTAAAACCTAAAATAATATATTAAATCATTTAGGAAGTTTTAGAGTAAAAACATTAAGAAACGTCCATGACATCTGCATACAACTCGCTATGGACCGCCCTAAGTGTCCTTGAAAAGTACCATTCCAAAAATGACCGAACGTTATCAAATAGCAGTGGCCACCTACGAGACCTATCGAAGAATCGTCGTTTTCAAATGAGGTGTAGATGGCTTCGTAGGTGATTCCTTGGAAAATTGTAAGAAATACCCTAAAATCAACTCTCTGAAATCATCGATGGATGAACAACACATGCTGTCGATGGAACGAGGGTCTGTGGGTCGAGGTCTCATCGAATGAGTCTGTGTAAGTTGTTTAAATTATAGTTAATTCATTTAATTGGTTAATTAGTTAGGGGTTTCATTAGGGGTTAAGGGATGTTCAGTTTAGTTATTAAGTGAGTACAAAAGGCCTAACCCTCCCTAAACTAACCCAACTCACTCCAATTCCCAAACTCAAACCCTATTCTCTCTCTAGTTTTTCTCTCCCCAAAAAAGACTCCATTGAACAAAGGACAAATGACACAGGGCTGCAAGATTTCTAAGTTTTTTACATCAATATTCATCAATGCCTAAGGTATGGAAGCTGTTCACTTTGGGGCTCCTTTCACCAAGTGTTCTTCAAATTTGATTTCCAAAAGTTGATATAAACATGGGTTTCATTCTTAATCCAAAATTAATCTTTCAAATTGTATTGTTCTTGGTTTATTTTGATTATTATGGATATAATATGATTTATTTTTTGTTAATTAAGGAATTTCATCATTTTAGACCTAGTTCTATAAGGAGATCATTAATTGAACCAATTTCCCTAACCCTAGGTCATGAATTGATGATGAATTGAATAGTGATGATAAAATTGACTTAATTCTTGTTTTAGTTACTTTTCTATAATGTTATTAAGTATATTAATTGATTAATATGTTTTGTTAATGGTAAGACGACGGAAGCAGTCTTGTGAAGGTAAATTGGTAAGACCTATGATCTTGAATTCTTGCTTCAATTGTGATGGATTATACTTGATGATGATGTTCACATGAAGTATTGATTATAATTATCTTAAATAGGTGATTGTATGATGAATGTAGTTGAAATGTGTTGATTTTATGGATTGTGCGATTATTATTAAAGTATGATAATATAAGGTTTATTGTGGATCAATTAGGTGCCTTACTATGACATGATGATGATAATATGTTAATCTCACATAAAAAGGTTGTATTGAAATGAAGTTCTCATGCAATTCCGAATGAGCTAATGATTATGATATACAAGGATTTAGTATTCTATGACATAAACTAAGGTATGATGATTAATATAGTCTTAAAGACATATCAAAATAGTACTCAAGCTTAGCACCGAGTGCATAAAAAGGGTCTCAAGTATGTCTCCTATTTCTTGAACTATGTTGCAACCATAGAAATATTAGATTGTGGATCAATCTAGAATGCTATGTTCATGAAATGGTACTACCATGGAAAGTATATAACCTTCTTTCGGTGTAGGGTATATGACACCAAATTCCACATTTAGGTCATGTGGTCTATGTCACTAAAGGCAATTGTTCCCGAAAGCAAAAATGAATGTAACAATTTAACTCTAACTAGGATGACATAAGGGGTTCTTCTTAGTATAGGTAGGTGTATGTGACTCTACCTATGCATTACACTATTTGGTCTTGATGGAAATCTTAAGAATATGTTCTTATGATTTGATTACACTAATTATATACAATTGTTGACTTTACATGTTAATGACCCATAAGATCTTAATCTCGCTTATGAATATGTTATTTGTCTATATTGCAAAATATGATGATGACTACTTATGATATTATGTTATATGAAGTTGGTTATTACTTGTGATCCTTTGTTGGGTTTACTTGGTTGTGTGGGGTTATATGAGTTCACTTGATCATTGCACTTGTAAGCTTGGTAATGAGTGATGAGTAATGGTCTTGCTTATGTTGTAATGTTATGAACTCTTATACATGTTTTGTTGTGGTATAACATTTTGTTGAAAATGTTTTGGGTGACATCGTTTGATATGCTTCTACACATTTTTACTTTACTTTACCTGATGATGTTTGTCTTGTATTGTATATGGTCTTGTCTTCTTTGATTTGTGTTCATTGGTTCATATGTGCTCTTGATTATGTAGAATGGCTTTTCAAAGTAAATTAGCATGTTCTGAATATATGTCCCTTTAAGAATGATTTCAATGTTTTATGTGCATATATTTCCATACATAGTATAAGTGGTGTATTAACAAATATTTCTATGTTTTCTTCATATATGCAGGTTTCATCCATTGAGTTCCTAGAAAGCCAATTGAGGAAAACTTTGATTCTTTTGTCCAAGTGTTGGTAGGTCTTCATGTTCAGGGATGTTACATATATCTACATTCTAGGTTTGATGTTGTATTGTCATAAATGCATTGTTCATTCCTTTATCATTTTGATATTGATGTAAGACTATATTGGCATGTTTAGTTTGCATTGTCTATGTCAAAGATTTGTAGTTTAGATGGTTCAATATGAGACAAAGTATGAGACTAATTCCTATATTTTGATTATATTGCATAAATAAGACTCCTATGTATGCATCATAATGCGAGGACTTTAAGTAAAATCCCTATGTACTATGTGAGAGGTGTATGTAAACCTCACTATATTAATATGTATGAAAAGTTTTAATTTTCCGCACTTTTTAACCTATGAAATATAATCAAGAATGCTAAGAGGCTAGTCTTAGTCCTCTTCAAGGACGATGACGCCGCTTACGTCTAGGGGGTTCTCCCCGGTCGTGAAAAACTTGTATCAGAGGACGAGGTTAAAGAAATCTTTGAATTGATGTCTCATTCACCCACATTTGCATAGAGTCTTGTTCATGCGTGTGAAAAACTCAACACTTATGAATGATAGGCCTGTGACATTTAGAAATCCTCACTTATTTTAATCTTGAAACTCATGCCTTGAGAGTTGAAACTCTATGTGTCTTGTTTCTTCTAATCCTTTTCTTGTGGATATAGGATATGACTACAAGATGTGCAATAGCAAGAACAGTGCAGGAATATGTGACTAATACGGTAGTTATGTCCTGTAGCAACCATGTCCCTCCACAAGACAACCATGTATCTCCTCAAGAATAAACTCTGGTAATTCCACCACCTAAGATTGATTGAGAGATAAGGTCAATATTTTTTTACTTTGGATCAAGGTGTGACTACCCAAGAATAAGCGGAAGCTACTCAAGCTGAAGTCATGGCAACTTAATAAAATAAGGAGTTTTGGCCCCTGTTCAACAAAGTGCTAGTACCACTACCTCCCGCTTGAGGGACTTCACTAGGATGAACCCTTCTATGTTCTTTGGGTCAAACGTGAATAAAAATCCCCAAGACACCATTGATGTGGTCTAGAGAATTCTCTATGATATGGGGTTGACTTAGAATGAAAAGGCCAAGCTATCTTCCTATGAACTCAAGGATGTACCTTAAACATGGAATACCAAATGAAGAGACAACAAGGCCTTGAGAGCGGGTCCTTTCATTTGGCAGGTATTTAGAAGAGATTTTGTTGATCATTGTTTTCCTAAGGATAAAAGGGAGACAAAGTGGAGGAATTCATCAACCTTAGTCAAGGAGGAATGAGTGTGCAATAGTACTACTTGGAGTTCATCAATTTGTGCAAGTATGCTTCTTCCTTGGTGTCTAACCGAAGAGATGAGAAGAGTCGCTTTGTGATGAGATTGTCTGACGATTTTTTAAAAGATTGTCGTTCGGCAATGCTCCATGACATTATGGATATTTCCAGGTTGATGATTCGTTCACAACATGTTGAGGAGACTCGACTTAAGAGGAAGAATAAAGAGTACAATAGGGCCAAGGCTTATGAAGGGGGTACTTCCAAGGGTAGGCTTAAGGTTCAATACAAGCCAATGTTCAAAAAGTGAGTTTCCAACCAAGTTCCTTCAAACTTTCCAAGACCAACAATGATAGGGTGTCTAACCCTAACTCCCAAAAGTCTAGAAATTGAAATGCACCAAGTGATAAAACAACTTGTTCAAAGTTTGATAAGAAGCAATTGGGGTGAGTTTTTAGTTGGGATGGGAAATTGCATTGCTTCTAGAAAAAAGGGTCATAAGGTTAAGGATTATCTTAATATTATAATTCTAGGGAAAATGAGTGGTGAATCTTAATACAGTTTTCATAGTTTCAAAGATCCAAAGAGGAACAACTTTTTTGCTCTCCGCTATATTGGTGAAGAACTAGAGGCCCCTGATTGGTCACCCTATGTTACAAGTATTCTTTATTAATGTTATTCTTTACTTGATATCGGTGCTACATCTTCATTGCTAACTCCTCTAGTATCAAAAAAGTTTGATTTTTTACTCGATATTTTAATTTAACCATTTTCTGTTACAACCCCGGTAGGTGACTCAGTTGTGGCTAGAAGAGTCATTAGGATTTGTCATATATCCTTGCCCAATATTGTTATTTTGGTGGATTTGGTCGAATGTCATATGGTTGATTTTGACGTATTTTGGGAATGGATTGGTTGAATTATTTTTGCTTCTATTTATTTCCCGATGAGATTGGTTAAGTTTAAGCTAATGAACCCATCTTAGAGTGGAAGGGGGGTAATTCAATTCATAGAGGTCGTGTAATTTCTTGTCGAAAAGCTTGTAAAATGATCTTTAAAGGGTGTCTTTACCATATCGTAAGATTCAAAGATCTTGAGTCTAACATCTCTCCTATTGAGTCGGTCCCCGTAGTGAAGGACTTTTTGGAAGTCTTTACCGATGACTTTCCAAGAATCCATCGCGAGCGGGAAATTTCTTATGGTATTGACTTATTGCCGGATACGAATCCCAATCACTCCTTACTGTATGGCTATGGCAGAATTAAAAGAATAAAATCTTCCACTCAAAGACTTTTCAGATAAAGGTTTCATAAAACTTCGTATTTCACCAAAGGGATCTCCATTGTTTTTTGTTAAGAAGAAGGATGAGTCCCTTAGGATGGGCATTGATTATTTCCAACTCAATAAAGTCACAATTAAAACAAGTATCCTCTCCTTCAGATTGGCTATTTATTTGATAACCTCTAAGGGGAAAGCTACTTTTCTAAAATTTACGTGAGATAGGGGTATCACCAACTTAGAGTGAGAGGTCCGTACATAAAACAATATTTCGAACTAGATATGGTCACTATGAGTTCTTACTGATATCGGTTGGTATCCCGAATTCCCCAGCGGCTTTAATTGACGTGTTCCAAGATTATCTTCCTTTCTGATTGACCTCATTGACGATATCTTGGTTTATTCGAAAAATGAGGGCGATCATATGGGTCATTTGAGATTTGTGTTACAAGTCTTTAAGGAACAGTAACTATTTGCCATGTATATCATGTTTGATTTTTGGTTGATATTGGTGGCGTTTCTTAGTCATATTATCCCAAGTGAGGGTATTGAGGTTGATCGAAAGAAAACCAAAACGGTTAATAATTGGCCTAGACAATTGACTCCAACAAGCATTAGAAGTTTCTTGGGTTTAGCTAGGTACTATAAGAGGTTTGTGGATGCAATTGCATCCTTTGCTTCTCCGTTGACTATCTTTACCCAAAACTGTGTGAAATTTGATTTGTCAGAGGCATATGAAAAAAGCTTCAAAATTTTGAAACATAAGCTTAGTCCTCTGCTCCCTTATTTACTTTACTGGAGCGTACAAAGGGCTTTGTGGTATATTGTGATGCATCATGAGTGGTTTTAGGGTGTGTTCTTATGCAACATGGAAATGTAATAGCCTATGACTCTAGACAACTGAAGGTATATGAGAAGAATTATCGAACTCATGATCTTAAATTGGCGTCCGTAGTGTTTGCTTTGAAAGTATGGAGGCATTACATGTATGGTATTCATGTGGATGTTTATATTGACCATAAGTCTTCAATTACCCAAAAGGAGTTGAATCTCCATCAAAGGAGATAGTTGGAATTATTAAAATAATACGATATGAGTGTTTTCTACCACCGTGACAAGGCCAACGTGGTTGCGGATGCTTTGAGTAGTATGACAATGGGTAGGTGTTTCTCATATGGAAGAAGGGAAGAATGACCTAGTGAAAGATGTTCATAGGTTGGGTAGATTGGGTGTTATGCTGGAAAATTCCCCAAATGTTGGTTTTGTGGTTCATAACAACTCCGAGTCATCCTTAATGGTTGAGGTGAAGTCTAAACTACTTCTTGATCAGCTATTGATGGAGTTGAATAATTAGGCACTTATTAAGTGGAATGAGTCATTCTTTCAAGGGGGGATGGTGTACTAAGGTACCAAAATAGATTATGTGTATCGAATATTGATTATTTGAGGAATATGCAGTTAGAGGAAGCTCATGATTCCCGATATTCCATTCATCTGAGTGCCACAAAAATGTGTCGTGACCTTAGAGAGTTATATTGATGGGATGGCCTACAGAGGGACATAACATAGTTTGTAGCGAGGAGTCAAACTTTCCAACAAGTGAAGTCGAGCATCGAAAGCCTAGTGGTCTAACTCAAGAAATGGGTGTTCCTACTTGAATGTTGGAAGAAATTAACATGAACTTCGTTGCTTCGAAACCGGAAGTAAAATTACTCAATTTCTGTGATAATTGATAGATTGACAAAATCTTCTCACTTTAACCCCGTTAGGTCTACAAATACGGCGGAGGATTATGCAAGGATCTAAGTTGATGAGATTGTGAGTCTTCATGTCTCACATTCGGGTTTATCGCCTAGATGTACCTGGCGCCGTTGTCCTTTTTGAAGAATAATACTAGCCTCTTAGTTTCATGTCATAACATTCATAGGTTGAAAAATGAAGAAAAGTTTAAAATTTTCGTTATCACTACTTGGAGGTTTATATAGATCTCTACATACACATAATATATATTCATATCGAGTAAACATAGACCCTTCATATAGGAAGGTTACATGGCCTTCTAATTTTATTCCACATATATATACGTAAACATAGAAATAGTCTCACTGATTGCCTCATCTTATACAACCTAAACGATTATCACAATATGGGCATTAGCCCTTAAATAAATCTAACAAGACCATGTATAGGTCATACAAAAGTACAATACTCCATTAAAAAGGAAAGGAATGATAACAAGCTCATAAAAAAATTTGTAAGCTTGATGATGGCATTGCCTTAAAAAGTTGAGGACCTACCGTACTTTGATAAAAGGAAGAATACAAGCCTTCAATAATATCGCCTTCCAAAATCATCAACGACCGTAACTTAAAATGTTCGGGAAAAGGGAGGAAAATTGGGTTATTACTCCACTTGTATTAAGTATGAGATCTTCTGCCCATACACAAGCAAAAATTCTAAAAGGGTCTTTTTGTCAAAACATGCCATTTTACCCCTTTTATGGGCTTAATACAAAGTCTAGTAAGTCATATCAATCAACCAAACATGCTTACTATCTCAACAAGTAATACTTATCCCAACATACTTGAAACCATGATTTATTACAACCCTAACATCAAGGAATAATATCACAAGAATGAATAATAGTCAAACATATCATAATAATTAAGATAACTACTCACAAGTCCTTATTAAGTCAACAAGTGCAATGACAAAGTGATATACCGTGGTTTCACGGAATTTTTAATGCTTTTTCCTTATGTTTAGTGTGTGTCCAAAAGCCTTTATGTATTGATTTTTATGTAATTTTCTGTTTATTTGAAGAAAATCTGTCTAAAGATGAACGCGGAAGTTTTTGAGCAAGAAATCCAGAAAAGTTACCACCTACGGATTTTGATAAGGTTCGTCGAGCTTGCATTGGTCCTTAGGTGGCATCATAGTGAAGGTGCTGAAGGAAGATGGGGAAGTCTGACCTATGTGTGGGATTACGATGTTCATGACGGACAGTCATAGCCACGACGGTCCGTGCTGCAGGTTCGTCGTGATAATAAGAGAGTAGTCCCAGTACCCAAATTCCAAGAAGTTTAAGTGTTATGGAATAGAGACCCTCGACGGACCGTCGTGCTTGGAATGGTCCGTCATACTTGTTCGTCGAGGGTAATGAAGAATGCAACAGAAGGATTTGTAAAGTATAGGACGACGGAGGCCATGACGTCCTGACTTGACAACGACGGCCCGTCACGAGGTCTGTCGACTCGGACGCGTTTCGATAAATTTTCAGCAATTAGATTCCTTCTTTTATTAGGTTTTTGTTTTTTTATAAATAGTTTGAAAGACCTCATTTTGGGGGTTAGACACTCTGTCAGACTCTTTGGTAGTAGACTCTTTTATGTGAGACTTTTAATTGTTATACTTTTGGAGAAGCTTTAGTTCTCGATTAATTTCAGTAATTGTTACCCTTTTTCTGATATTGATTGTAGGTGATTTTGTTGATTAATCAAGTGAATTTCTGGATTTTATTCTTTCTCATCAAAGTAAGTGGATGAATTCTTATATTCAATATATAAATATTGTGATTAATATTATGGGTGACTATACTCCATAACTAGGGTTGTGGGAACCATGGGCTAATAATGAGGTAAAACCTAACTAAAATAACAAGTCTAGAATAGTGTGTTGCATGTATTGATAATTCGTTCGTTTAGAAGTCTTTTTAACGGATGGACAATGTTAGAACTCGCCTTTACGCTACTTGATGGACCAAAGAGGTGGATAATAGGAAAAGAATTATCAATTAGATTTAGTGTATACTATATTATAGGCTAATGTTTATTGGTACGAGGTAATAACTTAGTTAAATGTCGAATACAATGCTTAATATGATGTAAAGGTAAGGGTTGGTAAAGAAACACACATAGCGGGACCAAGGTGCGGGGTGAAATTTTTGTAGATGCCGGACCAAGGATTTATAAATACATAACATATCACTTTGCATGCTTGATACTAGGAAAGAATTGTTATAGTAAGAATTATCAAGTTAGGAACTTGTGAGGAACACTTAAACCCTAGTTACTTTTATTAATTTATTAAACTCCAAGATTTGAATCTGTTAGTTGTTTATTTTAATTTAGGTAGTTATTTTCATTTGTTTAGAAATAAAAAACCCCATTCTATTGTCTTTTGTTTTCTAAGGAAATAATTGACTAAATAATAGTAATAATTGATCAAAGTTAAGTTAACCTATTTTCCGCGTGGGAACGATCCCAACCTCATTAGTTGAGTTCTTTACTTCATACAACCGCTTTACTTCTTATTTGAGAAGTAAGTTTGCGCGTATCAAATTTTGGCGCCGGGTGACGGGGGGGAGGAAAGTAGCTTTAAATTAAGAAACTTATTAAAGTTTACTCGATATTTTCTTAATTTAACTTGGTTATGTTTTTTTATCTGGCAGAAATGTCTCTTGGATGCAAAACACGGAGAGGAAGAGAACCTTGTTTCCCTACATCACGAGTTAGAGCATTACACTATGCAACATGAAATCAAAATCATGGGTATTAACAATGAGGATTACAAATCAGAACATCCTAGATCCGGTTGATGTCATGGTAAGTTATACCCGATGATAAGGCGTGAATGGTGAAAAATTCAAACAACAAGGGGAGAGAATCCTGCTCCACGCCTCAAGAATAATACAGACGCTATGATAATATTGCAGACTCGAGGGCCACTTGTCTTGCCCATTACCCACCAGCCACACTGTGTCCGGAACTAGTAGTCTGATGCAATGATCACTGCTAGGGTTTGTTTTCAAGGCACTTAGAGGACCCAAATGCGATTATAGCTGAAGGTAAAGGGCATTGTGTAAAACCTGTGCAGGGATAGGATGGGTTGGATTTGGTATGTGTATAGGGTAAGTGACTTTCCTCTCCAATCAACGGGAGAGGCTGCTATTTGGTTCACTGAGTTTCCTTATAACTTGATGTAACATGGAACCAATTAAGGGCATGTTGTATTAGAAAGTCTACATGGTATCCTAGAAATAAACAAAAAAAGACAGAGTGAGAAAACTTGTGGCACTACAAGGAGTGTCAGTGATAGTTCTTGGGTTAGATTCACCTAATTTTTGAGAAGCGGTCCCCAATCACGCAGAGATAAGAGTCCACTAAAGGAATACTTCTATCGGGTGGCTGATAGTAATCAAGTGGTATTGGATATATAGCGGTGGTTCTTATGGGGAGTGCCTTATGCTGAGATCGACGAAAAGGTAGATAAAATCTCCCGGACTATAAAATCTGGAGCAGTATGAAAGTCAGATACGGGGGATAAAATACCATTGCAGTGAAATCCGCTCACAACCCAACCACAAATGAGAATCAGATGAGATCGTGAAGAGATGGCTGAGATGAGAACATAAGCTTGGGTTGCGTATTAAAACATATCCGGGTGGTACAAAAAAGGATAAAATGCAGAATACTTCTCTTAAACCACCCACCACAAATGATAATTTCATTATGAAGAGAATGTCCTAGTGGTAAATGAGGCGACGGGGGGTTTCCGACGGCGAGGTGGAGTGCCCAAGGCTCTATAAGGAAGAATTGGTGCAAAGGCTCAAGGAAAACCCAAGGTTGAATCTATGGTAACTATAACTTGAGGCTCATTATGTTCGATATCTGGACATTACGTACGCGACACAACTTCAACAGGTGGTAACTAATCGTAATAGAATTTTAGGGGGGCCCTCTGTCCTCCTCCCCGACCCAAATAGTGAAGGTATCATAGGGATGGTGGAGGTCGTATGGCGCGAGTTTATCGAATATGTGCACAAAATGATGGGGAGGTCCGATGCTAGTGATGAGCAGCACTAAGAGGTTGAGCGTGATTGAGCGGGTATTGGCGAAAGTCGCTAAAGAATCGCATCTCGATTAGCAGCTTGCGTTACCAATGGCCAATATCTGCCAGTGAACCACACGGACACAGGCACTCTTCCTAGCACCTGTCAAACTCTGACCAATGATAGGACATTGTATGGCAATCATCTCGTTGGCGTAAGCACCCCATGGACCCCTGAGGCCCTCTAAGAGACACCAGTGCTCCCCGATCCTGACTCAGTGGTCGCGGTTGTGGGTGACCGTGAAGATCCTATTGGCCCAGAGTTTGAAGGCCTAAAACGGGTAACTCCCTGGTAAGCCCCCCCCCCCCCTCTTTCTAAGAGTCGTTGAAAAAGACTGAGTGATGGTAAATAGCAGGTGTCTTTTCTCTGTACAAGACGCCACTTTCGTCTCCAACTGTCCCGTGGTAGAGCTTTACCATGCGCAGGTTATTGCCCAAGTATGATACAAAGACGGGGTTTACCACGGAAAAGACTGTCTCCAAATTTCTTGAAGATGCTGGCCTACTCCGACCGCCGACTGTCGGTGCACTGCACCCTCCGAGATCTCGGATATCACCGAACCGCCCAACGCCCCCAAGATCCCAGTCCTAATCTCCCCACCACTGATCCGTACCCATCCGGCGATACCTCCCTGTTGCGGACCAGTTTACTCATGGACTCTCGGAGGCAAGCAGAATTCCATGATCACGAACACTAAGCCCACCCGTTGCGCGTTCACAGGTACAGCTAGACACAACAAAACCACACTGCATACCGGCCTGACCACCTCGATGGCCCCCAACGCGCCACGTGACACCACAGTCAGCATATGGTATCCACCCACACAACCCCCACTTTTTTTTCCTATTTTCACCCCCCCCATGCTGAGAGCCAGCGTCCACACGGCGGAGTGTTCACACTATTTCCACGTCCCCCCCGATTACAAGTCCCCCACACTCATCTGCATTCGTGACACCGTCGATTTGCCGTCGTCCACCTCATCAACCTACTGGCGCACCCCGGCCCACCATAGCTAACACCAGAGTACCAGACACACACGAGCACCTCTAGACCTACTCGATCTGAAAGACCGGCAGACAGAGAACACAACTCAGATCCCAGCCACACCCTCACAGCCAACCACAATGAACGCAGTGACCCCCTCCTCAACATTTGTGGTCCATGACCCCAGGCACCCGAGACGTGAGCTCCAATCCGTGTATCTGCTATATCCTACAAAGTGTAAGGTCATTTAACCGACACCATTAGAAGAAACCGAGGTTTCTAGGTTAGAAGAACTTACCGCTACCCAGGCCAGTGATAATGAATTTGATTAACGCATCACATTGAAGGTAGAGTTCATTTATCAGGCTCTTCCTCGAGGTGATGTTCGTATAAAGCGTAGAACCCAATGATTGACCATGAAGAATTGACGAGTCTCCACCTGTGACAAACCATGATCAGAGAGGCTCCAAGTTTAGTAGAACTCTAAAGTCTCCCACACATCCAAGGTCATGGAATTCTAAGGAATCCAATGTTGACACTTTCCCGGTAATCTTTGCATAAGATATGAATGAACAACAAGTTGACGAGTTTGGGTGAAAGTGTAAAAAGGTTCCAAAAGAGATATTGGGTTGACTATGGGCATATTAGTACGGATCCCCCATGGTTGGTGTTCTCATAAAACCCTAACTCCATCCTTATCATAAGCCAAGTATTGAGCACCAGAGACGCTTCAAATTCACGTATGTCAAGAGGTCGTGAAGAGGGGAATCATTAGAGGGTGGTTGGATGCCAGACGGATTATCGGTCGCCGATAGTAGTTGGGTATGCCATTATTTAGGCGTAATAAAGAAGTGGTAAAATGAATGTGCGGAGTCACCAATGAGGAAAAATGAACGTGTTCCATGGACGGTTTACCTCGATTTGCAGGGTGTGATGGCTTACCGAAATTACAATGAGTGGATAAAAAAAGACAATTTTCCTATGCCCTGCATAGATACAGATGTTCGGGTTACTTGCGAAAAGGGGTGGTAGTGTTTCTTGATGGATATTCGGGGGTTATGACTCAGATATCTATCTGCACTAGAGATCAAGACACAACCTACTTTACTTGTCCATATGGGACTTTGCATTCAAGAGAATTTGTTTGGATTGTCAATGCACCCTCCACCATTTCATAGTGGATGATGTCGACATTCTCCGAATGATGGGCAGATACTATAGAAGTTTTGATGATGATTTTTCTGTGGTTGTGAATCTTCATTCGAGCGGGTGTTTGAAAAAATTTATCATTAATCCGTTAGAAGATGGATACCTCATGGTGAAGAAGGTGGTTAAGAATGGTTATTTTTGGGTCATCGCATTTCTAAAAGGTCATAGAGGTTGATTGAGCTAAAGTCGATGTAAGATAGAGACTTTCCCCCACCTATCTATGTAAAAGTTGTGAGAGCTTTCTTGGGAATGAGGTTGACGGAGATGAGATTCTCAAAAGATTTTTCAACACAGTTGAACATAATGGTGCAACTGTTGGAGAAAGATTGTAAATTTTATTTGGATGAAACCCACTTAAAGCATTCGGCAGCCTAAAAGAAAATGTGTCTAACCTCCATCATTATATCTCCGAACTGGCAATGTCCATTGAGGTTATGTGCGATGCTAGTGGGGGTTGCTCTGTTGAGTATTGGGAACAAAGAAAGAACAAAACCTTCACCCCCATTACTATGCTAGTTAGCCATAAATGAGAGCTCAGATGAAATACACAGTGGAGATGAGCGAGAAATCCTTGAATTAGGCTTTGATTTTGAAAAATTTTTGACTCATTATTTTCGAGTGGTACTACGAGATTATAGTGCATATGACCATTCATCATGAGATAATTGATCGTCAAAGAAGGATGAGAAACCAAGGGTTATCATTGCGGTATTACTGCTACAAGATTGACTGAATGAGGGATTAATAAAAATGGAACAAAAAATGAAGGTGCCGATCACTTGTTCCGTCAGAAAATGAATCTCATGAGAGAGATTAGGGGATATAAAGGAATGTTATTGATGAATTTCCCGAATGAGATGTACTGGTGCCTCACCAAAACTTGATTCCATGGTTCGCACATTTAGCGAACTATCTGTATAGTGATGTTATTCCATCAGACTTGTCCTTTCATCAAATAAAAAAGGGCAATTTAAGATGTGAAGAAGTTCCTTTGGCATGAACCCTACTTAATTAGGAGTTGTGTGACGAAGGGGCTTATTCGGCGTTGTATGCAAGGATATGAGATGCTTGAGTGTTTTAGGGCATGCCATTCATCACCCGGTGGTGAAACATCATAGTAGGTATGCCGAAACATCTCATAAGATATTACAATGTGGTTATTTATTGGTGAGAATCTTTATCAGATGCTCATGCGTTTTGATGAAAGCAATGTGATAGATGCCAAGATATAGTCAGCATTTCAAGAAGCAAGAGCTACCTCTAAAACCCAATCTGTGATTGAGTTATTGAGTTTGGGTGATGACTTTATGGGTCAATTTTGTGAGTTCTCTCAAGGAATAATGAAGTATATTTAGGAGCGGGTTGATTAGTAGTAATGAGTGGAAGTGAAGATATCGCGCCCTGGCAAATAATGAAGGGAAGGAACCTGTCAATGGAGTTATTTAAAAAGAATCATATTCCTCTGTATTGGAAACCCAAAGGGGCTAATATTAGTGATGGGGGGCTCCCACCTTTTGCAATAGATTGTTCAAGGGATTATGGAGAAATAGTGGGGGTTCTCCATAATGTGGCCACTCCTCTATGATCTCAAACTAGGGTCAAGTTGAAGTGTAAATAGGGAGATCAAACAGATAGTGTCAAATTACAATGAACTACTAGTAGAACGGAATTGGAAAGGAGGCTTGATATGCTCTTTGGGACTACCGGACAGCGTATCATAAGACTCCCATAGTATGTCCCAACACACAGCTCCTGTATAATGGGAAAAAGCCTAGTAAATTTCCAGTTGCAATTAGAGCATAAAGCCATGTGGGTTATGAAAAAGTCGAAAATGGATTCGGAACGAAGCTTGCACAAACAACGTGAACTGGGTTGAGTAAAATCGATGAATTTTTCATGAAAGTTATGAAAGCTCAGCCCCCTCTACAAAGAAAAGATGAAGACAGAAGGTACAATGTCCTAAAATTTGAAAAACCAAGGTTTATTGTTGGGATTTGGTTGTTTAGACAATTAAGGTGGCATTTGTTTCCAGACTAGCTCAAGTCCAAATGGAATGATCTACGTAATTTACCCACAAACTATTCCCTCGTGGCGCAGAGGTGGAGTTAGAAACCAATGAGCATGTCCGTTCAAGGTGAATGAGACAAACGCATATTAAAAATCTATGTCGGGCAGCGGAATCGGCGAATGATTGACGTGATCGAGGCAATACCATCTTGATGAAGTCTCGTAGAAAGTGTCTTCAGTCGTGCCGCTGATTTGTAAATCAGGCGCTGGTTCTGAGGAACCCATACACCTATATTTCTTTCTAGTAATGGTAGCATTTTATACTAATGGCTTTTAAATTGGCAAGGAACATCACCATAAAATTCTGCCCAGGAAAATACATTTGCAACAGTACTGGCGGACCACATAGAGGAAGTCAGCATGCACGTACCGTGCATACTCCGTCGGGACAGGTAGTATTTCATTATTTTTGCAAAATATGGGCAAAAAAAAAAAACCCCATGCCAAGGAACAAAGACGGGACCTCGCGATTTGGGTACGGACCCATTAGTAGGGGACTCCGTTGCATCATGAAGAAGCCTACCCGACCAGACTGGGTATTTTTAAAAAAAGTCTTAAAATTAAAAAATCCCCAACCCTTCAGTTCACCCAGTAGGGCCTGCCCATTGCTGCCACCAGTGCCAGGTGCCCGTTGAAAAACATCCAACTTCCGACCTCTTTCCTATCAACTAAATACTTCACCAATTCCCCAAATTCGTAAAATCTACTCCTTCCTTTCCTTGTTGTAATAGTCGGAGTATGGCCGTGTTGTTCTGCTCTTGCCTAACACCACAGTTGCCTCACTTGCTTGTCTTTAGCTTGTCTCAGTGATGTGTCTCTGATTTCTACCCCATTTACATTGCATTTTTGTTTTTGAAGTAGTATTAGCCCTTTTTTATGATGAGTCTTCATTCTTTAACCCCAATTTTGTGTTGACCTAGGTTGAGATCCTCAAAATTGCTTTTAAAAATATATAAATAGATGCTTAGCATTGCTGTTTACTAGGTATTTTGGGTTAGACACATAAGGTTAACACTAAGATCCATACATGTGAATCATGAGGATGAGGTGGCATCCTCAGTTCTTTTTTCTTTTGTACTGAATGACAAGAACGAGACCCCAGATAGGACCGTCCTCCCATGATGGACTGTCATAGGGTCTGTTCCAACACCCCCAACAACCCACAGTCCAATATTCTCCAAGTGTCCACCAACGGACACATGCGACGGAGGGTGTTCCCATGACTGTCCGTCCTTCACAACCGCTCTTGTTGTTAGAGACCCTATTCCTCATGATTTCAATATTTTTCTATGTGTCTTCTGAAAAACATCTAAGACGGACCATCATACCCCGATGTCTGTTAAAAACCGTCTTGTTGTATAGACAGCTATTCCTAAGGGTCTCCCACTTTTCGAAGTTCTCCTGTGACGGACATCTAGACGGGACGTCCTACCCTCGACAGTCCTCACCGGCACAACCATTCTGGGTATATAGACCTTTATTAAGGGTCTCCTACTTTTCTAGGTCCCTTATGATGGGAAACTAGGACGGACTGTATACCGCGACCGATCTTCCTACACAATCCGTTTAGTTGTCAGGCCCTATTCCTAAGGGTCTCCAACTTTTACTACGTGTCCTCTTACGGACATCTATGATGGACCGTCATACCCTCGACGGTCCGTCCCGCACAATTGTTCTAGTTGTCAGAGACCCTATTCCTAAAGGTCTCCAACTTTTTCTAAGTGTCCTCTGACGGACATCTACGACGGACCGTCATACCCTTGACGGTCCGTCCTGCTTATCTGTCATGATTATCTTATACCCATCTCCTAAGGGTCTCCATACCTTTTTCTATGTACCCCACGACGTACATCAAAGATGATCCGTCATAACTATCAAAGACATTCCTTCAGGGTCTCCACATAAACATAGTTTAAGTAAGACATGAAGGACCCCATGACGGTCCTTCGTACTCACGACGAGTTGTCGCTTGGTCCATTATGTTTAACTGTTACGACAGAGATGTCATAACAACATTGCTCTTATATGTATTATGTGTCCTTTTTGCTTGTCTTGTTTGCTCCTTCTAGTACTAACATTAATTCTTTAGAGGTACTATCTCTAATGGCACCAAAACAAGATCGAGTTTACGCACATTGAAGTTCAAGGTCTGTCGCCCGTCCGCCAGCCTGGTCATAAGCTCTGATGATGAGCATGATCCCGAGTTCGTGTCCCCAGGCAATGCCACTCCATCACGAGCTACATGGGCAACTAGAGCAATGCCCAAAAAAGTGGCGTTCGGCGTAGTCACTGCCTCCTAGTCTAATGAGGAGCGCACACTGACCGGCACACCTTCTAGGTTAGCTACACATGAAGAAGGAACATCTAAATCCTTAGAAGTCTCATGGTCGGAGGAAGACTCCGCGGGTCCGCAGGAACACTCCCTAACCCCACCACAGCTTCAGTCTGCTAATCTGATGATGAGCCGTCATGAATTCCACTCCAGGCTCATCGAATGGTGATCTCACCACGGTGACGACTTAGCCCAACCGGTGGTGTGTCGCACGGGCAATATCAAGTGTATTATGGGCCGCCAAGTTTTTGGAATGATAATAGCGTCATGACACGGACCCTTACATGGGAGGATGCGGGCCCTTAAGGAAGTCTCCCACATGAACGATAGCACAATCACTTAACCAGACCAACGGCTAGAGTGGACAACTCGTGCTTTAAGCCGCTATGTAAGAGATGGGTCTAGAGTTCTACGGCTCTTAGGTGGGCTAATCTCCTATAACAGAGTGATAGACGGGGTTGCCCCCACCCAAAAAGGCCCCACTTGAGCATGTCCGAGTACGAGGAATAAAGTTGATAATTCAATTACCAGCCATCGCCGGTATCTGTACGGCAAGGAGGTGATGCCACAGACCCCTCTAAACACCGAATCGACTGCCGGTGGAAAATTGTAAAACATGGCAATTCTCTGCGTGAGCCATCAATAAGAGAGGACCACCAAGAGGTGGCTGGACCCTGCACTGGTCTATGATGGCAGAGGGTGCAGACTAGGTAACGGAGCCGAAGAAAGGCATCAAGAAGGCTAACTTGACTTTCATTGCTAAGTTCTTAGGGTTGATTGTCTGCCACTACCTTTCCCCCACGGCTGCTGATAATATTGTCACATGGGATCATGCAGTTCTGATGGCGGCGATTATAGCCAGGTTTGAGGAGGACTTCACTTGGTTTCTACAAGAGGTCATGCATGAGAGGTCTTTCAAGGTCACAACTACTTAACCTTTTCGGTGCATGATATTTTCCTTATGAAGGTCCGCAGGTGTGCCCATCTGGCACATTGATAATCTCAAGAATCCGTTGAGCCCTTTTTATATCGGCCTCATCAGGGATGAGGCCAATGAGTTAGCTCCACACAGAGGGCCGCGTCCAAAGTTGCCTCTACTTGGTAAAAATCTGGCTGATACGGTAGCACACGCTCGAACGGCTAGGCAGGCTACTTACAAAACCACATTACACTACCCCGGTCGAGTCTATCCCGGGTAGTAAAACTGCCCCTAGCTCCTCTCACTCAGCCCCTTTCCCCGCTATGGTCCCGCTTGCTAGGGTCCTGAAAGTAGAGGCACAGATGGCGACACTTCTGTATCACATCTAGCCTTGGATGTAGAGGTCTATTGCTGACGCAGAGGAGCACTTCGAGCGTAAAATGGTCTAGAACACAGAGCGGAAGATCGCTGAGGTTCATCAACGCTTGGACACTTTTTAGTTGCGGGTGATAGCCCGGCCAGCCTCACAGGTGGACGTGTCTACCATTCTGGCTGCGGGTTGAGAGTCTGGGAACGAACATTGATTTGATCCTAGAGGATAGGGTGCCTGAGTCAGAGGCCCCTTTTGCAAAACCTGCTGAGGACACAGTGATGGCGGCCTTATTATCCACTTCTGAGATTCCACCACCTCTCCCTCGAGAGCATGCCAATAAGCAGAAGGGTCGAGAGGAGGATGAGTCTAGAGCACGTAAGAAGGAGTGTCGTGAGATGGAGTCTGCGAGGAGAGCCTCGCTTGCTGATAAGGAGGCGCGTCGGATGAGGGCTGTAGAGTATGCTGTTGGGGAATCTAGATCTAGAGATGTGGAGACCACGGGAGGCACTACTTATAGTGATGTTGCTGATGAGTACACTACTGAGGGTTTCCAAACTACAGAGGTAGTGGGTTTTGGGGAACCGGACCCATAAGCTTGCTGATCGCCGGCGCTTTGCGCCCCAGGTTTGTTCACCTACCACTCTCGTATTTCAGTTTTTTTTATGCAGGGGACAAGGGCATTTCGTTTGTTGAGGGGTTGGGGTAAATGGAAAGTGATGCTAGGGTGAAGTTCTGAGTAGCCCAATTCACTATTCTCTTGTGGGATTTTTCTTTCCTGTGTTCTTTTTCCCAAAGAGACTGATTATTTTATTATTGAAAAGGTATGGTCTATTTCTTGTGTACATAGTAGAACTCTGAAGCATGATGGCTAAAACAAAAATGATATCCTGAGTAATGAAAATGATGCATAACTAAGGCATAGTAATTGATAAATGTGTGTCCTCTAAGATGACATAGATTTACACCACTGATGGACCCTAGTCTAAAATTCGAAATAGGGTCTAATTAATATGCTATAGTACTGAGATGTCAAGTGAGTGTGACGGATAATTGAATAGTACACACTATTTTGTATTGAGCTAGAACTTTCTGGTTAGGTCCTGCTAAAAGTAAGATGTCAATAGACAATTAGGAAAGGGATTCATAGGGCCCTGTTCAATATAGCCAAATTCTTAGCCTAATTAAACAAACGAATGAAAAAACTAATCCCTCTGTGATCCAAATTGAATGGAGCAAAACTATCCCTTTTTTTTTTACCTTAACTGATCTTTTGTTGATATCATATGTGGTCCTGGTCCATCCTTGGACATGTGCACCTACGTTATGCCAAAAGCACAGCATGAGGGTGGCTAATGTAGTAACAAACCATTTCATGGGGCCCTAACCCAACCTTTGGGTATGTGTACTTTAAACGCATGGCAAAGCCATGGTTGAGGGTGGCTATTATGCGGAATACTCTGGAAAGTGGGTAGAAGAACAAAGAGGAGAGAACAAAAGTAATGTGAGTAAAAAAAAATAAGTTAAAAGAAAAGTAAAAAATAATATATATTATAGATATATAATATATATGTATATATATATATATAATAAATACAAGACAAACAAAGAAAGAGAGGCAACTTACAATGAAGAAAAAAGGGAAAATAGAAAGGTGAAAGCATATGAGAAAGTGGGAAAAGATAAAAAGTGGTAGGTTTTAGCGCGATATGTAAGGAGGGCAAAAAGTCACTAAAGTATACCTAAATATTTACTACCTTTTCTAACCCTGAGCCTAGTGACAAGCTAAGAAAGTCCTATCATGATTTAGAGTTGTAAGCAAACTTAAAGCAGTGAAAAAGGAACAAACTTTATGGCAAAGTTATAAATAGTGTGAATTTGTTCTGAGAGTGGTGCTTAAAAGTAATACCTTATACTCTAGATTGAAATTCATTGTGTGAAAAATGAGGATGTTTGTTTTGAAGTGAGGGACATTAGTTGCAATTACCAGAAAATATTAGCACCCGGTGAAGGAAAATGAAGAGGATAGGTGTCAGTGAGTGGTGAGTTTCTGTCAGGGTCTGATTCCCACATAATTTCAAGCCTAATAGTGAGAACATGAATAAACATGATGAGACTGATCGGGATTGATAGACAAAGAATTGTGAAGTTAAAACATGGATCGTTGTACAAAGATTTTGTAGTGAGTCATGCTGTGTCACTTGAGACAAACAACGAAATTTAAGTTGAGGTGTTCATATTTACCATGGTTTCAAGGATTTTTGTTCTTTTCCTTAAGTTTAGTTGTGTGTCCAAAAAGCCTTTTTGTATTGATTTTTATGTAAGTTTCTCTTTAATTTGCGGGAAAATCTATCTAAAGATGAATGCAAATGTTTTTGAGCACGAAATGCAGAAAAGTTACAACCTACGGAGCTTGTTACGGTCCGTGGAGCTTGTGACGGTCCGTAGGTGGCATCGTAGTAAAGCTGCTGAGGGAAGATGGGAAGTCTTACCTAAGTGTGGGATTACAAAGTTTATGACAGACCATCATAGCCACGACAGTCCGTCCTGCTGGTTCATCGTGATGATCAGAGAGTAGTCCAAGTACCCAAATTCCAAGAATTTTAAGTATTATGGAACGGAGACCCTCGACGAAACGTCAAGCTTGGAATAGTCCATCATGCCTCTTTGTCGAGGGTAATGAAGAAAGCAGCAGAAGTATTTATAAAGTATAGGATGACGGAGGCCATGACGGCCCGTCGTGACCTTGACGGCCCGTCACGAGGTCCGTCGACTCGGACACGTTTTGAAAGATTTTCAGCAATTACAGTCCTTCTTTTATTGGGTTTTTGTTTTTTATAAATAGTTGAAAAAACCTTGTTTTTGGGGTTAGACTCTTTGTTAGTAGACTCTTTTATGTGAGACTTCTGATTGTTTGACTTTTGGAGAATCTTTAGTTCTCGATTAATTTCAGTAGTTGTTACACTTTTTTTGGAATTGATTGTTTGTGATTTTGGTGATTAATCAAGTGAATTTCTGGATTTTATACTTTATAATCAAACTAAGTGCATGAATTCTTATATTAAATATATTAATATTTTGATTACGATTACGGTTAACTAAACTCCATAACTAGGGTTGTGGGAACCATGGACGAATAATGAGGTAAAACCTAACTAAAATAAAAATTCTAGAATAGTGTCTTCCATGTCTTGATAATTATTTCATTTAGAAGTCTTTTTAACGGACGGCCAACGTTAGAACTCGCCTTAATGCTACTTGCCGGACCAAGGAGGTAGATAATAGGAAAAGAATTATCAACATAGATTTAGTATATACTATCTAATAGTCTAGTGTTGATTGGTAGGAGGTAATAACTTAGTCAAATATTGAATACAATGCTTAATATGAGGTAAAGGTAAGGGTTAGTAAAGCAACACACGTAGCCGGACCAAGGTGCGGAGTGAAATGTTGTAGATGCCGAACCAAGGATTTAGAAATACATAACTTATCACTTTGCATGAAAGATACTAAGAAAGAATTGTTATAGTTAGAATTATCAAGTTAGGAATCTGTGGGGAACACATAAACCCAAGTTACTTTTATTAATTGGTTAAACTTCAAGATTTGAATCTGTTAGTTGTTCACTTTAATTTAGGTAGTTATTTTCATTCATTTAGAAATAAAACCCCCCCTTTAATTGTCTTTTGTTTTGTAAGTAAATAATCGAGTAAATAATAGTAATAATTGATTAAAGTTAAGTCTGAACTATTTTCCTCGTGAGAACGATCCAACCTCATTAGTTGGGTTATTTACTTGATACGACCGCTTTACTTCTTATTTTAGAAGTAATTTTGAGAGTATCACAAAGCAAAGCCGCATAACATTACTCAATCAAGTATCCTCAACAAGAAAACATGACCAATGTCCAACTTTACATATCATGGAATTTAGGTTTACATTTCATCATATATTAACATTATAAGACAAGGAATATGCATGAATGAACAAATAAACATATAGTATTAACAATGTACCATGGTCATCATGTATAAATCATATATTATCATACATAAACATATATAGGAATCTCCTCCTATGACTCCCCTAAAGGCTAACTAGTGCAATGTTTAGGTAGAGTCCCATAGACCTTCCTACACCAAGCTAGACCTCTAGGTTATACAAGTTAGAGTTCAAGTCTATTAATTCATTTTACCTTTTTGGAATATCTTTCCCTTATCGATATAGACCACATGAGATAGTGTGGAGTCCAGTGTCATAAAACCTTACACCGAAAGAAGGCGGAATACTAGACAAGATAGTAGCGAAACATGAAACATAGCAACTACGTTGATCCACTAGCTAGTATTTCTATGGGGGAAACATAGTTCAAGAATTATGAGATGTAGTTGGGACCCTCTTTATGATCCATGCATTATAGTCTCCAATCTCTAGAGTAACATCCTGTTCCTACCTTCCCTATGTGGGAAGGGACACTCCGCTATCTAGTTCACTCGATGCTAAGTTAGAGTTCCTTTTTGAAATGTCTTTAATCCTTTAATTATCAATCATAGCTTAATTTAGGCCATAGGGTCTACCCCTTGTATAATCATCATCATCAGTAGCTCAATCAGAATTGTATGAGCATAATTCTTTCATCACATTTCATATAAGTGCGGTTAGAATTGAATGAGTATAAATCCTTATATCACAATTCATATAAGTGAGGTTAACACATTAGCATTTCATAGCATATTAAGGCACATTGATATTTTTCACCATCTTTATATCACATACAGTTTAATCAACCTCTCAACATAGTCAAGACATTTAAATACAACACCGTACAACCCTATAATCCTATTATAAGGATACTCCAATGTAATATCATTAGTTAACAACAATTAATCACAATTAGAAGTAAAGATAGAGATCTAAGACTTACCAAGTCTTCCTCATACTCTAGCGTCAAGGTCTTACCATCGAACCATAATTCAACCCAACTTGGGGAGTAACATCATCAAACAATTATAACCAATAGAATAACATGGACAAATGCATCTCTATAACACAATCCAACTTTAGATCATAACTTGAGACAAGATACATAGGCTAATTTCACTTTATAATTCATAACCTAAATCACATCTCAAGAAAAATCATTTTTAGGCCTATAACTCATCTTAATTTAATCATAATAAAACAATAGGATAGTTATCAAATCAACAACCAACTCAATTGAATGATCACAATATAATATAGGTAAAGATCACTACCTAGGGTTTGGGATGGTGGATCATATTCTTCTATTTAGACCAAACCATCAACAATTACCACAAACAGGTTGAATTACATGTTAATCTACTGAATCTAACCCTAAGAAATCATTAACAACTCAATCCATAACTTCAATTTCATAATTGATTGAAACCCATAAGAAAACTCAACTTTTGAAATCTATTTTTGAAGGAACCCTATGAGGATAGAGTCTCAGAGATGAATAGAACCCATACCTTAATGTTTGTCAACAATTTGATGGTTAATTCGTCCCTTTCCATCCCCCAACCCAAATCCTTGCTAGTCTTCAATGGTGAGTTCATGTAGAGAGAGAAGTAAGAGAGAAGGAACAAAGTTTATTTGAGAGTTGTCTTTAGGTTAATGAGGGTTGAGGGTATTTATAGTGGAACTTAATTAGCTTAAATAGTCTCCCTTTAATTCCCAACTAACCCCTAAACCACTTAATTAAATAAATAAGACCAACTAAATTTAGGCAGAAAACTCGACGATCACAGACGAAAACCCGATCGACTGGCCGTCTGTGAGTCGACTAACAACTCCCCCTCCGTCCTGCACTCCTACGTCTCAGCCAGAGACTGTGCAGGCGAGGGTATTCCTCCAATTGTCTATATGTGGGACGACGGTGGCATCAACGATCTACCGATCCACACACGGACGTAGCCTACACCTTTGCACTCCGTGGATGAGTTAATAGGTTGTGCGAGTGAAATGGTCTTCTCCACCAGCCTAAGTATGGGACGATGGTGGCATTGAGGCCCTGTTGATCTTCACACGGTCTGTCTTCTGTCTCGTCGATGCACACTACTAGGAAGTGATTCATCAAACTACAGGGGTCCTCCTCAAGTTCCCTTGGTTGCTCCTTGGTAAGTCGTACCTAGATGTTTCAACCATTAAAACAACTCAAAAACCTATTAGCTACCTTTCCACTAATTTTTGTACATTTTCGACTCTTAAAAGTTAGTCAAATAGGCTAAGGTACACTAAAATCCCTTTGAATCAACTTCCCCTACGTCTTGGATGTTTTGGTTCTTAAACCTCCTAAATGACCTATATTAATTAAGATTGGACTTAGAAACAGTAAATAGACCTTATTACACCGATGTTAGGCTTTAAAATGTGTCTTGGATTTTCAAGGTGTTACATTATCCCCTCTTTAAGTACATTCATGCCCGAATGTCTCTAAAACTCTTTTTAAGGAAGGAATAGACTCAAGACTAGCAGATCAACCAATCAACAATATAAAATAAACATAAATCATGTCATTTCAACAAGGAAAATATCAAAACTCATAGTACCACACATAAGGCTCAAAACACTTCATCAAGAGGCATTTCCTTCTCACTACACTTATGAGCTCAACATACATTACATGAGTCAATAAGCACAAAGTTTCAACTTAATAACATGCTACCTATTATTTCATGAAGATTTACCATATCAAAATGCACAACATAACTCTAAACCAGCAAGAAGCAAATTACAAAATTTTTTTAAAGAGACATACTACAGTAACTTTAATCTATGTTTTTCAAAAATGCATAATGTGCAAGACTTCACTCAAAAATCAATAAACTGTATTTTCTTGTCATATTTATATTATTAAAAAGAATGACTAACCTTAATTTTCAAAGGATGAGGGTAACAGGACTTCATTCCAGACTCGCCTCCTATGTTGCACCCTCAACTAGATGATTTTTCCATAACACCTTTACAGAAATGCATAATACATATACTGGACCTTAAAATTGGCTTCAAATTTTAACTTTTACCTCTAACATTCATAATGCACAAAGAGACACTTTAACTATGGAAATTTTAAATAAATAAACACATCAGTCCTACATGACACAATACACGTAATACATCATGTAGGACAAAGAATGACATACAGGATGACATGTAGGAAATATGTATCTATTTGTTCAACTTTATACAAGTTTAAGAGATTTGAAGCCAAGTTAAAAAGCACATTTATGTGTTATGCCTTACGGAAACCACCTCTATATTCCTCAACGTCTTGATTTTCATATCAAGAATTTTAACCAGAACTTCCTCATAAGAGAAGTTATCCTTGACACCAAGACCCTCAATAGGAAGAATGGACTCAGGATCACCGACACACTCTTTCAACATAGAAACATGAAAAATCGGATGAACCAAAGCGAATACATAGGAATTTTCAATTTATAGCAAACCTTATCAACCCTTTGGAAGATTTCATAGGGAACCACATAACGGGAACTCAATTTTCCTTACTTACCAAATCTAACCACCACTTTCACTGGTTAAATTTTCAAATACACCTTAAAACCTTCTTCAAACTCCAAATCCCTTCTCTTATGATTGGCATAAGACTTTTGCCGACTACAAGCCGTTTGCAACCGGTTTCTTATGATATGAACCTTTTCAAAAGTCTTATAAATCAACTCGGGACCAAGAAGCGATGGCTTACCCACTTCAAACCATCCAATAGAAGACCTATACCTTCTACCATACAAGGATTTCTAGGGAGCAATGGAAATGGATGAATGAAAACTATTGTTTTAGGCAAACTCCACCAAAGGTAAATTCCTATCCCAACTCCCTTTAAAATTAATAATGCACACCCTAAGCATATCTTCAAGGGTTTTTATCTTACGCTCCGCTTGCCCATCCGTTTGGGGATTAAAAAAGGTGCTCAACTTCACCGTAGTACCTCATCCTTTTTGGAATGATCTCCAAAATATAGATATGAATTGTGCGCCCCGATTCGATCTGATAGATAATGGACTGTCATGGCGGCACACAATCTAATCTAGGAAGATTCTTTCATAATCCTCTGCCGAATATGTAGACTTGGCGGAAATAAAGTGAGCGAACTTAGTCAATCGATCCACAAAAACCCATATGGAATCATACGACTTTTGAGTCCGAGTTAAACCTACTACAAAGTCCATATTAATGACTTCCCACTTCCAAGTAAGAATTTGGACCTCTTGTGGTAAGCCACCCGGCTTTAGGTGTTCGTCTTTTACTTGTTGGCAATTCGGACACTTAGCGACAAACTATGCTATGTCCCTTTTAAGACCTTCCCACCAATATATCTCCCTTCGATTATGGTACATTTTTGTCGACCCCGATTGAATTGATTAGTGGGACCCATGTGTTTCTTATAGGATCCGATCCTTTAACCCATCTACATTTGGAATACATAATTGCATTGGTACCTTAGCAAACCATCCCCTTCTAAGGATAATGATTCATTCAACTTGCGGAGAACCGATTCTTTCAATTCCATTAAGGCTAGATCAAGGTGTTGTTTGTACTTGACCTCAACCACTAAAGATTACTCGGAGTTATGATATACTATAGCACCAATCTCCTACCTCACCCCAACCTAGTGAACCAATGAACTTCCCTTGCTAGGTCCTTCTTGGCTTTATTAAAATGGGATACACTACCTATAGTCATAAAACTTAAGGCATCCGCAACTACATTAGCCTTGTTGGGGTGATAAAGGACACTCATATCATTAAATTTCAACAACTTTAGCCACCTTCTTGTTCAGAGATTAAACTCCTTTTGGGTAAACAAATATTGGAGACTCTTATGATCGGTCAAAACATCAACATGAATCCCATACAAGTAATGCCTCCAAATATTCAAAGCAAACACCATAGCCGCTAGTTTAAGGTCATGAGTAGGGTACTTTATCTCATTTACCTTAAGTTGCCTAGAGGCATAAGCTATTGCCTTCCCGTGTTGCAGAAGCACACACCCCAAACCCACTCAGGATGTGTCACAATACACAAAAAAACCCTTTGTACCTTCCGGTGAAGTCAACACTGGAGCGGAAGTGAGCCTATCTTTCAACAATTGGAAACTTTTCTCGCATGCCTTCGACCACTAAAACTTCTTACTCTTTCGAGTCAATGTAGTCAAAGGAGAAGCAATGGACACGTAACCATCCACGAACCTCCAATAGTAACTAACCCAATAAACCCAAAAAACTTCTTATATCAGTCGAAGTCAATGCTCTAGGCCAGTTTTTCAATGCTTCCGTTTTCCTTGGATCTACCTCAACTCCCTCGCTAGAGATTATATGCCAAAGAAACGTCACCGACCTCAACCAGAATTCACACTTACAATGTTTGTCATAGAATTGATCTTCTATATAGGTTTGCAATACTACGCTCAAATGACCCATATAATCATCCTCATTCTTTGAATATACAAAGATATCGTTAGTGAAGACAATGACAAATAAATCTAGGTAATTTTGAAATACTCTGTTAATTAGGTCCATAGATGCCGCCAGAGCATTAGTGAGACTGAAAGACATCACCAAGAACTCATAATGCCCATACCTAGTTCAAAAGGACGTCTTTTGTATATCCTGCCCTCTCACCCTAAGTTGATGACACCCCGAGCTCAAGTATATCTTTGAATAGTAAATCGCCCCTTGGAGTTGGTCAAATAAGTTATTAATCTGAGGGAGAGGGTACTTATTCTTAATGATGACCTTGTTAAGTTGGCGGTAATCAATACACATTCTCAAGGAGTCGTCTTTCTTCTTAAAAAAAAAAAATTGGAGCACCCCACGAAGAAATATAGGGCTTATAAAACCCTTATCTATTAAATCCTTGAGTTGAGACTTCTACTCTTTCAACTTGTCCAGAGCAATCCGATAACGAGGAATTGATATGGGTTTTGTATCCGGTAGAAATCAATGCCAAAGTCAATTTCCCTTTCAGGAGGAATACCGGGAAGGTCATTAGGGATGATCTATGGAAACTCACTCACTACGGGTACCGACTCAATGGGAGGATATTAGAAGTCTAGATCTTTGACTCTTACTATATTATATAGACAACCTTTTGAAATCATTTTGCATGCTCTTAGACAAGAAATAATACGACCAGTAGGAATAGAATTTTCCCCCTTCCACTCAACAACGGCTTCATTTGGGAAGCTAAACCTCACCACTCTTGTCGTACCATCGATGGATGCACATGCATGTAACCAATCAATACGCAATATAATATTGAAATCAAGCATATCGAGTTCTACTAGATCAACATAAGAAACTCTATTGGACAACATTATTGGATACTTTTTATACACCCTTTTTGCAACAACCGACTAACCCATAGGAGTAGACACTATAAAAGGTTCATGCAAAATATCGAGTAAAATATCAAACTTTTTAGCTACTCGAGGTGTAACAAATGATAAAGTAGTGTCGGGATCAAGTAAGGCATATACATCAAGAGAGAAAACTTTCAACATACCGGTTACCATATAGGGAGAGGTCTCCTGCTCACCCCTATAGAAGAGATCATAGAAGTGGTTCTTCTTTGGAGCATCACTAGAACCACTTGCTTGAGCTTGACCACCACCCTTCTCTTGACTCTTCAAATTTGTTCAATATCTCATCTTGTGACCACTCTTTCCATGACTAAAGCAATTATGCGTCCCCTTAGGCAATCACCATAGTGCTTTTTACCTCATTTTCCACAAGTTGGCTTCTCATTTGGTGAATTAGTACCTTTTCTCTTATTTAATTTAGGGTTAGACACCCTATCACCACTAGTTCATGGGAATTTGGATTAATCTAGGATTGTCTTGTATCTCAAGCTTATTCTTTGAAGAACCTCCATCAAATGACCTTGCTCTCCTAGAATCTCTACTTTTCAGCTTAACCATTTGCGTCTTCAACCCTTTTTGCAAAAACCATAAGACGGGAAATGTTCATGTTGTCATGTAGCATGGACAATTGACACTCCTCTTGTAAGTCCTCCAACACCCCCGTCACAAAATGGCTCATTTGGTCTCTAGGATCGGAGACCAAAGAAGGAGAATATTTGAACAACTTAATGAATTCCAAAGATTACTCATGTACACTCTTTCCTTCTTGGCGAAGATTGATTAACTCCGTCACTTTATCCTCCCTCATATTCCTAGGGAAGAACCGATATAAAAAAGCCTCCTTAAAGATCTCCCAAGTCACTGGATCACCCCTCAAAACAGGATATTATCACTCCATTTCATAAACCATGTTTGATCTACATCCTTGACTTTGTATGTGACTAACTCAGCCTTCTCACTTGAAGACACTTCCGTAGCATATAGTATCTAGTAGACCTCATCGATGAATTCTCGGGGGTCTTCATCAATCTTAGACCTATACAAAGTAGGATGGTTCATTTGAAAGAAGTCCCTCAGACGGGAAGCCATAGTAGTGACTTGTTGATGAGGACGGGGAGCAATATCCCGATTGGCTTGGGCCGCCATATTTTGGGCCATCATAGCTTGGGCTTGAACCGTCAGGGCTTGTGCTTGAGTAGTCATGGCGTGGGCCATTTGAGCCAGAATAGCCCTCATCTCAGCCTCCTTCATAGGTGGAGGGTTAGCGGGGTGTTGATCCACATTACAATCTACTTTAAGTGGAGGAACCGGATCATCATGGGGAGGAGCTCCCGCATTAGTAACTTCCTCCTCATGTCTTCCAGCTGCAATCCTTCAAGTGTTCATGCTTCCTCTAAGAACAACAATAGGATTAGATGCAAAATATCACCATAAGTATAATCTGTTGGCACGATATAATATTAACAAGAAAGAGATTGATTCCCAAGCATCATATAGGTTACTACTCATAAGTGTGGCACACTTAACAATTGTGAATGCAAACCTACATTGACGTGGTAGATAGAGAGACATAACTCAATGATATTCAACCTCATTCTCTGATACCAATATTGACACATCCAGGTTTACCCCGTAGTCGTAACCGGCATCGTCGTCCTTTTCAAGGACTAAGACTAGACTCTTAGTTTTATGTCATTACATTCATAAGTTTAAAATGCGGATAAATTTAAATTTTTCATTATCACTAATTGTATGTTTACATAGATCTCTACATACACATAATACATATTAATATCGAGTATACATAGACCTTTCATATAAGAAGGTTACATAGCCTTCTACTTTTATTGCACATACACATACGTAAAATATAGAAATAGTCTCAACGATTGTCTCATCTCATACCATCTAGATGATTATTACAATATGGGAATAGCACTTACATAAATTCAATGAAACCATGTATAGGTCATATGAAAGTACAATACTCCATTAAAAAGGAAAGGATTGATAGAGTCAATAAGCTCATAATAAAATCCATAAGCTAGATGAGGGCATGGCCCTCAAAAGTTGAGGACTTACTCTACTTGGATTAGAGGAAGAATCCAAGCCTTCAACATTGTCTCTTTCAAAACTCATCAATAACCGGAACCTAAAAATTTTGGGAAAAAAGAAAGAAAATGGGGTTAGTAATACACATGTACTAAGTCTTAGATCTTATGGACATACACAAGCAAAACATGCTAAAAGGGACTTTTTGTCAAAAGATGTCATTTTACCCCTTTTATGGACTCAATACAAAGGCAAGTAAGTCATATCAATCAACAAAACATGCTTACTATCTCAACAAGTAATACTTATCCCAACATACTTCAAATAATGATTTACTACAAACCAAACATAAAGGAATAAATAACAAAAATTAATAAGAGTTAAACATATCATAATATGCAAGAAAACTACTCACAAGACTTTATTAAGTCAACAAATACAATGACCAAGTAAAGCCCCATATCTTTACTAAATCAAGTATCCTCAACAAGAAAACATGACAAATGTCCAACTTTACATATGACGGCATTTTGGTTTACATTTAATCATATATTAACATTACAATCCAAGGCATATGCATTAATAAACAAATCAAAATATATTATAAACAATGTGTCATGGTAATCATGTATAATGATATATTATCATAACATAAACATATATAAGAACCTACTCCAAATACTCCCCTCAAGGCTAATTAGTGAAATGTTTAGGTAGAGTCCCATACCCCTACCTACACCAAGCAAGACCTCTTAGGTTATCCTAGTTAGAATTCACGTCCTTTAATTTTTTTTACCTTTTGGGAACATCTTGCCCTAACTTACATAGACCATATGATCTACTGTGGAAGCCGGTGTCATAAAACCCTACACTAAAAGAAAGTGGATTACTTTCCAAGGTAGTACCAAACATGAAACATAGCAACTACGTGGATGCACTATCTAGTATTCCTATGGGGGCAACATAGTTCAAGAACAAGGATATTTAGTTGGGACACTCTTTATGAGCCATGCATTATAGTCTCCAATCTCAAGAGTAACATAGTGTTCGTACTTTCCCTATGTGGGAAGGGAAACTCCGCTATCTAGTTCACTCGGTGCTAAGCTAGAGTCCCTTTTTGAAATGTCTTTAACCCTTTAATTATCAATCATAGCTTAATTTAGGCCATAGGGTCTACCCCTTGTATAAAAATCATCATACATAGCTCAATATGAATTGTATGAGTATAAATCCTTTCATCGCAATTCATATAAGTGAGGTTAACACATTAGCATTTCATAGCATATTAAGGCACCTTGGTAGTTTTCACAATCCTTATATCACATACACTTTAATCAACCTCATAACATAGTCAAGACATTTAAATACAACATCATACCACCCTATAATCCTAGTATAAGGGATACTCCATTGTAATATCATTAGTTAACAAGAATTAATCACAATTAGAAGTAAAGATAGAGATTCTAAGACTTACCAAGTCTTCCTCATAGTCTAGCATCAAGGTCTTACCATCGACCTATAACTCAACCTAACATGGGAATAAAGTTAATCACAAAATGATAACCAATATAATAACAAGGCCAATTGCATCTCTATAACACAATCCAACTTTAGATCATAACTTTAGACAAGATACATAGGATAATTTCACATTATAATTCATAACCTAAATCACACTTCAAGAACTTGAATGATAGGACTATAATTAATCTTAATTTAATCATAATGACAACATAGGATATTAATCAAATCAACAACCAACTCAATTGAATGATCACAATACAATATAGGTCAAGATCTCTACCTAGGGTTAGGTATGAAGGATCATATTCTTCAATTTAGATCAAACCATAAACAATAACCATAAACAAGTTGAATTACATGTTAATCTACTCTAAATAACCCTAAGAAATCATTAACAACACAATTCATAACTTCCATTTCTTAATTGAATGAAGCCCATAAGAAAACTCAACTTCTAAAATCTATTTTTGAAGGAACCCTTTGAGGAAAGAATCTCAAAGGTTAATAGAACCGATACCTCAACGTTTGTCAACAATTTTATGGTGAATTCGTCCCTTTCCATCCCCCAAACCATAATCCTGCTAGTTTTCAACTGTGAGTTCATGTAGGGAGAGAAATAAGAGAGAAGGAAGAAAATTTATTTGAGAGTTTTACTTAGGTTAATGAGGGTTGAGAGTATTTATAGTTGTACTTAATTAACTTAATTAGTCTCCCTATAACCCCCCACTAACACCTAAGCAACTTTTTTAATTAAATAAGACCAACTCAAATTAGGTAGAAAACTCAACCCTCACAGACGAAACCCCGATTGACGGGTCGTCTATGAGTCGATCGATAAATCCCCCTCCATTCTGCCTTCCATCGTCTTGGTCAAAGACTGTGCAGATGAGGGGCTTCCTCCAATTGTATAAGTATGGGATGACTGTGGAATCGTTTCCCTGTCGATCCATACACAAACCATAGGCTGCACCTCTACACTCTGTCGATGTGTTCAGAGGTTGTTCGGGTGAAGGGGCCACCTCCATTAGCCTAAATGTGGGATGACGGTGTCATCAACGCCCCATCGATCTACACAATGGCCGTCCTCTGTCTCGTGCTTGAACACTGCCAGCCAGTGTTGCATCAAACTACAGTGGTCCTCCTCAAGAGCCCTTGGTTAGTCCTTGGGGATCATACCCGAATGTTTCATCCATGAAAAAACTCAAACACCTATTAGCTATATGTGGAACAATTTTCATACATTTCTAACTCCAAAAAGTTAGTCAAATAGGCTAAAGTACACTAATATCCCTTTGAACCAAACATCCCGAACGTCATGGACGTTTTGGTTCTTAAACCTCCTAAATGAACTATTTTTATTAAAATTGGACTTAGATAGAATACATAGACCTTATAACACCTATGTTAGTATTTACTATGTGTCTTGAATTTTCCAGGTGTTACATCCTTTGTCCACCATATCAGATAGAGGAGCTCAGTTTACTTCTCTTATTTAGAGGTCTTTTAAAAATTGGTTGGGTACTAGTGTGAATCTTAGCACTGCTTTTCATCCCCAAATGGATGGTCAAGTGGAACTTACTATTCAATCCCTAGAGGATATGCTAGGAGAATGTGTGAAACACTTTAAAGGGAATTGGGACAATCACCTGCCATTTATTGAGTTCTCCTATACTAATAGCTACCATTCGATTATTTCCATGGCTCCATTTGAAGAACTTTATGGTAGGAGATGTAGGTTTCAGGTTAGGTGGTTTGAGGTTGGTAAGTCTTCACTACTTTGTCCCAAAATACTTTATGATGTTTTGGAGAAGATTCTTGTGATAAGGGATAGACTAAAAACAACCTTTAGTCTGCAAAAGTCCTATGCCGACAATAGGAGAAAAGACCTTAAATTCGAAGTAGTTGATAGGGTGTATTTTGAATATCTTACCTATGAATGGTGTGATGAGGTTCGGCAAGAAGGGGAAGTTAAGTCCTATGTATGTAAGTCCTTATGATATTTCGCAAAGGGTTGGGATGATTGCATATAAGTTGAGACTACCTAGTGAACTATCATCGGTCCATCCGGTGTTTCATATTTCTATGCTTAAGAAGTGCATTGGTGACCATGTGTCCATACTTTCTACTAAAGAGTTAGGTGTGGATGAGAGCCTTTCATATAAAGAGTTTCTGGTAGAGATCCTTGATACAAAAGTTAAGAAGTTGAGGAACAAGGAGGTGGCCTCCATAAATATGTTATGGAGAAACCAACTAGTTGAGGGAGCAACATGGGAGGCCGAGGCCGACATGTAGTCCCATTATCCTCATCTTTTCTCTAATTACGGTTACTTATTCCTAATAATAATTAAAATAATGAATAAATTTGAAAAAATTATTTCACTCATTTTGAAAAAAATATGCATATTTGAGATAAAAGGTTCGTGTTAAAATTTGTTTTCATGAAAAATGCTCTTTGGCTTAAAATTACACTTAATAATGTTTTGTGTATTGTTGCATTCATAAAATAGTATTAAGCATGTTAATGTGTTTTATGATGTTTTGGCATAAGTGACTATATGATTATGTTAAGGTCATATTGATGTTGAGAAGGAAATTCCTTATGTTATAATGTTGAGCTCTTATATGTAGTAAATTGTGATTGTAGTTTCTATATATAATCCCATAATGTTATGATGATTTGAATTGTAACTCATGTTAATATATATTGTTGTTGGTTGGGTTTTTAGTCTTGAGTCATTCTCTTTCCTATAAAATTAATTTACTGTTAGTAAGGGATGAATGTTCCTAAAGGGGGGAGGGATACTGGAACATTCCGGAAGTCAAAGACCTTAAGAGAGAGCCTCTCAGTTTTGAACTAAGACTAGTAACACTGTTTTAAACCAAAATAAAGTTTATTAAATCTTAGAGTTTATAGTCAAAAACTTAAAAAAAGTCCATGACGTGTGTAACGACTCCCAAGAACCGCCCCAAGGGTACTTGAGGAGGTCCTTAAAAAAATGACCAAAAGTTATCAAATGTCAATGGCCACCTACGAGACAAATTGTCGATCGGTCGTCTTGTCGACCAGGAGTCAATGTCTCCGTATGTGATGACTTTTCCAATTTTCAAAAATCCACAAAAAATCATCTCTGAACATATCGAAGCATGACCAGTACATGACATCGATGGAACAATTATATGCTCAAACTTACTTCTCAAATAAGAACTAAAGCGGTGCGATAACGTAAAGAACCCAACTAATGAGGTTAGATCGTCCAACGAGGAAAAAGTTAGACTTACCTTGAAATCTATTATTACTACTATTTAGGCATTATTACCTTGGAAACAAGACAATTAAAGGGGGGTTTACTGGCTAATGAATGAAAAGAAATAGCTAAATTAAAGGAGGACAACTAACCGCTTCAAATGTTGGGTTAATATTCAATAAAAGTAACTAGGGTCTTACGTGTCTCCATAGGTACTAAACTTGAAATTATAAGTTCTTAAACAATTCTTTCATAGTATGCTGGCATATACAGTGATAAGTTATGTATTCTAACTCTTGGTGGGATCTAGAAAAATTTCACTCCGCACCTGGTATGACTACCGTGTGTGCTATACTAACCCTTACTTTACTCATATTAAGCATTGTATCTAATTGGACTAAGTATGACTCGTCCATCAAATACTATCCTCCGCTTAGTATACAACTAAATCTATGTTGATAATCTTTCCTAGTATCTATGTCCTGGGTCGGCAAAGTAGCATTAAGGCGAGTCTATACGTGTCCATCATTAAAAGTTTACTAAGGAAAGAAGAATATCATACATGCAAGAAGAAACTGATCATCAGAATTTATGTTTAGTGGGTTTTATTCAATTCATTCGCCAATGGTTCCCACAACCCCTGTTATAGGTTCATTACCATAGGTCATTATCAACATATTCGTATTATGATATAAGAATTTATGCACTTACTTCAATTAGACCTGAATAAAATCCAGAAATTTCTGTGATTAATTGACAAAATCACCATAAATCAACTCCATGAGAATGTATAAAAATTCAAGGTAATATTAAATAACTCCTCACAAAGAAATAAACTAAAAGGTCTAAAACCAGAGTTAACCCCGAAAAAGAGGTTTTCGAACAGTATTTATAAAAAACAAAAACCTAATCAAAGAAGGACTCTAGTTGACAGGAAATCTGTCAAAAATGCGGTGCGTTGATGGACCTCGCTACCGGTCATCGTGGGTCCGACGGGTGCATGGACTCCGTCGGCCCATACTTGCATAAGTCTCTATTCTCGCGCAGTACCTCGACGGAGGATGACGGATCGTTTTTCCAAAAAACGGCACACGGTCCGTTGAGGGTCTTCGTCCCATAACATCTTCTGAAACTATTTGGAATGGGTACTTGGACTAATTATCAGATGTTCACGACGAACCAGCAGGACTAGCCCATCATGGCTACGACGGGTCGCGTCACGCACTTGTAACCCACGTTGGTCAGTCTTCCTTCAGTAGCTTCACTACGATGCCACCTACGGACCGTCACAGGCACGACAGACTGTCACAAACTCTCTAGGTGGTACTTTTCTGCATTTCTTGCTCAAAAACTTCCGCTTTCATCTTTAGACATATTTCCTGCAAATAAAGAGAAACTTACATAAAAAATAATACAAAAAGGCTTTTGGACATAGACTAAACTTAAGGAAAAAACATTAAAAATACCGTGAAACCACGGAATATCAACACCCTCAACTTAAATTTGTTGTTTGTCCTCAAGCGACGAACTATGAATCACTATAAAATCTTTGTAAAATAGTATCCATGCTTTATCTTTCTCAATAATTTGGCTATCAATCTTGATCACTCTCATCATATTTATGCATGCTATCACTATTAATTGTTAATTTTGTGGAATCAGACCATGACACAGACTCACCACGCACTAACACCTATCCTCTTCAATTTCACATCGAGGTGCAAATATTTCAGGTATTGCAACTAGTGTCCTCACTTCAAAACAATATCCTCATTTTTCACATATTAATTTTAGTTTGAGTATAAGGATAACTTTTCCACTCACTCTCAAAACAGATGCACAACTAAGTCATACATATTGCCATAAGCTTGCCCTTATTTTCACTTCTTTAAGTTCACTATACAACTTTAAGGATCATGATAGGACTTTCGTAGCTTGTAACATAGGCTCAAGGTAAGGTAGGGTATATACAGGAATACTTTAGTGACGTTTTGCCCTCATTTACATATCGGCTAAACATACCTCTTTTCTTCATTTTTTTTCTCCCAATTTCTCATATTCTTTTACCTTGCTATTTCACTTCTTTCTTCATTTGTGTAAGTGACTCTCTTCTTTTGTTTCTTGTATTTATTGTATTTTTTTTACTTCACTTTTCTTTTAACTGATTCTTGTGTCACTTTAATTTTGTTCTCTCAACCCCACTTTCCAGAGCATTCCTCTTAATAGCCACCCTCAACTCATGGCTTGCCATGAGTCAAAGTACACAAATACCAACGTTGGGTAGAGGCCATTAACAAAGGTTTTTTTTTACGGATTAAGCCATCTCAACTTATTCTTTTGGCATAAGCTGAGGTTCACATCTCCACAGGAGGGGACTAGGGCAGCACATATTCCAGAGAAAAGATTCAGTTGGGGGTGAAAAAGCGAAGGTTTCTAGTTTAAGGTCAAATCATTGGATCAAAGAAGGAACTACTATAAATTTCATTTGTTTGGTGTTAGGCTACAAAAAAGGGCTATATTGAACAAGGGCTAGGATCCTTTACATTTTTCTATTGCCAACTATTTTAGAGGACTACCATACAAGTTCTAGCTTAGGTACAACTAGTGGACTATTCAAATTTCTCAACAGCACTTGACACTCTCTTACGTCTACCAGATTATCAGACACCTAGTGTGAAGGTTTCAGACTTAGGTCATGTAGTGGTGTATTCAGGTCATGCTAAGAGACCACACATTTATCCAATTTACTTATGGCTATATTGCATAATTTCATTTCATCAGGATATCATTTTTAGAATTAATGATTAGATTTAAACTATGTACCAAAGATATAGACATGCCGGTCAACAGTAAAAATACTCAGCTTGGGGAAAAAATTGCAGGCACAAAAACCACAAAAGAGGATAGGTAATTGGATACTCAACGTCACCCTAGCTTTATTTGTTTACTTTACTGTACCCACCCCCCCTCAAAAAAGATGCAATGTCCCCATGCATAAAAAAGAAATTGAACAAAATCCGAGTCACTCAGGCAGTGTATGGTGTTGTGTTGAGCATGCAAACTATGGCCCCGCAAAGTCCGGACAACAGCCAAAGTTGGTGGGTCGGTTCCTGAAACCCACTACCTCTGTAATCTAGAACCCTCAGTAGGTCCTCAGTTCATCAATTAGAACTTTTAAAGAGTGTTGCCTCCCTTCTATCACGTACAATTCTGGAGTAGATTTCCAGCAGCTACTATACAGCCCTCCATCAGGAACGCGGCCCCTCATGCAGCAAGCGAGGCTAACCTCGCAGCCCCTCCCATCGCACGGCAACTCCTTTTTTTCAGTGCTTCTAGCCTAAATCCTCACTCTAGAACCTATGAACATCTTGGCATGATATCGAGAGGGGAGGGTGGTGGCATCTTAGAAAGTGTGGGAATAAAGTCGCCATCGCTGTGTACTCAGCAGCTCTGCAGAAGGGAACTCCAAAACTTAGGCCACCCTAGCATCTAGGATCATATCAGTGTCGGCTTGGAATATCTCGACCCGTTAGCTAGGAGGTGTCGACACATCCCCCACATGAGGGGATGGCGAGGATAGCACTTTGAACACTAAACAGGTCCACGCACTGCTGAAACTAGCGATCTCCGATTAGTGTGTTGGACCATTCTCCGCCCACAAGCGCTCTTCTGCATCAGCAATAAACTCTGCATCAAGGCTGGATTTTGTGACGGCCAGTAGCCCATCTGTGCTTTTAGTTTTGGACCCTAGCAAGCGGGACGAGATCAGGGAAAGGGGGTGTGAGCGAGAGGCGATCGGGGCCAGGGCATACTTACCACAGGAGATACTCGATCGGGTGGAGGGGGCGGTTGGTAGTGTAAAGTGGTTACAGAAGCAGCTGTGTATGTAGCGTGCGGCCTGTGTAATATATCATCATAATTGTCACTTAGTGGAGGAAACTTTGGATGGGGCCTTCTCCGTGGCGAAATTCATTTGCCTCCTCTTGTTGAGGCCGATATCAACAATTCCCGGCGGGTCTTGAGCTGATCAATGTCCAGATGGGCACACATGCGGACCTGCATAAAGAAAATATCATGCACGGGAAAGGTAAGGTAGTTGTGACCTTAACATCCTTCTAGTGCGATGACCGCATGTAGAAGCCAAGCAAAGTGCCACTCAAATTCGGTATCTATTTGCCTCAATCAGAACTTACCACAATACATGTGATGTGACTATATTTCTAGCGACTGTGGGGAAAGGAAGCGCGGACAATCAACCATAATAACTTAGCCATTAAGGTCAAGCTAGCCTTCTTGATGGCTCCCTTCGGCTCGGTTACCTAGTCAGCTCCCTCTCCATCAACAGATAAGTGCAGGGCCATCCGCCTCCTTGTGGTCTCTCTAAGAAATGTCTCATGAAAGAATTGGCCATCTTTGACAATTTGCAATAGGTAGTCAAACTCGGCAGTGAGAGGGGTCCGGTTGGAATCAACATCCTTTCCGTATAGATACCGGCAGATGGCAGGCAGGGATATATTCAACCCCTGAATTCTTAAATACCCGACCTGCTCCAGTGGGGGCCTATAATTAAGGGGTAGCCCTCCTATAAATCTATGATCTGAGAGTAGCCAGTAGGGTGAGGGTGGTGTAGAAATCCGGACCACTATTTACTATAACGGCCAACGAACGCATTGTCAACTCAAGTTGGTGTTGGTGAAGAGATTGTGGATCTCTGGAGATAGTCAGGACGACCCGGTTAAGGGGTAAGGACCCGCCTCTCCCAATGTAAGAGTCTGTGTATAAGCTCCTTATCATTCAAAAACTTTGCGCTGAATAAAACTTGTTACTGTCCATTCAGACACACCACCCGATGGGTACTCAGAAATCGGGTGAGAAAACGAGTAGTGAGACAGGTTGAGATTAGAACGGTAGCCTCATCAGATAAGGCAGATGTGAAGCGTGGTGGGTGAAGGGACTTCATCAGATTTACGGAGGTCTCTACACCAACCATGAAACTCATACGAGCAAACGCTCTTCTTCATGAGACTCTGACCCAGAAGGTGTGGCCTGTTAGTGTGCGCTCTCATCAGAATGGGAGGCAGTGACTACGACCGGATGCCACCTTTTTTGTGTGTGCTCTGCAGCACGTGGGAGCTCGGGATATGTGGTGACGTTTCCAGGGGTAACGTACTCGGTGTCACGCTCATAATCAGGAAGCGCCAATGAAAGGTGGGCCGATGTGGCGACAGACTTTGATGCCACACGTGGCGTAGACTTCGATCTTTTTTGGCTGCATTAGAGATAGTACATGTAGTACCTGTAAGTCATCAATAATAGGAATAAATGGAGAAACAAGACAAGCAAAAACAACACAAAATAAATAAAAGAGTTAAGATGTAATGACATTTATATAGTAAAAGTGAAACACGACGGACCAGGTGACGGATTGTCGTGAGTACGACAGACCGTCATGGGGTCCTCATTGTCTACCTAAACTATTAATTAATGTGGAGGAAACTTCTGAAGGAAAGTCTCTAACAGTTATGACGGATAAGCAGGACGGACCGTTATGATGATGACGGTATGTCGTCTATGTTCGTCGTGGGACACTTAGAACAAGTATGGGGACCCTTAGGAGAGGGGTCTCTGACCGTCATGACGGTTTGTGTAGGACGGACCGTCGAGCATATGAAGGTCCATCGTATTTTTCCGTTAGAGGACACTTGTAAAAAGTATGGAGACATTTAAGAGAGGGGTCTCTGACCATCATGAAGGTTATGAAGGACGGACCGTCGAGGGTATAACAGTCCGTCGTAGATGTGCGTAAGAGAAAACTTGGAAAAAGATGAAGACCCTTAGAAACAGGGTCTCTGACAACCAGAACGGTTGTGCAGGACGGACCGTCGAAAGTATGATGGCTCGTCGTATATGTCCATAAGAGGAAACTTAGAAAAAGTGAGAGAACCTTTAGAATAGGGTCTCTGACAACCAGAACGGTTGTGCAGGACAGACCGTCGTTCCCACGATGGTCCGTCGCATTTGTCTGTTGAAGGACACTTAGAAAAAGTGAGAGACCCTTAGGAATTGGGTCTCTGACAACCTGAACGGTTGTGCAGGACAAAACGTCGTGGGAATGATGGTTCGTTGCATGTGTTCGTTGGTGGACATTTGGAGAAAATTGAACAATGGGGTGTTGGGGATGTTGGGACGGACCCTACGACAGTATGTCATCGGGGTCCCGTTCTATCATTCGGTGACCGAACTGGGGATGCCACAATCATCCCCTATGACCCAAATGGAATTTTTTTATTATTAAACATACATGTGTCTAACCCAAATACCTAGTAAACTAGCAATGCGAAAGAACCTATTTCTAGAGTTTTAACAAGGCAATTTTGAGGATCTCACCTAGGTGAGACAAAAAATTGTATTAAAGAATGAACCCATCAATAAGAATGATAAATATTGATAACAAAAAGCAAGGTGATGGCTTACAAATCAGAGACACCTTACCTGAGAATTTGAGAAAACATAGCGAGGAAGGTACCTGATGATCAAGAGAGAACCACAACCGCATACTCGAACTAGTACGAGTGTATTTTGAGGAATTGGAAATTTGGGGAAATGATCGATTGAAGAGACGGTAGGAAGTGGGAATTTAAAAGGGGGGGGGAAAAGGAGACAAGAGGGGACGAACCGTTAATATGCAGGGGTGGGGGTGTTATAGCTTTCAAAATTTAGCAGTTTTTCAGTCGGGTAGGGTCCGGGTACTCTCATTTATGATTGCCCATAGTCCCCGATGATGGTCAGTCGCATTTGCGACGGTCCCATCCATCATTTGTTCTGTTGCGGGTGCCCTAGTTTTGATGAAATAATGTGAAGATGTACATAGCAAGACAGAATTCAGCGGATGGCCCGTCGCGTTCGTGACGGTCCGCGATGTGTTGTCAGTGACTGATTGACCAGAGGGATTTTCACAGGTAATTTCCTGGTGCTGTACATGAACAAATTTAAGCCCTTTATTTGAAAATGCTACCAGTACTTAGAAAGAAAAACTATTAAAGTATTGTGGTTGCCTCCAACAAAGCCGCCTGATTTAACGTCGTGGCCCGATGAGGAACTGATTACTCAAACTTACTCAAGATGGTATGCCTCGATCATTCTTCGCTTATTCAGAATGCCCGGCATAGATTTTTATACGTTTTTTTGTCCATTCACTGAACAGCCCACCCCCTCCTTGGTTTCTAACTCAAATGACGGTAATATTTCAGGTAATCAATGTGAAGCCAGTCCTCACAAGGATTAAACATAAAATGTCTAATAACAGAGGTCTAACCCAAAAACGAGGTTTTTCGAACTATTTATAAAAACAAGCAAGCTATCCAAGAATGACTTATTTGCTGGAAATTTGTGTTTGAACCATCCGGCTTGGGTCGAGGACCTCGCGACGGGCTCTGTGTCCCGGTTCAACGACGGGCCGTCATGGACCTCCGTCGTTTCCATTTAACACTTAAACTCTTTGAATTTGTACATTGACAATTCCTGATAGTCACGAAGAAACCCAGGATGTACAGTCATGGTTACGATGGTCTGTCCACGCCACTTCGATAACCCCAACGTGGTTAAAGACTTCCATATCGCCTTCACCCGGTTCACTATGATTCAACCTATGGACCGTCACAGGCCACGATTGGACCGTCACAAGCTCGTAGGTGGTATTCTTCTTCATTTTGCTTAAACACAATATCCCACGTTCATCTTGTTGCCTGAAGAATTGTTCACTGCAAAATAAAGAGAAACGTGTACGTAAAATGTAATACAAACGCGTTTTGGACCCAACACTAAAAACTGAAGGAAACAGCATTTAAATACGGTCGAAACATGGTAGACTCAATGACGTGGTCCGTGGGTTAGGTCTCGTTGATTGAGTTGTGTAATATGTCAAAAATTTAATTAATTAATTTAATATTTTCATTATTACTAAGAGGTGTAAAAAACACCTATAAACCTCCCTAAACTTACCAATCACTTCAGTTTCCATACCTCAAATCCTTTTCCTTTCTCTCTACTTTTCTCTACACCAAGTGGACTCATTGAAGACCAAGGTTCAATGCCTTGGAATGAAAGATTTAAACTTTTGTCGATAAATCTACATTAAAGATTAAGGATGGATGATCTTAACCTTTGAACTCCTTTCCCCATGGTTTTGTCAAGTGAGTTCCAAAAGTGATAAAAATATGGGCTTCTTTTATAATTAAGCTGACTTGTTCTTTCAAACTGTATTAGGAATATAATTATTTTTATCGGTGAATTCGGGTAGTTCTTCTGTGAGAAGGTTAGTTTTATGAGAAATAATGAAATACCCTATTTCCTTAACCCTTAGCGTCAGGAAATGATGATGAGATTGCATAGAAGACTGGATGCAAGTTGACTTAGTTCTGTGTTAATTATATTATATAATGCTTTTAGTCTATTAATGGATTATATGGGTTTTTTACTGGCTAAGACCATGAAAAGTCTTGAATGGTAATTGGTCAGCCCTATTTCTTAGGTAATTATGATGAATTGTACTGATGATGATGTTCAATAGAAGTATTGATGTGATTAGATTATATAGGTGATGGAATGTTATTGTGAAGTGAAGTACATATCTTGATTATATGGATTGTGAGAACTTTTTTAAGGTATGATGATATAAGATTGATAGTGGATCAATTATGTGCCTTCTTATGAATGATATGTATAATCGTTAATCTCACATATGGAGGGTGTATAGAAAGGAAGTTCGTGCCATTCCAAAGAGATAATTGATTATGAGATACAAGGGGCTAGTTCTATATGAGCTATACAATGTATAATGCATTAGTAAAGTTTTAAAGACATTTCACATGAGCATTTAGCTTACACTGAGTGAACTAGTTTGAGCTGTGTCCTTTCAATTGTGGGAAGGTGGTTCACAAATGAGATAGATAAATTATCATAATAGGTCTCAGGTATTTGTCTGCTAGTCTTGACTATGTCCCCCCAATAGGAATACTCGATATTGATCCAGTTAGAAATGCTTTGTTCATGTTTATGGTATACCTTGGCAAGTAGACCCCCTTCTTCCAGTTTAGGTTTAAGCGACGGAGTCACACATGTAGCCTATGTGGGTATATCGAGTAAGGATTTTTCACAACATAACAATTAATAAATTTGATCTCAAACTAGGATGACTCAAGGGGCTCTTCTTAGTATAGGTAGGGTTATGTGACTTCCAATGCATTGCACTAGTTTACCTTGAGGAAAATCTTAGGAATATGATGTTATGTTTTGATGACTGTAATGATATGCAACTGTTGACTTTACATGTTAATGTCCTATATGATGTTAATCTCACTTATGAATATGTTATTGGTATATATTGGTAAATATAATGATGAATACTTATGATGTTATGTTATATGAATTTGGACATTGCTTGTGTCCTTTGTTGGGTTTACTTGGTTGTTTGGGGTTATGGACCTTCACTTGATTATTGAACTTGTAAGCTTTGTAATGGGTTATGAGTAATGGTCTTGCACATGTTGTAATTTTATGAACCCTTATACATGCTTGGTTGTGGAATAAACTTATGTTAGAGTTGTTTTGGGTTATATGCTTTAATATGCTACTATACATGTTGACTAGACTTTACTTGATGATATTAAGCCCATATTTTACATGGTGTTGTCTGATAATATGTTTTCATTGTTCATATGTGCTCTTGATAGCATGAAAGGCTTTTCCAAAGAAAATTAGGCTGTTTTGAACAAAGTACTTTAAGCATGATTTCCCCAATGTTTTATGTGTATATGTTCCAACCTAGGATAGTTGTGTACTATCCATATGTCTCTGCTCAAAAATTATGTAGATTGATTAAGGGCCATCAAGTTCATAGAAGGAAAATTGAAGAAAACTATGACTCTTTTCTCCAAGTATTAGTAGGTCCTCATGTTCGGGGATGATACCTAATTCTGCATTCTAGCTTTGACATTGTATTGTAATAATAACATTGTTCATTCCATTATCATTTGAATATTGATTTAAGCCTACATTAGCATGTTGACTTTTCATTGGCTATGTACATGATTTGTACTCGTTTAGATGGTTCAATATGGAGGAGTATACATACTTCATTTGTTTCTTTATAAAATTCTTCTCAATGAGAAAGCTTATGTACTTCGTGTCATTAATGGGAGGAGGCTAAGTAAACTCCCTAGTACTATGTGAGAGGTCTATGTAAACCTCACTATATATATATTATACTATTATCTAATTATGAAATTTTGTATTTTCAACATTTGAACCTATGAAATGTAATGAAGAATGCTAAGAGGCTAGTCTTAGTCCTCTTCGAGAACGATGACGCCGGTTACGTCTAGGGGGTACTCCCCGATCGTGACAAGGTCATAGAAGACTAAAACCTTGCATAATCATGTCAATACATCATGATACCTATGGTAAGAACATCCTTCCATCACAAAACAATCATGATATGAGAAACATCAAATCGTAATCATAGAAATAGAATGCTTTTGAGAAATCACATCCAATTCCTCATATAACACACCCATAATTATCTCATATCCATCATGTTCATATAATAAACATATATGCATAACTTCATCCCTCATACTTCAAATCAAAAATATTTTCAAGAATAGATCACCCTAATTTTGAAGTAAAGAAATCATAATCTTGAAAGTTTTACCAATGACTTCAAAGAATCTCTTTCAAGATCTCAACCTCAATTGCACAATGTTATCCAAAAAACCAATCAACATAATCATATAATAGTAAATTAAGTAATAGTACTTCCAATTACAACAATCCTAATCATCTATAAATCCAATTCATAGTTAGGGTTAGGGAAAATGGGTCATTCATGGATCATTAAGGGAAATTAGTTCAAATTCAAAAGAAATAGAAAAATCCTGAAATAAATAATGATAATAAATTAATATACATCAAATCAACATCACATTAAACAAATTAAATAGATAACCCACGAAATTGGATTAAAACCACAATTTTGGAGGACATTGAAATCAAATAATTGAAGATCCTTTCGGGGAAAGGGAGTGAATATAATCCATACCTTGATAATTCTAATATAAATTTATAATAATGCCTTGATATTTAATACCTAATGAAGCTTGAACTTGTTCTTCAATGGTGGTCTTTTTAGTAGTTAGAGAGACTAGACAGAAGTGAGAGTGATTTTTGTTGGGGAATCGATGTTCATGTGTAATAATGAATTAAAACTTTCTTAAAATAAATATATAATAATCCCCAAAATTATTCGAAAGAATTCTCACTAAATTGGGTCATTTTGTGAAGTCAGTTTACCTTAAAAACGACGTGATCAAATCTACGACATGGCTGAATCGCGGGGTCACTTCAAAATTTTTTTTTTATTCTCTGACTGAAGTAGTGCAAGCCTCTAGAAGGACCTAGTGGTGGTAAATTTACCTTTCAAGTTCTGGCTGCGCGACGCGCCACAACCCTCAAAAACAGGGTGTCTGGAAGTCTGCTTTGGCAGCCTCATTCCCAATGATGTGGTCCTCCTCAAGGATCCTTTGGTTTGTACTTGGGTAGTTTTTACTGTATGTTTTTACTCTATAAATGTTTTTTACAAATTTAAAGTATTTTTACAAATTTTAGACTTCATCGGGGGGCGGGGGGGTGGGGACACTCCCAAACTTTTAAACAAGGTATAAGGCACGTCTACTAGTTATTTCCGCCTAGTTTTCGGAACGTGAATGATCTCTTTGAGGGTTTAGGGATCTAATATTAATCTTATCTTAATTGGTTGACGCTTCTAGTATAATTCATAGGACTTCCAAGGTGTTACACATTGTTGGCTCCAATCTTTTGAAAATGGTTCTTGAAACTTTGTAGGACTAAAATCCCTTTCAATTTGTCACCAAACACTTTGGCGAGATGAATCAAGATTACATAGTTAGATTTGAAGTTTTATAATGTGAAAAGTCTATATATGATATCTTGATCTCATTCGGTTAATCGCTAAAATTGGTTCGACGACTAAGTTACAACTCACTGAGTGGTTTTAACAGAAAAGTCAATGGTCTTATTCCTTTAAATGTCATGTATTTGAAAATTCCTTTATTTTTCAATTTCCATAATCTTTAGTATATTATATAACTAGATCTTTTGCATTTCTATCTTCATTTTGCTTGCGAGAATAGAATATTTTCAAAATTTCTATTTTTTCCAAACCCTTGCCCCCTTTCGACTTGTTCTTGTATATATTACACATTTGTTTTATGTTTAATTTTTCTTTACCTCTATTATTCAATTGTTATGATTTATTGTATGATGTTCTTGATATACTATAGCACTATTCTTAATAGTATTGGCTATATGTTGAAATATGAATTATTGACTGCTCAATCCTTCTAAAAGTTGAATCATTGCCTATGTGTTACATATTGTTGTAATTCGAGGTTGAAAATTGAAGTGCATGATGCAGTGGTTATGAGTCTTGTTCTTATATCATGTTTGTGATGTCTTATTAACCTTAACGAAATAAAAAGGTCTAAACATTCCCAATAATAGATTTTTTGAGGTCATTGATAAAGAAGAAACATCATTTGTTTGGGTATAGTTGAAATTATGGGGAAGTCTGATTACCCATGAGGTTATTTATGTGTTGAGTAGTTGTTATTTTGTGTAAATTGTGTACAAGAACTAATTGTTTGGAAATTAAATTAAATTTCTAATGTAAGGTGATGCGCTAAAATTTACTTGTTAAACAAGCAATGTTAAGGTCGCCCACTTTGTTTATTCCTCCATTGCGCATACCTTTATTGTTGAACCACTTCAATCGTGGCTACACACACATTATAGGTTGACAAAGTGGTGATGTGGATTTCCATTTTGATAAATATCAGCCACCTACACAAATAAAATGTCAAACTTCCCAAAACTTCTAGACAATTCTCAAAACATATCACATAGATCAAAATATATGTACCAATCTTCTCTCTAAGAAGTTTAATACGATAAGTAAAGGTTAGAACTCAAACGTTTTGTGTTTAAGTAGTCTTATCGACAGATTAAATCTATGATTTTGCAGAACTCTTTCTGGATCTGGGTTAGTTAAGTTTATAGACGTGAATTTCTTGCTCGATATCGAGAAATATTTGGTTGATTATCTTTCGATCATGTATGGAGTTCCTACCATCAAAGTTATTATTTAGTATTTTGACATGTTATTGTTTGTATCTTTAAATTGTTAATTATCATTTTCCCCTATTTTTCATTTAAGGTGTCTCCATACTTTTCAACTAGGTTTCACCATAGTTTTCAATTGAGTGTCCGCTTCATCTTCCAATTAGTGGTTTGATAGTTTTATACTAAAGTTTTAGCTTAATGAATGTATTAATATGAACTTTTTTATGATAAAGCATGCATGAGTATTTGGGTTTTGGTAATTTGTTCAAAAAGTTAAGGATTTCAAGTAAAAATAAGATTTTAGGGTTTTGATTTCAATATTTTTGTAACGGTCCAAGAGTACCCATTAGACGTCACACAGTGTATTCAACCTCTTGGAGGTCTTATCCGATCCCTTCGAATACCTTCATCGCATAAACATAAAATAGCAGAATAGTTGAAACTTTTCATAGAACAACTTAATTCTAAAATATCACTTTATTTAGAAACCATAAGTACATAGTTAAGACACTAACTCCTGTTTTGACATGTTAGACTCAATATCAATAGAATCAAATAGAGACACTGTGCTTAATAACATAAAAGAATAATCTATATTATTACATAAACATAAATAACATCTTTACATGACTATCCTTGAAATCATAAGGACCCTCTTGAACTTGGAGAAAGTATATACAATCTCTTCAATTTAGGAAAGATCTTCTAGCCATCACCAGCTACACTTTGTGTAAAATAATGAAGAAGAATGGTATTAGTACAAGAATGTACTAAATATGATAACCATGCAAAAACAGGCTTTAAAAGGGATATTTGGTTCCTATGTATCATGTATTTTTATAAAACATCATGAACATTAATACAATAGGCACACATAGTCCACATACATTATAATAGAGAATCATTCATAGTTACAGATAAGTCCTTTTATCACATTTTGAGTCATATTCAATACACGTCATAAATTAGCTTTCTTTTTATCTTAACTCCTTTCCTTATCAACCCTTAAGTGATACTTAGTACAATGTATCACCTTAAAGTCACAAAAGATGAACTTTTGTATAACTTACGTCAATCCAACCACATATATTCATTAAGTCATAAAAACAATATATGACATAATCTTCACATACGAACCATCACCTAAGACAACCAACATACACAGTAGAGCAATGTGCAAGTAGCATCCCATAATACTAGTCACACAAAGTGTTCCTAAGAAGCCACCCTAGACTAGTCATATCATAATTATCAAGTCATAACATCTTTATTTAAGATTAGACATAAGACCAACATAATTAATAACATCATATAAGAAATCATTTATTTACTACCTATTTAGTCATAACTCATTGAGTTCATACCATAGGTAAACAACTCTCACACCCCCTTCAAAAGTTAACTTGTGCATGCACACATGGAGTCCCTTTCCCCTAATACAGTAAGAAAACCCATTGAGAAGTCTTAAGTGTAATTAACATGCATAACCATAGTACGTGTCTTAATATAATTAAAGTCACTCTTAAAATTTATTAATACTAATCATACATAAAGATAAGTCTTCCTTTTATAAGGGTTAAAATCCTATCCTTTCGCATGTGAGAATGTCCTTTCGCATAATCATATCATATTCATAATATAGTATCGTCTAAAGTTGTGATAGACCCCAAATTGAGATAGAGCGTCTAGATCCTAATATGTTTGTATTAACATTATAAGATACTAATATACTTTTAATGTGGTTTATAGGCAATGTGTAAAGTTAAAAGTGATTTGGAAGTCGAATGTCAAGGGGCGACCAAAACGTTCGACGACTAGTCACCTATGTGCCTCATGTGTCTATGCACGCTTATATTTGCGTGTAATGAGCTTGTGAAGCCTAGAAATAATTTATATTGATGTTTAATTATGGTATATGACGTTTCGAGATGTTTGGTGGTCAAACGACCAAGAACACCGAAGGCGTTCGAAAGATAACACTTTAGACGTTCAACGTGTGTCTTTATGGGGCTTGGCCTTTTTGGACGTCTTGTAGGTGTTTGTTTTGTATTAAATTTATTTTGAAGTTATATAACTTGTTAAGGGTTGTATTCACATTGGAAACGTCCGAGTACGATTTCAAAGGGTCCCAGAAGAGGCCCCAAAAGTAGGACCTAAGGCTGTCGAAGACAATTCGTTGGCAATGTCCATTGACGGACCAAACGACGGATAATTGGTCACCCAACGGCCTATTAAGCAAGTCTAGTCTACTTGAAATTTCCTGGGGAACGTCACAAGCCATGAATTTTGCTATGTGTGATGGAATAGAGGCACGGACCGTTGACAGCATGATGCCTCATCATTTCCTCTATCGTTGGTGCACAATAATTTGCACGCTGCATCTTTTTCAATAAAGGGATGAATGATAAATTCACCTCACGTCCTAATCTAACCCTAATATGTTTATTTAGCTATTTTGGGTGTATATAAGTCATCAAAAACGTGATCACCCCATTCTAGAATACTCTCACACGTATGAAATCTTTCCCTCAAAAAATATTTCCCTGCAAACCTCCATCGTTGGTGAATCTCTAGAAATACTTGGATATTGGAATTATATGGATGAATAAAATATTTTTAGAGGTTTTCAACTTTAAAAATGTATGGTGATCTTCATCTCTAGTTATCTTTTCATCTAGAGATCCATTCTCAAAGATTTCGAACGAGATAAATATGATGAAGCACTTTCTTCTTAATTCTACCATGGGTTCTTTATTAAACTGATTTTAATGGCATTATATGAATGTATTTATGATTATTTACTGATTTGGAAGTGGTTTTCAAATCAATTTCATGACGAACCCATGCTCTATCACCAAAACGATTTAGCCTTGCATGGGCTTTATGATCTTGATGATTTATCGATTGAATTAGGATTCTATTACGTGTAAGTGGTTGTATCAACTGGTATTTATATTAATTGATCATGATTTTATGATAAAGGATCCATGAATTAATATTTGAACATGCCTAGCTTAGTATTCTAGGAATTCACTGTAACATGTCCATTTTTATGATTTAATGTTGAACTCGATTATGTTGTGGTTCTTGTAGCTACTGTTTTAGGTAAATATTATGGTTGAATTGTGGATATAAATCTTGTATGATCAAAATAAAGAAGGCTTGGTTTGAATTAATCTAGGTTCTTCTAGTCTATGGAGTTGTAAGTTGTGATCTTGACGTTAGATTAGTTGTTATATTAATTTATCATGGTTAATTTCTATAGCTTCTTCTTATAACGAAATATGAGGATGAGTTATATGTAATGAATACAATATGGGTCAATTTATGATAGTTTGAATAGGATTAACCTATGTAAACTTACCTTCCATGAACTCCTAAAATGAAACATGCTTATGTCGACCTTAATGGCAATTGTAATAGTGTCTCATCTAGACGATGATTTCATTGGCTACTGACTAGAATGTACATTATTACTAAACTATGATTTATGATCAAGACCTTACAGAATCAATAGTGTTGGTTAATTCCTTTCTATAACCTAACGAATTGACTAGTCTAACGCCTATGTTGTAGGTTGATCTTGAAGTGCTTTAAGCATGATTTTGTTTATGCTTAAGTGTATTATTAGCAGTCTGCCCTAGACTTATGCCATTGATGAAATATAATTGATTACCAATGAAAGTGAATTGGATTAAATATCTATGTTCTTCTACTTCCTAGTACATGTGAGATGCCTTGTATTATGTTATAGTATGATCTTGTAGCGACTAGTACATGGTTTATTCTATGATTAAAGTAAATTTAGCTACTGCCCTATATACGAATTGTTGCTGAACAAGGTCTATTGATCAATGATGATCAAAGGGTGAGAAATTGGTGAGAATTCTTATCTCTTGTACTTTCGCTATAGTATTTTAGTTGATGAAGCCTTGTATGGTATTGTGTGGTATAGTCCACTTATGGTGGCGGTGTTTACTTTATTTTCAATCTATATATGTGTTGACCATGTACATGAAGGCAAATTGATTAATATATGAGCATGTTCTTATGATGATACTTTGTTAAGCTTATGCCTACTTTCCTATTTTAGTTGTTATTTAGGTTGTATGGCTATTGTGTAAGCATGTGTATATCCCTGTTATGGTGAAGTATAGGTGCTACTGTTGATGAGGTAAAAATGGTTGATAATCCCTTACCTATGTACCCCTATGTGAATGCATGAATAGCACAAGTTAGGAGTCTTAAGTGTAGTATGAAGTTGGCTTGTCTCCTACGCTATTGTGTGTTGTGTTGTTTATGCTTGAAGGTATATTATGGTCTAAGAGGGTGGCTGCCTCAATATGTTGTTTATAGCCATTATGTGATCATGTTGACTAATGTACACACACACTCACTCACATGCATGTTACAAGTAGTATAGGTCATGGTGTCTAAATGAAATGTTGTTCTCATATTCACTAATGTATACTACTATGCATGTAAAGTATATTTATGTGAAATATGTTATATATTACTTACTAGGATGACTTGAGAGGTGTGCTAGTATGGCCAAGGGTATGGGACTTTGCCTATTCATTGCACATGTGTACCTTCATAGGATAGTTCTAGTTTTGGTTTCCATATGTATGAATACGTATGTATAAACTTGTGTAAATTAATGTGTTATGTTAATGATTTTGCTCACATATATGTATACACACACACATGTATGAAGATCTGGTCAAGATAGGGGTCTTAAAGGGTGTATGCATGTGTACCCTAAACTAGATGATGCTTTAGATATTCTATATTCATGTGAATGGATTCTTTACATGATTTAGGTTGATGAACTTCCATCTATGACCTATGAGTTCAAAATATGAGGGGATGACTATCTTAAATGTATGATTTATAAATTAAGAGTATAATAAAGGTTTTCAAGGAAGGGAAGTTAGCTTAGCACCGAGTGAACTTGAATATGTGTGTGTGTCCCTTCTTATGGTAGGAAGGTTGGTCACCATAAATTTTATGAGGTGAATACCGACAATTCCTCAATGGGCATAAATAGGGTTTCCATAAGTGAATAACTACAATGACTGATCTTGGCATAAAGAGGGTTTTCACATGTACCTCCAAGTTCCATAACTATGTTGCTACCATAGGATACTAGCTAGTGGATCCACCGAGAAAGCTATGTCATATTTTGTAGCACCCCCAAAATAACTATGCTAAGTAATGCTTAATGTATGTAGAATGCCTACGATTAGACCGGGTTCACACGGATTGATACGCGTAAGACCACACCTCTAACCCCTTGAAAGAGACAAGTCAACTAACTAGGTGAGTTATTTGAGCTACGAAAGGTTAGGTCCATCCATGTATGGCACCTGAATATGAAGATTTACACGGATGAGTCTTAACCAGACTTAAAAAGGGGTAATCTTAAGTTTGGAGGGTCTAGGGGTAAAATGATCTTTTCTAGGCTAAGGTTAGTATTTTTTTACCCTAAATATTTAAGTAATTAATTAATTAATATGATTGAGGGGCAATTTGGGTAGGAAGGGCTGAAATTGACCCTTTGAGCAAAATCTTGCTCCACCCGGGTTCGAACTTTGGTGGAAGCAATGATTTAATTGATATATTGTAATTAGTGAATTATTTAGATTAATTGATATTTAATTTGATGATTTAATTAAAGGAAAATCAGATTTTTAATAAAATAATAATAATAATAATAATATTAATAATAATAATAATAATTATAGTAATAATAATAATATTGATAATAATGAGGAATCCTAGTTTGACTAAGTCTTCACCTAACTCTCTTAATCCTAATCCTCTTATTGTCACATCTGTCAACCTCATTCTCATGTTTTGATCAGTAAAATAACTGCAAATAATGGTTCTTCACTCTTGAAGAACTTACACACAAAAACTCAAACAAAAAGCTAAGCTAAAAACGAAAATCAATAACATTCTTCTCGACGGATTGGGTTTGGGATATTGGTGGTGAGGCACTGGTGTCGTGGGAATAGGAAACATTAAAACAAGTGTTGGACGACATTATGGTATGGGTTTTCTTCTCTATTTGTCCCTTTCACAAGAGACCACTAAGTTAAGTTTAAATTCCAATCGAGAAACTAGGTTGTCCCCGTTGCATGCCCCTATCATTAGGTCCTCTGAAAGAATTAAAGTATGCGTTGGTATGTCTTCTAGTAGACAATTTTAGGTCTAGTTGTGATTATGTGTTGAATGTGTATTTGAAAATTATGTAAGAAATGAAAGATGTTTTCCAGAAAAGTGTATTAAGTTAACTGTTTGAGCATGTGTGTGCTGTAAATTAACTATATTGCTGCCTGAAATTTGCATGTTAAAAATGTTGTGTTTTCGTGTATCAAAATGTTAAACATTTGATGTTCATATTAGGATAATGTTCCTTGAAAAATGTCAGCCGAGTTACTCCAAGAATCAACATAAAAACTTGAGAGAAAGACGAATTGAATGAGACCAAATTTCCAACTTGCTAGAAATGTTGGTCTCGGCCAAAAAATTGAAAATTTAGCTATGTTTTAAAAAAAGATAAATATCTTGAGGTCATTGGGGATTGAACCCAAGACCTCACCAAATGTAAATTACATAAAAATTTCATGAGAAAAAAGAAAGGAAAAATAAAATGAGGTGAGTGGGGTTGAACCCACAACCTCTTGAATAAATGAAAGAGTTAGAAGAAAAAAAAGGCGAAAAAAAGAGGTGAGTGGGGATTGAACCCACAACCTCTTGAATAGATGAGAGAGTTAGGAGAAAAATAAAGGAGAAAAATAAAAGGAGGTTAGTGGGGATTGAACCCACAACCTCTTGAATATATGAGAGAGTTAGGAAAAAAATAAAGGAGAAAATAAAATGAGCTAAGTGGGGATTGAACCCACAACCTCTTGAATAGATGAGAGAGCTAAGAGAAAAATAAAGGAGAAAAATAAAATGAGGTGAGTGAGTATTGAACCCACAATCTCTTGGATAGGTAAAAATGTTAAGAGAAAGATAAAGAGAAAAAAATTGAGCATGTGGGGGATTGATCTGACAACCTCTTTGCCTTAAACGAGAAAGAGAGGAGGGAAAAGAAAGAAAATATTATAGGGGTGATGGGGATCGACCTAGGGTCCCCCAAATATGAAAATGCAAGTACCAAGTTTAATAAAATATTAAGTGTTGCTCAACGGATTCGAAATCGGGTTCCCTTTCCCAATTCCTAATTGACACATAAGTCGTACGTGAACAAATAAATAATGAATGCTGCCTCTAAGGATCGAAATCAAGATCTTAGCATACTCGAAATCAAGATCTTAGCATACGAACAAGATGCATAAGTCTTGTACCACATAATATTGGGTAAGTATGAGTCACTTAGACGAATTATGAATGAAGCCTCATGGCTTTTACGTATGGATCCATAAGTCCAACGTATGTTTAAAAGTACGCGAACCTAAGATTTATATAACGAAATGATGTGAACCTAGGATGTTTCAGTAAGAGTGTGAAACATACAAAAAGGCGAAGTGCATTGGCATATGACGAAATGAACATTCACATAAGGGGAGTGTAGAATGATGTAAAGTAAAATCACAAGCATACTCCAAAAGAAAGTGTTAATAATGAATTCTAAGTTAATGTCTAAAGAAAAGAATGACTTCATGACTACAGGCTAGTGCAAGTGAGAAAAGTTGCATCGACGCCTAAAATCAATGTCACTTAATGAAATGACTAAGAGTGTATATTTATGCTAAAATATAAACAGGCAAAGAAAGAGTGTCTACATGAGGATAGGCTATAACAAATGAGACAAGTTTTATCTACGTATAGAGTAAATGTCCCTCAATGTAAACTCCAAGAGAGCATATCTATGTTATACGTTGAACATATAATGAAAGGTGAGTAATGATTAAATTAAAAGATGATGAAAAACAGGGTATCATTACAATATGAGGCTAGTGCAAGTTACACAAGCTGTAACTACGCCAAATATAAGGTCACCAAAACTACTAACTTAAGAGAGTGTTCAAAATTAAAAGGCAAGTCTCAATCACACTCTATATGTAAGTGCAAGTACAATTCACACTTAATACGTAATGACGATATGAAAAATCATCTAATGAGTTATGATTCCTCATGCTAGAAGCCAGCTTCTATGATGTATAAGATGAATGTAATGGAACTTTATACGGACCATCCATAGGCTAGCTATCAGTCGCGTTTCCTTCTTTAGGGAAGGCAGAGGTTTGTGTAATTCTCATGAGATGAGACTGTCCGTCCAGAAGGGTATGGGTCTCCTTATATCTCCTAGTGTTTGAACCTATACTGCCAATATATGGTTCTAGCAGGGTTTGATTCCCTATATACGCTAGCATGTTTTGGTTCACTTTGGCTGGTGATTCCACCTCTTTTCGATGTGGGGTTAAACACTGGATTTCATGATGCTCACATGATCTATGTCGGTTAAGGTTAAAGTTCCCAAAGAAAGAATGAGGTCAGCCTCAAGTAATGCACATAATGAAATGAATGATACCAAAGGTGTTAGGATAGGATAATCAAGAGGTGAGCTAGACTTAAGTAATGACACTAGGTCATTCTTGGTCATTGCACAGCGAACTCGCTGAAATACTTAAACTACATCGTAGGTAAGGATGGTGTTTACACTAGCTTACGAATGAATGAAAATGAAGTACGTATGAATGCATGAAGCAGACTTTGTGTTTCCTAAAGAAGGATCCCTAGTTGAGGTCCTATATGTGGAGCCCTTATTTTTGGAAGTCCAAATGTCAAGTCCATGATTCCAAGATCTCATGGCATATGGACGAATGATATGAAATATCTTATGTTCTAATAAGCAATATGTTATTTCTATACCCATAATAAGTAGAAGTGTGTACTAATCTCATACAACTCTCTACTTTTTGGTGTAGGTGCAGGTGAACATTAGGGCATTACGAGACTATGCCGAAGTTATCCGGCCGTGGAGCATTCATCTAGACATTGTGGTCCCTCTTTCTTTCAAGGATGCCTATCTTTGATATTCTAGCTTAGATATAGCCATGAGCTAGTGGAGGATGTTCCAGTAGCATTTCTTTCTCACTTGTTTCAGACATTGTATTGGTGCCATTTTGGCAAGTATACAGTTACTGAAGTTATCAACTATTTCATTCATTTGAATATCTTTGTATTAGATGGTTATTGTGAACGATTGCGAAATTATGTAGATGATCTTATTAGAATATGATGTTTCCTATCATGAAGTCTAAGTATACTTCAACTAAAGAAAAGTTCAAATTTTCTGCTAAAATTTAGCTTGATGATTTATTAATGACGTATGTAGGCTTGTCTGCGACCTTTTATAGGTCAACGATACCGGTCTCTTCTGGGGTCTAGACCCTGGTCGTGACAAAGTTTGTATCAGAGAATTAGGTTAAATTCCAAGGATAATAAGTTCTAATCAACTACATCGAGTAGTTTCTAAGTCATGGTAGTGAAATGCATCACTATCCTAATTTAGAGATTGCATTATGCGTCGGAAAATTCCCTTCTTTTGATCTTATCGTGCCTTCTCTAATTTCTTATTTCTTGGTGTTAAAACGTATCTAACAAAAACTCTTAAGATTCAGAAAGATGGATACGAAGAGAAACGTAGGATGAGAGATTGGAGGAGCAACTGTTGTGGTAAATCAAGTTCCTTCCTAGGATCCACCTGCTGGAATGGAGATGCATGTTAACCCAATCGGGTTGACAGATGGAGAAGTGAGGACAACCTTTTTAGAGATGGCCTAAGCCAACAATTTACAAGCTCAGGCTATATAAGTTTAAGCGGAGCAACAAGGTGTTCCCAAGGAGAACCCACCTGCCAGCACCATGGCTAATAGGTTAAGGGACTTCACGAGGATGAATCCTCCTGTTTACACTGGATATAAGATTGCTGAGGATCTCGAGGAGGAGTGTAGGGAATCTATAATTCATAAAAGCGTGGACCTTCCCAGGATTATAGAACATGTCCAACAAGTGGAAAAAAAAAACAGGAAGAGGAAGCACACTAGAGAAGGAACAGGCCAAGGGCAGATGAGGAGGGAATTTTCATGGAAGATAGCACTGAAACGGGCTATAAGCCCAGTTTTATAAAGGGATCTCCCACATGGGGAGTCACAGTTCATTTACGGGTCGCTATTTTATAATAGGATTCGAGCAAAGAGTTAAGAGAAACAGGAATTAGAATACCCTTCAGGAGAGGCACCTAGCCCTAGTAGGAAGTGTGGCCAAAGTTATGTTAGATATGTAGGAGGTGATATAATGCTTGTTTACATTTTGTAGCAAAATGGGAACATGATTGAGGATGGTCCGTACATGAGATGCGAGGAAAAGGGAAGGAGAAAGTTCTCCGAAATATGGTTCAAGTGAAGAGGCTTCCAAGGAGCAACGATTCTTCAACACTCAAGTCTGGGGGGGCTAGGGGGAAGACCACCTCTGGTGATTGTCTCGGATGGTAGCCTAAATTTGTTGTCCTTTTTATGGTGTATCAATAGTATAAGTTAATATGTGGAGTCATCATGGTGGTTGCTGACTTATGTGGACTGATGTGTTTAGTATGTTGTATCCTTTATGAGACTAGCTCGAAGGGTTCCTTAATATATAATGTGAAGCCGGTATAGGTTTTAAGGACTGTGGCACCAACGTATAATATGTGAATAAGAGATTTACCAACAAAAAGCATTGAAAACTAGGTTGGGTTTTCTCCATAAGTGTTAGCTACCAAATTCAATCAAACCACGGAAGTGAGGTTTGCAGTTGCCAAATGAGATAGCGTATAAATGGGCATGGCGTGGATCAATCAAACAAAGCCATAGGATTTTAAATCTTAAAGCCAACAAGATGTTCTCTAAGGGGTTATATATACTCACTATTGATGGTTTTGTTTAAGAAGCTCTAAGTTTTAGTGCAATAGTCGACTTGGTAGTTTAAGTCCAAAATCTTATGTGTAATAATAGTACTATGTGAGTTAAAATGAATACATGTTTGCATGACATGTTGCTGTTTTTGTATAGCGTGGACATGATTTTTGTATTGCATGAGTTGTGAGGTGGATCAAGTTAAGTGCGATTCATAAGGAAGTTCCTCAATTTCAAATATGAAGCTTTAGATAAGCTTTATTAATATACATTATCCAAAGTAAGTGTGAAACAGAGAGCAAAGTCTGACGTATGTTAAAATATTTTCGAAAATCACCCTCTTTATTTTAAAATGATGAGTAGTGTTATTCAGGGATCGTATTTCTATGGGGGGAATAATGTAACAACCCTAAAATGACTATGCTATGTAATACTTAATTTATCTAGAATTCCTACGATAAGACCGGGTCCACACGGATTGATGTGCGTAGAACCAAACCTCTGAACCATTGAAAAAAGCCAAGCCAACAATCTTGGTGATTTATTTGAGCTAGGAAAGCTTGGGTCCATCCATATAGGGCACCCGAATATGAAGATATATCCTAATGAGTATTAACCGGACTTAAAAAGGGATAATCTTATGTTTGGAGGTTCAAGGGGTAAGATGGTCTTTTCCTGGCAAAGGGTAGTATTGTAATTACCCTAAATATCTATGTAATTAATTAATGTGGTGGAGGGGCAATTCGGGTAGGAAGGGCCTAAATTGACCCTTTGAGCGAAATCTAGCTCTACCCGGGTTCAAACCTTGGTGGAAGCAATGATTTAATTGATATATTGTATTTAGTGAATTAGTTAATTTATTATTATTTAGTTTTCTGATTTAATTGAAGGCAAACCAGATTTTTAATAAAATAATAGTAATAATAGTGATAATATTAATAATAATGAGGAGTCCTAGTTTGTCGAAGTCTAACCTAACTCCCAATCCTAATCATCTTATTACACGCCTCTTAAACCTCATTTCATGTTTTGATGAGAAAAAATAACTAAAAATCATAGGTCTTCACCTCTTGAAGAACTGACAAACAAAAAACTCAAGAGAAAAGCTAAGCTAAAAACGAAAATTAAACAAACATTCTTGCAATGGATTGGGTGTAGATTTTGTTGGTGCGGCGCGGTGTGTTGTGGATATAGGAAGCATTGAAAAAAAAGGTTGAACGAACATTATTAAGGTATGGGTCCTTATTCCCTCTTGGTCCTTTCTCAAGAGGACCCCTAAGTTCAGTATAAATTCCAATAGAGAAATAAGATTTCCCCGTTGCATGCCCCTGTCATTCTATCATTTGAAAAGAATCCAAAATATGCGTTGGATATGTCTCTGCCGTAATAAATTTTAGTGTTGTAGTTATGATTATGTCTTGAAGGTGTATTTTGAAATTATGTAAGGAATGACAGATGAAATACAGAAACGATGTATTAGATTAACGTTTGAGATCTTGGGTGTGTTGTAAATTAATTCTGTTGCTGCCATGAAATTTGCATGTTAAAAATGTGTGTTTCGTGTTGTATTAAATGTTTAAACATGTGATGTTCATTATAAGATAATGATCCTGGAAAAATGTCAGGACGAATCGATTCCCAAGATCAAAATAAAAAAAATGAGAGAAAGATGGATTGACAAGAGACCAATTTCCAGCTTGCAAGAAATGTTGGTCTCGGCCAAAAATGAAAGTATAGCCATGTTTTTTAAAAAATATCAACAATCTTGAGGTCATTGGGGATTGAACCCAGGACCTCACCAAAGTAAATACATAAAAAATTCATGACGAAAAACGAAAGGAACAATAAAATGAGGGGAGTGAGTGGGGTTGAACCCACAACCTCTTGAATAAATGAGAGAGTTTTTATAAGGAAAAAAGGCAAAAAAATGAGGTGAGTGGGGGATTGAACCCACAACCTCTGAATAGATGAGAGGAGTTGGAGAGAAAAATAAATAGAAAAAGAATGGGGGAGAGTGGGGATGAATCCAAACCTCTTGAATATGATGATAGAGTTAGGAGATAAATAAAGGAGAAAAATTAAATTAGAGCGTGGGGATGAACCAAAAACCTCTTTCATGGTTGAGAAGTTAAGAGAAAAATAAACAGAAAAAGAATGAGCTTGTGGGGGATTTATCCGACAGCCTCTTTGCCTTAAACGAGAAAGAGGGAGGGAAAAGAAAGATAATATTATGGGAGGGACAGGGATCGACCTAGGGTCCCCCAAATCTGAAAATGCAAGTACCAAGTTTAATATAATATTAATCAATGCTCAAGGGATTCGAAATCGGGTTCCCTTGCCTGATTCCGTATTGACACATAAGTCATACGTGAACAAATAAATAATGAATGTTGCTTTTAAGGATCAAAATAAAGATCTAAGCATACCAACAAGATGCATAAGTCTTGTACTACATAATATCGGGTAAGTATGAGTCACTTAGATGAATTATGAATGAACTCTCATGGCTTGTACGTATGGATCCATATGTCCTGCGTACGTTAAGTAAGCGAATCTAAGATGTATGTAATGAAATGATGTTAACCTAGGAGGTTTAAATAAGAGCGTGAAACATACAAAAAGGCCAAGTGCATTGGCATATGAAGAAATGAACATTCACGTAAAGGGAGTGTAGAATGATGTCAAGTCAAATCTCAAGCATACTCCAAAAGAAAGTGTTAAGAATGAATTCATTGTTAGTATGGAAAGAAAAGAATGACTTCATGACTATAGGCTAGTGCAAGTGAGACAAGTTCCATATATGCTTGAAATAAATGTCACTAAATGAAATGACTTAGAGAGTATATTTATGCTAAACGATGAAAAAGCAAAGCAAGAGTGGCTACATAAGGATAGGCTAGTACAAGTGACACAAGTTGTATCTACGTCTAGAATCAATGTCCCTCAATGTAAAGTAAAAATAAGCATATGCATGTTATACGATTAACAAATAATGAAAGGTGAGGAAAAGATTAAATGGAAAGATATTAAAAAAGAACAGGGTTTCATCACAATTTGAGGCTAGTGCAAGTTAGACAAGCTGTAACTACGCCAAATATAGGGTCACCAAAAGTACTCACCTAAGAGAGTGTTGAAAATTAAGAGGCAAGTCTCAATCACACTCTATATGTAAGTGTAAGGACAATTAACACTTAATACGTAATGATGAGATGATAAATCATCTAATGAGCTATGATGCCTCATGTTAGAATCCATCTTCTATGATGTATGAGATGAATGTAATGGAACTTTATACTAAGCACCGATAGGCTAGCTATGAGTCGCGATTCCTTCTTTCGGGAAGGTAGAGGTACGTGTAATTCTCATGAGATAAGACTGTCCGTCCAGACGGGTATGGGTATCCTTATACCTTCTAGTCTTTAAACCTATACTGCCAACATAGGGTTCTAGCAGGGTTCGATTCCCTATATTGGCTAGCATGTTTTGGTTCACTTTGGCCGGTGATTCAACCTCTTTTTGGTGTGGCGTTAAACACTGGATTTCATGATGCTAACATGATCTTTGTCGGTTAAGGTTAAAGTTCCCAAAGAAAGAATGAGGCCAACCTCAAGTAATGCACATAATGAAATGAACGATACCAAAGGTGTTAGGATAGGATAATCGAGAGGTGAACTAGACTTAAGTAATGACACTAGGTCATTCTTAGTCATTGCATAGCGAACCCGCTGAATGTATTAAACTACATCTTAGGTATGGCTGGTGTTTACACAAGCTTACGAACGAATGAAAATGAAGTACGTGTGAATGAATGAAGGAGACTTTGTGTTTGCTAAGGAAGGCTCCCTAGTTAAGGTCCCATATGTTGAGCCCTCATTTTGGGAATTCCTAATGTCAAGTCCATGATTTCAAGGTCTCATGGCATATGGACGAATGATATGAAATATGTTATGTTCTAATAAGCAATATGTTATGTGTTGTGCGAAATATGTTACATATAATAATGCATGTTAATCTCATAGAATGACTTTCCTAATCCAATTTTATCATGTCCAATGACTTGACATTCCATAATTCATATCGTTAGGAGAGAGCTCTTCTTAATCATGCATGTCCTTGGTGTGTGCTTGCATATACCCATAATTAGTACAAGTGTGTAGTAATCCGGAATAACTCTCTATTTTTAGGTGCAGGTGCAGGTGAATGCTAGAGCATTACAAGACTACACTAAAGTTATCAGGACGTGGAGCATTCATCCGGACTTGGTAGGACCTCTTTCTTTCGAGGATTCTTATATTTTAATTCTAGCTTAGATGTGGGCATGAGCTAGTGGAGGATGTTCCACAAGCGTTTCTTTCTCACTTGTTTAAGACATTGTATTGGTGCCATTGTGGCAAGTATACATTTAGTGCAGTTATGAACTATTTCATTCATTTGAGTATCTTGGTATTAGATGGTTGTTGTGAACGATAATAAAATTATGTAGATGATCTTATCCAAATAAGATGTTTCCTTTTATCAAGTCAAAGTATACTTCAATTAAACAAAAAGTTCAAATTTTCCTCTAAAACTTATCTAGATGATGTAATGATGACGTATGTAGGCTAGTCTGCACCTCTGAAAGGTCAATGACGCCGGTCTCATCTGAGTGTAGACTCCGATCGTGACACACATCATTCTACGTTGGCCGGTAGACCACCTCCTTTCGGTGTAGGGTTTTATGATACCGGATTCCATGTTTTGCATCACATGGTCTATATCGGTTAAAGCTATAGTTTCCTTAAAGTAAAATGGACAATGGAAGTTAAAATACTAGGACCCAAAATAGAATTACTTAAGGTAGATTACTTAGGATAGGTGGAAGTAATGAACCCATCTATACATTGCACATGGAGCTCCTTAGGAAGTTCTAGGAAGGTGTTCTAATGCATGTCACTATGTATGTGTTCCTTATGCATGAAAGTTTAGTATTTGTATACTTTTTATGAAGATGTACATGATATGATTCTTTATGCATGATGTTGATCTTTTTTACTATATGCTGAAGGTCTTGACTTAACTATGTCTATGTGGTATTATACTTCTTGATGGTATGTGTTGCCTTGTGTAGATTATATGTATGGTTTTCCTTGTGGTCCTAATATGATACATTGCACCAAGTTTCCCTAAAGCATTACTTGGTAGACTAATGAATTAAAAGAAATAGTTTAATGTAAAGGGAAATGAGCTCACTGTAAAGTAACCTCAAATTGGGCTTAAATTCTATATGTGCTTTCTATGATGTTTGACCTTTGGTTGTGCTTCTATGAAGTATTAAAATGATGTAAATACTATTGTCTAAAGGTTTCATAGGGATTTACCCCAAAAGCCATGAAATATGATTTTCATGAAAAAGGTCCCTTTTAAATGCATGTTTTTGCATAGTTGCCATCCTTAGTGCATTCTTGTACTAATCCAATTCTTCTCTACATTTTACACAATGTGTAGGTTGTGGATTCTTAAAGAATGACTTTAATTATGAAGAGCTTTATACGTGATTCTCAAGCTTAAGGAATGGAATCCTTAAGTCCAAGAATGTCGTAATGTGTACTTATTGTGAAGTCTATTAAATATTGTATAGTTTTGTATTATCTCTCAAGGGTCGTATCCCTAATGTATTCTAATATTGTTGATCCTAAGATATCAAAGAGAATTAGAGTCTATATATGTATTATGACTATATTTTATATGTAGATAAAGTAAAGTTTCTACGATATGAGGTGCTATGAAAAGTTTTAAATTTTTTTCTAAATTTACTATGTCGATGAGATGAATTATAACTATGGGCTTGTATAAGACCTCCGAGAGGTCAGGTAAACCATGTTACTTCTAGAGGGTGATCCCCGTTCTGACAAGTTGAGTAACATATTTCAAGAGGCTTATATAAACTAGATTATCATAAACCTTATTAATTCATACATTCATGTGTGTGTATACATATGTGAGAAATTCTTTCACATACACACCATTGGACAATACATGTTCATAAATATCTAATCATATACTTTAAATTCATAATAATACATAAAGGTGCACATGTTAATTATCCTTTCAATTAACACCATAAACATATCATACTCGTAGTTATGCACGGTGTGTGTGTGTGTACATTTTTGAATACATGATCACATACGGGCAACAATTTAGTTGTTTAGGAAACCATCCTCCATGTTTACAACACATATATAATATACCTCAAGTCATGAACTAGTCACATATGGAGCATTTAGGAACTATAGACCACACACTCACATTACATCATAGGAGACAAGATCATATTCAACATTAGAAAAAAGGAATCCTAACTTGAACAAGATCACATATTGATACAGGGTTCATATAGGTAGGGTCCATTCTACAATGTTACTCATCACATTCAAGAATGCAGACCATACCTTTCACTAAAATCAACACACACATTCTACATCATATCATCAATAAACTAGGATCATGATACTAGAATTCAGGAATGCAGATATAGCCTTAACACTCATGATAATAATTATATCAATTCAATCTACATCAATTTCCCTCAAGGCCACAACCCCTACATGTAACGATAGACAAGAATGTAAACATCGCCACCATAAATGGACCATACCACAAATCATAAGTTCTAATACTAAAGACTTTGAAAGTAGGTCAACTTACCAATACATCAAGCTATGATCATCATATATCACTTAAAAACAATAAATAGTAAATTGATTTAGGTATAAATAGTACTTATAAATACATTAGAAACTAAGAATAACTCAATTAACATCAATAAAAATCACAAGACCCACTTATAGGATTAATTGAGAAATAGGAGGATCATGGGTTCTTTCATATATTCCACAGGAAATAATCATAAAACATTAATTCCGCATTTCTTTATCATTAGAGTGACTTAGAAAATTGCCTGAAAAGGAACCCATGCTTAGATTGAAAATTTGAATTTGGAGTTTGAATCCCTTTTTTAAAATCTTTGACAGAACTTCTTGAATGAAAGGTTATTCAAGTATCGAGGATTACCACATATTATTGATTGAAGACACATGAAGTTGGAGAATAAATCAGTTGAAATTCATTTTCTAGCTTGAGCTTGAGTTTGTCCTCCAGTGGAGGTTTTGAGAAATTTTTTGAAGAGAATAAGGTTTTGTATTTTTGATATCTCATTGGGTATTTTTTTTAAAAGAAATGGGGGTAAGTATGACTTAAAAATTGTTTATAACAAACCCCTCAAAGTACCTAAAATGCTCCATAATTTGCATTTTCGGAATTATCATCGGGGAACAAGTCCCCGTCGCGGAGTAGTTCCCACATGATTTTTGTAATTTATTTTTGCGACAGTAGAGTCTTTGACACATAACAAACATTTTGTCCATAGGTGAAACATCTCCGCGACGTGGACTTGTTTCATGAACGAGCAATTGGATGTTTCCTAGGGAAGCTTGTTTGCCCAAGGTTTGTCTTTGGGGAGTCATAACTGAACTTTTTGATCCTAAACATGTTTATTAAGACAATATTTCGACCTCAACTGATTTTAGAACCCAAAAAACACATAAAAACAAGGCAAATATACAAGGACACACTAGCACATAAACGACTAGTTTTTGGACGTCTTCGTTGTCCTTTCACATTTTACTTTCAAACTTTTAGCACTGACTTTTGAGACTACTTTTTAATTATTTTAACATATTATTAAATCATAAATCTCAGGTGAGGATCTAGTTCATCCTATTTCAGTTAGGGGGTCATTATAATTTTATTTTGGTATTCTTAAATGTTCGGAAGTTTTTATAATTTATTTATGCATATTTATATGATATTGAGTAAATTTAATATTTATGGTTTTTAGGGTTCCAATTCATTTATTATGTTTTTGTATTGTTAAACCTTGTATAATTAATTGTATGCTCATGAGTAAAATGTGGTTTTGTTCTCTCTATTTTTGTGTTGTTTCAATTTTGGTGTTTTTGCCTATGTTTTGGTGTTCATGCCTTGTATTTTTTATTCTTTATTATTGACTTTATAGGTCTACACTATTTCTACGTAACTACCTTAAATTAAGGTTCAAATTTTTTGTTATCTTGGTGAGTGAAGTAGGTCCAATATATATTGGGGGCAGGACTTTATATTGAATGAATGTGGATGAAGATCATTTGTAAATTCCTGAAGTTGCAGATTATGCTTAGTCTCTTTAGATTACTATGTTAAGATAAACTTATGTCGTTCCATATCTAAGGGGGGATATGGTGGAATTGAAAAATTACATGGACATTTGTAGCAATGCATTATTTATGCATGATTATGACACAATACATATTAATATGTGTCATGATATTAGTCTGGAGAATGTTGTTCCCAGTGAAAGTCTAATTAGTTAATCTTTCAGACACTTTGGTTTTTTTTATTGCACATTGGAATCTCATGGTTGTTTAAATTCATAAAGAAAAAAATGAGATCTAGGGTTAGGTTCCCCTTCTAATTTTGCATCTAGTGAAAGTATTGAGAATGATGTAGTTTTAGGTGTCCAACAAGAATAATGATGAGGGTTATTGTTCAATAGATGTGACTGAAAATATAGAAGAAGTTTTACCTTCTATCCTTCAAGGAATTGAAAATTCTATTCAAGATGAATTTTAACAAAGTTCCCAAGAAAATGTAGAGAATGATTGATTCTATTTGTTCTAAACAATGTTTTAATTTTAGTAGTGATGTGCATGGAAATTTGAGGATTATTAAGGAAAACGTGAGAAAGTTTGAAGAAGGTAGGTGGAGAATGAAGAAAAAAAATTAAACGTTCTTTATGTGAAGTTTAATTAATGAAGGTTGTAATGATATTGACAATGGAAAAAAGAATTTCAAGGTTACGCAAACATCTAATAGCCAGTACTATACAATTTGATGTAAAGAGTTTCAATGTGATGAAACAAAAACCATAGATATAGTGACGAACAGAAGGAGGGCAGTTTAGCGGGAGGAAGAGAAAGAAGATATAGCTTTATATATGATTCTACATATGATGTTATATCATGGCTACTAGAGTTAGAGTCAGAAGAAATAAGTGTTCTCCATGGTTTTTATATGCATGCAAGGAAGGGAGGAGTAATAACATAACTATCATGACATACAACCCAAGGTTGGGTAAATGGACACCAACAATTTTAATCCTAAAAACAATTGCAAAAAATTCAAATTAACACTAATACACTAAGTCTATAATATGTGTAAATCTAGCAAAGTCTAACCTAAGAGTCACAATTGCAGAGTCCAACCAATACGCGCGGTTCTAACCTCAAAAATGAGGTTTTTCGAGCTAATTAGAAAAAAAATAAATAACCTAATTAAATCTGCCAAAACGCGGTTTGGTCGACGGACCTCCGATGGATAGTCGTGGTCACGACAGGACCGTCTGGAAATCGTAGTCCAGTATTATGCTATTTCTTATGCTGCTCTCTTCACCACCTCGCCGGCAAGTATGATGGACCGTCATTGCACAACGGTCCGTCGAGGGTCTTCGGTTCAAACACTTCAACTCTGGGAATCGGGTACTGGGATTACTTCTACGAAACTCCATGACGAACTGCAAGAAGGACCGTCATAGACACGAGGGACCGTCACAAGCACTTCGTAACCCCCCACTTGGTCAGACATCACTATCTTCATCAAGAGCAGATCACTACGCTGCCACCTATGGACCGTCAACAGGCGCGTGACGGGGACCGTCACAAGCTCAGTAGGTGGTCTCTTCTGCACATGTTTTTCGCTCAAAACATATCCGCATTCATCTTCGGAAAGATTTTCTTGCAAACAAACGAGAAACTTAGATAAAAATTAGCACAAAAGGCTTCAGACACACTAAACTAGGAAAAAGTATTAATTATACCGTTTAAAACCATGGTATATACAAAACAGCCTTCTAAACTTAAATTCGTTGTTTTGTATTCAAGCGACCGCACTATTACTCACTACACAATCCTTGTACAATAGTTCAATGTTTGATCTTTGTAATCATTTGGCTATCAATCCCGATAATCTCATCAAATCTATTGCAATGTATCACTATAAGGCTTGAATTTTGGGGGATCAGAACATGACATGACTCACCATCATTAACACATACCCTCTTCAATTTCTCACCGAGGGTGCCAAACACTTCTCGGTTGGATTGCAACTAGTGTCCCACTTGAAACAAAATCCTTGTTTTTCACAAAATAATTTTAGTTTGAGTGTAAGGATTATTTTTCACCCTCGCTCTCGAACAAAGTCACACTCATTCATACCTTTGCCATAAGAGGTTGCCCGTATTGTCACTGCTTAAGTTCTCTATACAAAACATTAGGATCACGATAGACTTTGTAGGCTTTGTAACATAGGCTCAAGGTCAGTGGTAGGATATTTATGTATTCTTTTTAGTGACTTTTGCCCTCCTTTGACATATCGGCTTAAACCTTCCCTCTTTTCTATCATTTGATCTTGCCCAGATTCTCATATCTTTCATCTTGCCATTTCTCTTCTTTCTTCATTTTTGTAAGTGACTCTCTTCTTTTCTTGCTTTCTTTTTCATTGTTTATATTATCCTTTTTCTTTTACTTTCTTTCAACTCTTCTTGAGTTAATTTACTTTATTCTTTCTCTATCTTTGTTCTTCAACCCCACTTTCCAGAGCATTCCTCCAATAGCCACCTCAAATATGGCTTTGCCATGAGTCAAGGTTTACACAATACTCCAAAATGGGTCAGGGCCCATAACGAAGGTGTTCATGCATTAGCGACCTCAACTTATGATTTTGTCATTAAGATGAGGTGCAACATGTACAAGGAGGCGACCAGGGCCAACACATTGTTCTCAGAAAAAGAGAAAAAGATCAGTTGGTGAAAAAAGAAAGGTCTTAATTTTTAAGCTCAGATATTATTTGGATCAATGAAGGATAAATATCATTTGGTTCTTTTTATTTAGGCTAGAAGAAATGGGCTATACTTAATAAGGGCCTTGATCCTTTCCTAAGTGTCTATTACAACTTTAATGTAGAAGGACTCTAACCAGGAAAGTTCTTTTAGCTCAGTACCAATAGTTGACTATTTTAAAATTCTCCTCACACTCACACTTGACATTTCATCACTAGTAACAGATGTCAGCCCCCTAGTTAGAATTAAACCTTAGGGTAATACAATGGTGTAATTTCATGCCTTAGGAGCCCCACAATTATCAGTTACTATGTCCTTAGTCATGCATTTTTTTTCCTGTTTATCAGGATATCATTTTACCATATGCTCAAGAATTTAAAACTATGTACAAAAGATATAAAACATTGTCGGTTCAACAAAAAAGTAATCAGGTCTTTTGGGGAAAAAAGAAACACACAGCAAGCAAACCTCTCAAAAAGGAATAGTGAATTGGGGCTACTGCAGATTCACCCTAACACTCACTATCCATTACCCCCCCTCAACCAAACAAAAAAACATGCAATTGTCCCCAATGCATAAAAATCTAAATACTAGAGTGGTAGGTGAAGCAAACCTGTGGCGCAAAGCGCCGTCGATCAGCAAGATGGTGGGTCCGGTTCGCCGGAACCCACGTCCTCTACAATCTGGACACCCTCAGTGGTGTCCTCAGCAACAATCGCACCATCAGTAGTGCCTCAAGCTATATCTACAGTGCGGGAGCTAGACTCCCCAACCGCTAACTCTGACGCTCTCATCTGGTGCGCCACCTTTTCAACAAGTGAGGCTCTCCGTGCAGCCTCCCTCTCTCGGCGCTCCTTCTTCCTTGCTCGCGCCTCATCCTCTGCTCGACCCCTACGCCTCTTGGCACTCTCTCGAGGGGGAGGTTGTGGAATTTCTGAAATAGCAAAAAGGGCCGCAAACACGGTGTCCTCAGCAGGCTCGACAGAAGGGGCGTCAGACTCCGGCACCCTACCCTCTAAGATCGTGTCGATTTCTGCACGAAGACTGTCGACTGCAGCCTGAAGAGACGACACAAACCAGAGGGGCTGGTCGGGCTAGCACTCTCAACTCGAAGGCGTCAAGGCGCTGGTTAACCTCAGCGATCTTTCGCTTTGTAAACTGCAGCATTTTCCTCTCTAGGCGCTCTTCGGACTCAGTAATCGACTTCTGCCATGGCTGGATATGATGTAGAAGAGTGGCCATTTGTGCCTCTATTTTTTGGACCCTAGCAAGCGGGACCAGTGCCGGTAGAGGGGCTGTGCGAGAGGAGCTCGGGGCAATGCTACTACCCGGGATAGACTCGACCGGGGTAGTGTTAGTGGATGTTGCCTGTGTAGCTGTGCGGGCCTGGGATACCGTATCAGCAAGATCATCAGCAAGTGGGGGCAGCTCTGGACGGGGCCCTCTGTGTGGGTCCAACTCATTGGCCTCGTCTCTGATGAGGCCGACATCAACGGTTCCCTGTGGGGTCTTCTGCTGATCTATGTTCCATATGGGCACACCTGCGGACCTGCAAAAGGCAAAGATCATGCACAGGAAGGGGTAGGTGGTAGTGACCTTGAATGCCCTTTCGTGCATGACTGCCTGGAGAAGCCATGCAAAGTCTACCTCGAATCTGGCTATCATCGCCGCCATCAACACTGCTCGATCCCAGGTAACGATGTTGTCAGCAGCTGTGGGGGAGAGGTAGTGACGGACAAGCAGCCACAAGAACTTTGCTGTGTGAACGTGAGGTTGGCCTTCTTGATGGCACCCTTCGGCTTAGTCACCCAATCGGCACCCTCTCCATCTACTGACAGGTGCAGGGCCATCCACCTCTTAGTGGTCTCTCTCATTGCTGGCTCACGCAAGAACTGGCAATCCTTAGCTATCTGCCAATGGTAGTCGAACTCGGCAGTGAGGGGGGTCCGAGAAGCATCAATACTCTCGCCATATAGAAACCGGCGGATGGCTGGCAAGGACATGTCAACCTGTACGCCCTGGACTTGGACCTGCTCCGGTGGGGCCTGTTTAGAGAGGGAAGCCCGCTTATCGATCTGTGATCGAAGAGTCATTACGTAGGATGCGTAGAACTCTCGGACCATTCTTCATTTTATCGTCCCAACGGACGTTTTGTCCACTTCAAGCGATGCCTAGTGAAGAGATGGTGGATTTCATCCATCGTTGGGAGTCTCCCTGTAAGTACCCACCGCTCTAAAGTGAGTGTTCGAGTCATTAATCCTTTATCAGTGAGGAACTTGGCGTCGGAGTAGACTTGAAACTGCCCGTCGACAGACCTCTGGTTGGGCTGGTTATTGGTTGGGGTGGGTACCGGAACTGGTGCGCCTGATGTAGATTCTGAACTTTCAGCCTCATCAGACGAGGTCGATGCTACAGCGGTGGTGGGTGCGGGAACCTCAGCAGAGCCGGAGGCTTCCTCGGACCATGATACTCCTAAGGAGCCAGACGATCCTTCATTTGTGGCTGACCCAGAGGGTGTGCTGGTCAGTGTGCGCTCCTCATAAGTGTGGGAGGCACTGACTACGCCAGACGCCACCTTTTTTGGTGTGGCTCTGGTAGCACGTGCAGCACGTGAAGGTGTGGAAGTGCCTGGGGGCACATACTCAGGGTCACGCTCATCATCAGAGCCGATGACCATGCGGGCAGACGGGGCGACAGACTTCAATCACCTGCGTGCGTAGACGCGGTCTTGCTTTGGTGCCATAGTATATTGTACCTATAATGGATTGATATTAGTATGAGTAGTGGCAAACAAGATAGGCAAAACTATACGAAATAAAACATTAAAAATAATGTGTCATTGCTATTGAAATTGTATCACACGCTCGTCGTGGCTATGACGGACCGTCATGAGGTCTGTCGTGTTTTACTTAGTCTATGTATACATAAAGAACCCTGAAGGAGAGTCTCTGACTAGCATGACGGTATATGCAGGACAGACCATCGCAGGTACGACGGTCCGTTGTAGGTGTCCGTCGTAGGACACTTAAAAAAAATATGGAGACCCTTAGCAGAGGGGTCTCTGACCATCATGGCGGTCGTGCAGGACGGACCGTCGTGGCTATGACGGTCCGTCACATGTGTCTGTTGAAGGACACTCAGGGTCTCTAACAAACCGGAACGGTTGTGCAGGACGGACTGTCGTGAAGACGACAGTCCGTCACATGTGTCCGTTGGGATAGGGTGCTAGGGCTTTTGGAACGGACCCTACGACGGTCCGTCATGGGTTCGACGGTCCGTCATTGGGTCTTGTTCTGAATAACAGTGACAGAACTGGGGGTACCCCATGCATCCCCGATGAACCCACATGGTCTTGTAGTGTTTTGGACCTACATTTTTCTATCCTTACTTCCTAGGAAACTAGCAATGCAAAAGCACCTATGTTTAGGGTTGTCAACATGGCAAATTCGAACATTTTGAACCTAGGTTTAGACATAATCATACAAAGGAAACAACATAGGACGAAGAAATGGAGAAACCAACTTGACAAGTACTCGGTGTCTATGTAAACACCCACAGTAGCAACTCCGACTAGTAGTTTAACACTTTTAGGGATTTGGAGAATTTTCGGGGAACAATGATCGAGGGGGAGAATATGGAAGTTGAAAAGAGAGGGAAGTGGGAGGAATAATTAATGAATGGGGTGAAATGAAGGGTTGGGGGGTTTAAACGGTCTAATTTTGAAAAAGTCTCTAGCCGGGTCGGGTCGGGTACGACTAATTAATCACGCGACGATTCCTCGACGACGGTCCGTCGCAGTTGTGACGACCTGTCGTTTCTTCCGTCGTGTGTGCCCTAGTTTGAAAATAACATAAATACGTAGCTAGTACGATGGAGGAATACGACGGTCCGTCTCAGGCGCAACGGTCCATCACTGTATCCGTCGGTGTCTGCTGCAAAGTGATTTTCTGCAGAATTTCCTGGTGATGTGCCTGCAAATTTATAAAACTCATTAGTAGAAAGAATTCCTACCATTACTAAAAACTTAAGTATTCGGGTTACCTCCCAACAAGCGCCTTACTTAACGCGCGGCACGACTGAGGACCACTTGATTACTCGCCTTCATCAAGATGTATGCCTCTATCACTTCATTCCCCGATGCTTTTATGCCAAAAATAGAGTTTTATTCTATCCTCTAATCCTGTTAAACAACTGCCTCCTTCTTGCCGTTTTAACGCATGCTCCATAGGAATACTTGGGTAATTCAAGTAGGCTAGTCCATTTGGAATGAGCTGCCCGAAACTACAAGACGACCCAGAACTGTCTCCAAGCACCCAATCCCCAACCCTAAACTCTTGTTTTGCACTTTTTTTTATGCATTCTCCTTATTCATCTTTCTTGTGGGATATGGCAGATACCGATTGGCTCACCACTCTGCCTCATGGTCCTACAAATGTTTGAAGGTCGCTATCTCATGTATCAACCGAAATTCTCTGTCCCTTCTCCATATAACTCAGGCTCTACTTTAGAAAGTAATGGCCTCCTCAAGAATAATGGCACTTCATAAATCACCCTCATAGTCAGAATAACAAAAATCATCCGGAAAGATATGACATCCACTTTACTAGCAATCATGGAGTATCCCTATAGTCCATTTCACTTTCCTATCAGCCTCAGTACTGCATCGCAGTGGGTTTTAAATCCCGCCCCAGACCCAACTTCGTGTAATGGTAGAGGGGCATAAGATCTATGCTGCCCCCAGATCACAAATGCCTTTCGCAGATGTAACGACCTAACTGTACAGGGATAGGAACGCACCCGATCTGCTTCTTTTTTTTCGAGGATCTTGTGCAATAGCAACTACAATGCTGCATCTACATCATTTCTCTAAAGTGACCGATGTTTCTTGGTGACCAGATCTTTGCATAAATTTGGGGGCATACCGTGCATTTGTTCTTAGAGCTTCACCAAAGGGAATTGAGAAAGCTGCTTCATTATTGTTATGAAAAATGCCGCCGGTATTTACCATCCTCGGTCTTTTCACTAATCTCTAGGGAAAGGTGGTGGTGGACTAGGCATGGAATACCTTTATAGGTATTCTGCACTATTCCTTACTTTCCTCCGCTTCACCACGACCCTTTACCACATTATCTTTTCCCTTTATCACATTTTCATCATCTGAGATGGACTAGGTGGGTCAATGGTTTGCTTACCACCCCGAGTAGTGATTACCACTACGTGCAGCATCATTCTTTAGGTTTTAGACATTGTTGCTAGAAGAGTGCCCGGTTGCCGGTGTTCACTGTCACAGATAATTGGGCACTTCAATTCGATCTGTTTAATCGAAATGGCATGTGTACAACTTTTTTGCCAATACAGCTAAATCCACCTCACTCTTTAATGTGTTCTCCTACTGTCAACCTCCTCAAGCATTTGTGCAACATATCCCTCAACCGCGCCATAACTATCTCCCCATCCCGAAGGAGGTAATTTCCACTATTTTGAGGAGGGCATAGGTCCATTCCTGTCGGTTGCTAAGCATAGTTACCCTGTTAAGTGTCGCGTTGTATTTCCATCTCGACTAATACCGCATCACTGTTTTTGGTAGTTTTGTAACCAATAGTTCCGACCTTGGATCCCTGACCCTTGGCGCCCCTTATCCTGAATTGGGCTTGGGCGCCGGGTCGTAAACCCCACATCTGCTCATTTACTGCTAAGTATTCCTCACCAAATACATCTCATTCAGGAGGTGGTGGTTTTACCGAGTATGGACTTCATTTATCTCTTTCTGCACCCCCCGTGACAGGTTTTTGTACCAACCCAATCTCGGTTCTCATGTGAGACATTTCCTTCGCAAATCTCATCTGTGGCTGGGTTGTGAGTGGACTGCACTGCCGAAGGTGTTTTTCTCCTTTATCAGACTTCCTCGTACTCCACTCTTTTTTATTCCGTGACATTTTCTCTAATTATTTTCATCGATCTCAGCATAAGGGGCATTCTTCCTAAGATCCACTGCATAGTGTCCCACACCGCTTTGTTGTTTCATCTTGTCCCCGATAGAATATTCCTTCATGACTCTCCATCGATACGTGCTTTTAAACACGTCTCAAGAATGAGGGAAGCTATCCCAAACTACTCACTTACTCTCCAGGTTAGTGCCACAAAGTTATTCAGCGGTCTTTTGGGTTAGTTTCTGAGACCGGATAGTAGTGGGCTAAGAGACATCCTTGTTGGTTCCAATTGAAAGGGAGGATGTATGGGACTCCGTGAACCACATGCAGCCTATTCCCTTCAGTGAGAGAGGAACACTATGATACCTATTCCATCTAAATCCAAATTCAGCCGCCCTACACACGTTTACACAGGCCTTACCTTAGTCTATATGGCATGTGATCCGCAGAAGTGGAGCCTGAAAACAACCTCTGCAGTGACAGTTGCATCAGGCTACTAGTTACCACAAAATGTGGCTGTGGCAGAGGAGGCAAAACCACGTCCCATTCGAATCTGCTATGTTCTCATCGCCTCTGTGTATGCTTTGGGCGTGGAATGGGAATTTTGTCCCCCTCTGTTGTGTTCACCCGGAGCAGTCGGGTAACATCTGCCCATGACATCAACCGAGCTTGATGTCTGGTCCGGATCATCAGCATTTATTCCCATGTTTTGAGTCATATTGCTAGTGTAACACTCTAACTCTGATCGGAGGGAAACAAGGGTTCTCTTCCTCTCCGGCTATTTGCATACAAGGGATATGCTGAATAATCAAAACAATAAGCAAAGTAACATCAAGAAAATGTCAACTAAACTATAGTAACTAAGTTCAAGTTAATCTAAAATCTATATCCCGCCACGTGCAAAATTTGAGACGCTCAAACTTACTTCTCAAAGAAATAAAGTGGTCGTTCCAAGTAAACAACCCAAAGTCGTGAGTTGGGATTATTCCCACGAGGAAAATAGGCTAGACTTAACTTCAACTTGTTATTACTATTGTTTTGTCAATGACTTCGCGTGGAAAGTAAAAACAAAAACTGGGGTGTCTAATTCTAAAGAGTGAAAAATATAACGCAATTGAATAGACACTCAACAGTTTGAAAGTGGATGTTATCAATTAATCAAAGCAACTAGGGTTTAACGTGTTTCCCCCGGTTCATACCGTCATAATTCTAACTATAACATTCTTTTCTAGTACTTGCATGCAAGTGATAATTATGTTTTCGAAATCCTTTTTTCCGGCATTAGAAAATCTCACTCCGCACCTTGGTCGGCTACGTTGTCTATAACCCTTATCATTCACCCTCATATTAACATCGCATTCGTTATTTGAACTCATTTATTACCTCGTACCAACAAAAACACCCCCCCAATCAATACTAGCCTATTAATTAACACGATCTATTCTACTAATCTTTTCCTATTAGCTACCCCCTTGGTCCGGCAAGTAGCATTAAGTCGAGTTCCTAACTTGGCCATCCGTTTAAAAAGACTTCTAGCGAAAAGATTATTAATACAGGCAAGGACAAATTCTAGAATTGTTATTTTTAGTTAGGGCTTATCTCATTCTTTTCCTGTGGTCCACAACCTAGTTATTGATTTTAGTACTCATAGACATAAAAACATCTTCAAATGATAGTAGATAAGAATTCATGTACTTACGTCAATGAGAAAGATTAAAATCAAAAGTTTGCTTGATTACTCTCCAACATAAAATGCAAGAATCTCAAAATCTAACACTAATACACAAAGGCTAATAATGATGTCTAATCTGTAGAGTCTAACCTACAGAGTCTAACTCAACAGAGTTGAACAATGCAGGAGTCCACCATACAGGGTCTAACCCAAAAACGAGTTTTCGAACTATTTATAAAAATAAAAACCTAATTAAACAAGGACTCTATTTGCCTGGGATATCTAAAATGCGGCTGGTCGACGAACCTCCGACGAGACCGTCATGACTCAGCGCCCATACTTAAGCAATTCTTCTACTGCTCTTTCACCACCCTCGACGGCAAAGTATGATTGGCCGTCATTGCACAACTGTCCTCGGGGTCTTCGTTCAACACACTTCAACGCTTGGAATCTGGTTCTGGGATTCATTCTGAACTCACATGACGACTGCAAGACTGCCGCACAACTTTGTAACCCATACTTGGTCCACTTCCCCATCTTCCTTAGCCGCTTCACTACGCTGCCACCTACAGATCGTCACAGGCCATGGACAAACCCATCATCAAAACATCTCCGTAGGTGTCTCTTCTTCATGTTTCGCCAACGCTTCGCATTCATCTTTGGACAATTTCCTTGCAAACAAAGAGAAACTATATAAAATAGCACAAAAAGGCTTTCATACACACTAACTTAGAAAATTAGTAAATTAGACCTGTTAAAACCACGGTATATCAGGGGGGGATAATATAACACCCCGTATGTGTAATGACCTATACTAGAGCCTAAGTCGTAGCCCAATTTGCTAACGAGGTATAAATGTGAGGTTAAGGTCCTAGGCAAATCTTCCTAACTCTAAACTAAGGTTCTAGTGCTAAAACGTCAAGGCACGACAATGTAACACCTCCAAAACAATTTAGGTGAACTAAAGCTTAACGCTTGTGTATTAATGTTTTGAAGTCCGAAAATGGGTTATAATGAGGGTAGAGACATTATTAATTTTCAGAAGTTCGGAGCGTCAACACCTGATGTCCATGACGTTCAAAAGGTTTGCCTTGAAATGACCTTGTGTGTCTTAGCATGTTTCATCGACTTTTACATGTTCGCTTTGGATGAAATTTATTTGAGATGTCGTAAACTTGAATACAATCATATTATTAATGGAAATTTCCGAGAAAAATACCCTGAGGACCATCCGAGGTTCCTTGATGAAGGACCCATCAATTGCGCCAAAAGTTGTCAAATCAGCCCAACCTACAAAAGGCAGTCGACGCCTAGTAGGCTACTTGACGCCCCGTAACAGAGGGGCGTAGTTTGACACTTAGGCATAGGAGATTTTGCCCCATTTTGAAAAGACTCTTAAACAAAGCACGGACCAGCAGGACGGTCTATTGGTTGGCTTACGGGGCGTAGGTGATGAACTATCGATGGTGGTCTGCACCTGCATGCTGCTCACTGTTCAGTGTAGTGGTAAATTGGTAAATTCACCCCATGTCAAAAAAATTAAAAGGGAGGTTTCCTAAGGTTATTTTGGGTATTATAAATATTTTTACAAGTCTAAAACATCTAGATGAATTTATTATTCCAAATCAAAACCCAAATTCTTTAAGAAATTCTTTAGATCTCATTGGATCAAAAACTCTAGATAGAACTTGGATTGAAGATTCTTTGTGACTTCTTCATAAATTAATCATCAAGTTCGTGTTCTAACATCAATTGAGGTACGGTTCTTCAGCCTTGAATCTCTTTTTTTAAGGAGCCAAACATCAAATTGATTTCTAAAGTCTTTCAAATATGAACTTGTCCTATTTCGTAATCTATCCATGGGTTCTTGCATAAAAAATTTTGAATCATTATAAATTGATTGAATAGATGTGAATTTTATGATTTTAACATAAAAATACATTAACCCATGCAATTCATGCAACCCTACATTTGACTACTTTGTGTGTGATTTAATTATGTCAAATGATATTGAATTCTTACGTAGTGTTATTAGGGCTATTGAATTATGAAAGAATCATTTTAATTGTGATGAGGAGCCTAAATCATAGTTCATGTTTGTACTTATCTTTGATTCCATTATGTATTGTGATTAGTGTTGAATTGATGATCATGGCATTTGTAAGGGCGCTTTCTAGAGTATTAGATTAATTAACATGGATTACGTTGTGGTTTTGATCATGGTATGTTGATCCATATTTTCTATGTTGTTATATAGCATTTAGTTAGTAAACTGTTTGGTATACTCAACTTATGGTGGTAGTACCTATGTGCTATACTTGTGATCCATGTGGCCTTGTCAGCATTACTTTATGAATTGTGAATGTTGTGGCCTCGTGTACATTATTTCAATTATTATGGCTTTATCATGTTATAAGCTGATTATGTGGATAGTATGAATGTCTTGATGACATAAATGTTTATGTGGAGTCAAAGCATGAGTTCTTCTAATTGATGGTATGTGTCTCTAGTAGACTATAGAGTAGTCATTATGTGTATTGCTTATTGTTAATATTGATTTTTCTTGATAGATTTGATACTTGTATAATAATTGATGTTATTATACTGATGAATAGGTGCCCTATAGATTATGTCGTTATGGCTATTCTTCTAGAATGATATGCTAGGGGGGGGGGGGGGGGAATTCTATGTGTCGGCTTTGGTAGACTTGCGTCCCTTCTGGATACCTGTATAATGTGAAGATACATTCTTGACATAGTCGATACTAAAGCTTCGTAGTCTTATATGTTTGATTGGCATGTGATCTTGAATATTTCTAAGAAGTTCCTTCATATGGACCATTCAACCAAGTGGGAAGGTTATGATATCCTTGAAGTTTAAAGTCCTAATAGTATCCTTCTTGTGTGAATGGTGGACTTAAGATTGGTTAGATGGAACAACATGTAATCATCTTTAGGAAAGTCATTAAGCTATACTCTAAGCCATTGAAGGTAGTCATGGTAGACCCTCTTTGGTAAGGTGTAAGATGATTGAGATTTGAACTAGATATGGAACCTCTTCATGTACTCCTTTATTGAAATACGCTATGAGAACAAAGTCTAGCACTGAGTGAGTATTTTTAGGGGAGTTTCTCTAAGATAATATGACATTGGAGAACAAAGAAACCCTTCATATTACTTAACCATGTTCCTACATAGGATGTGTACTAGTTCTACCATTGGCATGTAGATCACCCTCCATTGGAGTAGTTTCATGACTCCGGATTCCATGCATAGCTACTATGATCTATGTTAGTTGTTGCCTATTCTCATCATATGGTATACCTACTAGTGTTGGAGAAGTTCTATGATGTTTAGGTGGTAGTATGGGACGCTATCTAAACATTGCACGATTAGGCTTTGAAGATGTTAGTAAGTGAGTCCCTGGGTATTCTCAAAGACCATTACTTGAATGTCCTCATATGTTGAATGTATCTTAACTGAACAAGTAAAGATAATGACTTATGTTTGAAAGTATATTTAATGAATAAGTACTTACCTAGCAAAGTTTAAGAGTTTCTTAGTTAAGGTGTGAAGGGGGCATAAGAATGGTTACTTCTTGTATTACTTTGGTAAGTCTTAAGAATGACTCTAGATATAGGGAAAGAAAATTGATAAAGTAGACATGACCTAAACTTAGGTAGTCTTAAGAATATCATATTGTATATATGCTATTGTGTGTAATGAGAATAATCTTATCTTAGATAGTATCAAGTTTCTCTTAGGTGTGTGTGAAGGGATTGTATGGGCGGTCGCTTCATAAATCACTCAAGTGAGCTTTAGAATCACCTTTGATAGGAGGTTCTGATGTTTGTTTATTTTTTAGGTGTTATAGATGCTATATTATGATATGTGAGTTCCATTTGAAGTTCACTGTAAGCTTACTATAAGGTTCTATAATTTGGTATCAAATGCATATGACTTCTAATATTTTCTAAATGTGATGTTTGATGTTTAGATGTGATTCGTGTACTATTAATATGATATTTTAATCAAAAAGATAATATTTCTCAGAAATGTCCATTCTCATGATTTTATGTTTTAATTCATACATAGTACATGCATTGTACTAATTTCATACATTTAGTACATCTTAAGGTGTAGATGGAAGGTGATTAGCGTCTTGAAGCAAAGCTTTGGATCTAGTAATCGTTCAAGCAAGTTGAAGCATCCCCTCACTTGAATCGAGGGCATAACTATCTTTAGACTTCTCTTACTCAAATATTGTAATAGACTATGTAATTTCTATATTCATATTGTATGGGTCGTGTCCCTAGTATACTTGAGTCTATGATTAGAATATGTTGAGACTTCGTATTTTCTATGATTTTAATATGAAAGATGATTTAAGATATTTTTGTGAAAAATTTTTATTCCATACTATTTCTCATACATGTATGCAATGAATCAGATCAAAGATCTTGAACAAAACCTTCGAGAGGTCAGGTACGCCATGTCTCACTTTGAGGTTGTCATATCTTCTAGGGTGTGCTCTCGTGATTTGATAGACAACACTTGTACTCTCCCAAGGACTTATGAGAGGACCAAGGAAGAGTCCAAAAAGATTTCAAAATTAGCTTGGGTTAACTAGACTCATTGACAGATTGTCGATGTATTCACACCTCGTCGATAGGAGTCGTGAGTCCATACATGGTCTTCTTAAACATGGTCCCCAAAAAAGAGCCTAAGTCTCAAACAATGAGTAAAGAGGACAGTCCATCAATATATCGACGCCCCAACAACAGGGACTTATCGATAGGCATTGCCTTCACTTCCTTTACATTGCTAAGTGAGATTTAGTTAGGTAATTAGTTAATCATTTAGTGAACCGTGAATTATGAGTTCCATTACTTATTTAAGCATATTTAAAGATATAAAAACATTAAAAAGAGGTCTTCCACCATATGAATCCCAATCAAAAATCAAAAGCCACTTTCCCTCTCTCACAATTCTCTCTCTAACCCACCATTGAAGAATGAATAAGAAAGAACTCAAGATAGGGCACTCAAGATTCCTTTTATTTCACTTCAATTTCTTGGTATAACATCAAAAAAGGCGTGTGGATGTTGATTCATGTTTAGTTTCTCCATGAAGAACTTCAAGACTTATATTAATTAAATTTTTATTTTATGTGCCTTATATTATGAATATATTGGGTTTAATACATGATTTATATAGTGAAAATCTTCCAAGAACCCATATGCACCCTATGGCCTTATATCAAGAATGTTGATGGATGAATTGAGTAGATATGAACATGATGCATTCTAATTGATGATTGTGTAGTTATAGAATATTGTTTTCATGCCTATTGTGATATATATGGGTAATTATTATACTTTATTATTAACCATTAAAAGGGAGTAAATTCTATGGTTTGTATATACGTTGAAGAATGTTGTATATGGAACTTGGAATTTCATGCAGGATACATGGCTTATGAAAGAATGCAAGTAAGGCAGTGTGGGATAGTTTCCACTCTCTTGAACCTTACCTTTTATGTGGCAATGTATAACGGAGTTAGTTTCTTGTTTCTATTGAAAGTATAGTTCTCATGAAATCACCGTGATTGATGTAGTAAATGTGCTAATCACATATGCGTGTTGATTCTAGGATGAAAGTGGAGTCTACCCTAATGAGTCGAAGATCTTTATGTTGAATAGCATTGAATTAAGAGGGAATACTTATTCACACATGTAGATACAATTAAAAAGGACTAGTAGTGGTAAGTTTTGAAAGTATACTAAGCACTGAGAGGACTTGCCCAATGAAGAAAAGACCCTCCCATTAATGCAAGAGGTTGAGTCATCCTAGTGATACGCATGAGATGCTGACTCTTACATTAATGCAATAGGTAGAGTCTGTAGGAAAAATCATCCTATCCCTTAATTACGTTCCTCCGTAGGACTTATCTAGTGGATCCACATAGTAGCTAGTATGTAGGTTCAATCTTTGCAAATAGAACACCCTTTTTTGGTGTGGGGATTTATGACACTAGATTCCATATAAGTTCTCATGGTCTATATTGAATTATGGTTTATATTCCCTAAATAATGAAGTAATATATGAAGTATGAACTAGTCTATGCTATCCGAATAGGCTTACTAAGGACAAACCGGGGCATAAGAATTCACTTCTACATTGAAGTAGTAGACTTAGAAGGGTGTTGTTGGAGGTTCTTTGTTGTTATTAAAATGAGACAATGTATGCTTAATGGATATTGGTTGTAATGAGCATATTCCAATATTCAATTGTTGTTCACGATGCATGCACTTCACTTGTAATAATAAAATGCGATAGAATGTAAAGTTAATGTGTGTGGAAAAGGTTGTTTCTAATGGATGCTTGGTAGGTTTGGCATTATGGGTACTTACGTCCTACTTCTAACTTATCTACTTTAACAGTAGACTTAGTAAATGCCAAAGTGTACCTTCAATCTTAGTTGAATGTTGGGGTTTTGCCTTATGTGTTGTGTTGATGATATGAAAGACTTTCAAAAACCTGATAAATGCATACATCTCTCTTCATTCTCTCTTTTTCCCAAAGACCCCCATTGATGACCATAGTAATGCTTTAATAGGTCTTCAATATAATGATTTTGTTCCATCATTATCAAAGTATTAGTAAGGTATGGAATCTATTAGATCTTGGGATATATTTCCCCAAAAGGCTCTTCAACAAATAAAATTCTCTTCAAAATTGGTTTTCGCAGATGTCAATACATGGTTTTTTCATTCAAGTTTTGTGGGGTGCTCGTTCAAATTGGTTCAATTTGATATTGAATGGAAATATATTGATATATTCTATGTTGTCGATTGGTAAATGTTTCAGTTCTTTACAAGTTAGTCCTCTGACCTAGTTTCCTAAGAAGAATCAATGAATGATCCCTTTTCTCAAATAACTATGAATTACATGATCGATGCTAAGGGATGTTGGAAGTGACTATGTTATTCTGCCTATTGTAACTATTATTTGATATGGTAAATGGATTATTGATAATATTTATTGAATGGTCGGTGGGATCTCGAAGGAGATTCGTGGAAGCCATAGGTAAGATTTCTAAATCGGATTCATATTCCATTATGTTGATTGTTGGCCTAACACTTGATGTCCGCTATCATTAAGAGTAAATTAATAGTCTATGAATATATGATAGGCTATTATTAATGTTTGAATATGAGATGATGCTGAATACTTTTTCTTGCGTTGTTGACGGGAATTCTCTTTTCTCTTATGTCATTTGAATAATGATATGATGTATTTCTCCATTGAATGGAATGAATTCTAGGGATGCAAACTGTTGTTCTCACATATCTACCGATGAAATTACATATTTATACAAGGGGTTACTCTCCTATGACCTACATTAACAATTGATGATGAAGAAAATCATAAGGAGACTTCAAAAAGGGGCTTTAGCTTAGAACTGAGTTAAATAGATATTATTGGTGTCCCTTCCCAAATGGAAGGAAGGTTTACTATTATCCTCATGCGATGGAAACTAAAATATAAATGTGCAATAAAAGGTTTCTATCGAATCTCCTAGTTCCTTAACTATGCGCCCCTATAGGAAGACTAGCTAGTGGATCAACCTAGAATGCTATGTTAATGTTATTGTCATACCTTTGCAAGTAGAGCACCTTATTTCGGTGTAGAGTTTCATGACATCGGATTCCATGTTTAGCTCACATGGTCTACTGTCGATTAAACAGAATGTTCGTGAAATTAATATGAGTGAATGAAAGTAATAAAGATGAACACTAAGTAGGGTGATTTAAAGGGTAATACTTAGTATAGGTAAGGGTATGGCACTTTACTATTTTGCGACAAGTTATCTTTAGTGAGTCCTAGAGGAAATTTCTTATGGTTTTTCTGTATATTTAAATGTATAATGTTGACTCTATATGATTTCGATTTCATTTGATTAACATGATATTGTTCTAATTTTCTATGTATGATTATGACTACACATGAAGTTATGTTATATGAAGTAAACGAATCACTTTTATTCCTTCTCTAGTTTACTTGATTATTGCGGGTTATGGGACTTCACATTAGCATTGAAATTTTTGGATTGGAATGATTGTGACATGGCAGACCCACATGTGTTCGTATTAGAGGTTCCGAAAATAAAAATATAAACATGTAAATAAGTCTTTAAAAATGGGCCCTTTTAATTTTTTGTGTCTAAAACAACACTTTTGGCATATTTTAAAATAAAAAGTTCTTGAAAATTAGAACTGATTTTTTAAAAAAAAAACAAACTGAAACTATAAAGGAAAAAAATTAATGTTGTTGCAGGGATTCAAACCTGGGGCATGCGGCTTAATATTCAGGGGTCATACCAATGAGTCATCTATTTTTATTTTTTATTGACGGGTTTCAAAATATATGAGCTTCTACAAAATACAGAAAATTTACCTTATATATATCGTGTATTTTGTTTTCCAAGGTGTTCGTGAATACCCTGGACCCAACCATGGTTGTCCTAACGATTAGAATCTAGACCCCCAGACGCGATCGGCGTCGTTTCCTCTTCAGAGGTCGCAGCAAGCCTACATACGTCACCGTTACTTTACTTCATCGTTTAATCTTAGCAAACTTTTGAAAATTTTTAGTTACTTGAACTATACATCGACTTCATAGGAGGATAACATTACCCCTCATATAAGATTTTTCTATAGTCAGTTCCTAATCGGTCAACAAACAAACCATCTACTACCCAGATACTCACTGAATGAAATAGCAAATATCATAAAATATAAAAGTTGCCAGAATGCACCAATACAATGTCTTAAAAATGAATTGAGAAAAGAAACGTTGGAGGAAACATACTCACTAGCTCTGCCTCATCTAAGATAGAATTAAACGGAAAGCAACCTGCAGCATGAGGGGGGGACTACCAATACGGATGACATCAGTACACTTAATCTCTAGCGTACAGCTGTACCTACATACAACCTTAAGGTAGATGGAATGAATTGGAATTAGTACAACACTTGTTATTAAGTATGGGTTATTCAAGAACACATAGCCAAGGACATGCATGAGTAAGCGAGATATCTTCTAACGAATGAATTCTGAAAGCTAATTTGTGGACTTGCCAAATTCGGATTGGAAAGTCATGCCATGAGAGTAACATGAGCATCATACTTATAATTTTACAAACAACCTAATACATATTCACATATCATACTCACATAGTTCATATCAATTTCTTTCGTATTTCCATGACACCTTGGAATCATTGGGACCTAACATTAGGACTTTCCCCAAAATAGGGATCACCAATATGGCACTTCAACTAGGGAGCCTTCCAACCCTTTAGCAAAAAATAGAGTCTCCTTGATTCCTTCATACGTACTACTAACTGTTCATTTTAATCTTTCATATAGTAGTGCAACAACCAGTCACCCTAGGATGTGTTTAAGACTCTATCACATTTCCGGGTTTCGCTTGTGCAATGACCAAGAATAACCTAGTGTCAGTACTAAGTCTAAGTCTAGCTGACCTCTTGATTATCTTATCCTACACCTTTGGTATCGATCATTTCATTATGTGTAATTCTGTATTCTTTTAGGCTAGCCCATTCTTTCTATGGGAATTTAACCTTAACCGACATAGATCCTTGAGCATCATAAATTTAAGTTTTTTACCCCACACCAAAAAGAGGGGGAAATCATCACCACCCAAGTGAACCAAAACATTTCTCACTTTATACAGGGATGCGAACCCTGTTAGATACCTATAATTGGCAATAAGTTTAAAGACTAGGATTAATAACGAGACCCATAACTAGCATGCCGTACATCATCATCTCATAAGAAATTTACGTGAACCTCACCCTACCGCCCTTCGAATGTTGCATGCACCACTCATAGCAGCTTATTAGTTATTAGTATAAATTTCCATTACATTCAACTCCTACATCTTCTGGAAGTTGGCTTCTAGCAATAGGACATCATAGCTCATTAGATATTTTTTCATCTCATCATTAGTATTATTAGCATTACTCAATACTTTCATAGAGTATTCATAGAGACAGGTCTCATTCATTACTTTAACAATCTTATAAGGTGATTACGTCTTGGTCAAATTTACTTATCCTCATTTGAGATTCCTCTCAACTTTCGCTTTAGCCTTTTATCAATTTTGTTACTCAACATTCTTTAACTTTAAATCACATTAACTCTTCTTAATTACTCATCGCTTTACGTGAATGTTCTTTTCATCATATGTCAATGCACTTGGCCTTTTTGTTGTTTCACACTCTTACTTAACCCTTCTAGGGTCTCATATTTCATCACATAATATCTTAGGTTCAGTTTCTTTATGATGCATGCTAGACTTATGAGTCCACACACAAAAGACATGAGGCTTCATTCGTAAATCATTTAAGCGATTCATATTTCCCAAGATTATGTGGTACAGACTTATGCATATTGTAAGTATGACAATGTCTCAATTTTATTCCTATGGGCAGAATTCATTGAGTATTTAATCACGATAAGAATTTGTTATCAATACGGTTGGGCAGGGAATCGGCACTTTTTCAAAATTCCTTGAGTAAGAACACTTAAGCTTATAGTAAACTTTATAATTGTTATTTTCAGATTTGGGGATCCAGTTCCGACGATGCCCCTACACTCCCAATAGTATTTCCTTTCTTTTTCCCTTCCTCTCTCTCCTTTTCGTTTAAGGCAAGGAGGTTATGGGGAATCACTCCCCCAACACAGCTCATTCTTTTTCTTTTTAATTTACCTCTTAAAACCCCTTTTTCTCACCTATCCAAGAGGTTTGTGAGTTCAATCCCCACTCACCACATTTATTTTTCCTCCTTTATTTTTGTCCTAACTCTCTCATCGATTCCAATACAGAGGTGTGGGTTCAATCCCCCTCACTAATCTATTTCTGATTTCTTTCTCTATTTCTCCTTCCTTTAGATTTTTTCTCCTACTCTCTAATCCTATCAAGAGCTTGGGGGTTCGAACTCCACGACCCACCCTTATTTTAATTTATACATTTCTCCTTTTTCCTTCTCCTTACCTCTCATTCTTTCAAGAGGTTGTGGGTTCGATCCCACACACCCACATTTTAATTATTTCTTTTATTTCATTTTCTTCTACTCTCCTCCTTCATCCGTCCAATAGGTTGTGGGTCGCTTCGAACCCCACCTCTTCACTTCACTTCTGTCATTTTCCCCACTAACCGTTTCACTTGAGATTACCCCATTTCGAATCCCCCTTACCACATTTTTTTATTTAATGTTTTTAAACATGTATATGTCCAGGTCCCTTTTTGGGTTCCACTCCCCCACTGACCTCATCAATGTAGATAGTGAGGTCTTGTTTCAATCCCCACTGACCTAAAATTTAATACAATATTTAGAAACAAATGATTTTTTTTTATAAGTAAAGCTAGCTGCCGCCGAAAAATACATTTCCGACACAAAAAAACAACAAACCATTTTGGCCTACGGCAACACTAAATCTAGAACACTTAAAAGTGTTTCCTAAAATATTTTTTTGGAACCTTTTTAAAATGTTTGCCTAAATTTTTTAACTTTTGGCACGACATATTAGCAACACTTGTAAAGTGTATACTTTTAATGGTATAAGCACACTTTAATAAGTTTGTTACAACTATAACATACATGGCTAACAATAATTTACATATATGGCCACACTTCTAAGGGTCCTTTGTTTTTTAATGTCAAAACACACAATTAAAAGTGTGGCCTTCAAATTTTAACTAAAATATAATAGTCCCTCCAACATTTTTACCTCCCTCACCATTTTTTTGGAAAAAAAATAATTAATAACAAATTAATATTGATAAACCTTTTTCTTTCTTCTCCAGGGTCGTAACACTTTTACTCTTTTCTCCAACATATGTTTTTTACTCCTTCCTCCTCTTTAATTGAGATGAAGACTAGCCTAATTGAAGAGTTGAGCTGATGATGGGAAGATTAATTTAAGATCGAAAAACTGAATTGAAGATTTCTTCGATAATACCTATTATTGCTTTTCATATCGCAAACTGAGATTGGATGTCTTCCGTGTTTTCCTCTTTCCTATCTAATTTTTTAATATTATATAACTGTTTGTCCCTCTATGAAATGCCTATGCTTTTTGCATTATTATCTCTTGTAAAGAAAGCGATGAAATATGGGTATTTGGGTAGGTTTGGGAATTTCACTGTTTCCAAAACCGTATGAGGATGAATGGATACGGTGTATTATTCATTACGAATTTACGTTTTATCTACTTTAACAATGTAATTTGTAAGTATAATTTTGACTGGTTTGTTAAAAGTTTTTAACCCCCCTCTTTTCTTAAGAGACCAATTTATGTTGGTGATTCCGGAACAAACCTCTGTTACCCCTTGGGTAAGTCGTATGTGCACACTACCCTTCTCAAACCCCAACTTTTGGAATTACAAAGGGTTGTGTTGGTGTTGTTACCAACTCATGCTGGGTATAGACCTTACCTGCAGTTGGCTTCTAAAACCCATTTTGATGATTTGAAAAATTCATTCTTTGGTCGGTGAGAAAGCTCTATTTCACCATTATAACCACCTCCAATGGTCGGTTTAGACAAGTTGGAAGAGTTTAAATCTGTGTAATGCTCTTATTCGTATTTTTCTCTTCTGTGGTGGGGTTTTATATTATCTTCTTATGACGTGTTTGCCATCATCCTATTGTGTGTAATTCTTGTCTTAGCTGATTAAGTCTTATCTCAAGGATGAACCTCCGTGTAGTCTCCTATGTTTGGCTTGAGGTTTCAAGGCACTATCTACAACTTATACGAGGGAGATGACTTACCTGCTAGCTAAGAACACCACGTAAAAACCTTGTACCATTCTGTCTCTTGTATTCCATACCCAGTACCTTTTGCCCCTCAATAGTGTGTGGTGGGGATTAGAAATCTGCTCCTGATTATAAATTTGCGGTAGATGTGCACTTAATTTCTTGGGATCTTGGAGGGTGATTATCCTCGGACCCATCCTCAACAAAAATCTCTTATATTTCCGGTTATTTCGCCATTATTGGCTTATTTTGGACACAGAGGAGTCACATGTAAAGATAACTGCTGTATGCTATAATCTATGTTTAGTACTATTTTGAAATGAATGTGACTTTTCTATTGATTTGCCAAAACCTCTCTGAAGTGTTCTTTATTATTACTGATTTGGTTGCTTAAGCCCAAGTGGTCAATGAATTTTATAAGGTGTAACAATGTTTTCACACAGATCATTTATTATTTTACATTCCTGATACCCATTAAGTTTAAATTACAATAAATTTTCAAAGGAAACTTCTCCATCCCTATTACATAGTTAGTGACCTTCATATAGGAAGCTTTTGTGGCTTTTTTCTAATTGGATTAAGTGTTTCAGGTGTCATACATATGTTGCTTCTTAGTTTTGCTTTCGTTCTGTTCTTCTAAAGAAAAGATTGCAATTATGAAGTAATGGACTTGTTGGTTTAATATCCATCCAGATAAACTCCATATGGCATTAGTGTCATCTTTTTTTTTCCCTTTTCCTTCCCTGCCAACTAACTGTGAGTGAAGATCAGGTAGTGTGGTTTTCAGCTTTTGATTTTCTGTCAAAACTGATTTTTTTGCAATATAGACTGAGAAGGAGGACATTACAGGTGCATTTAGAAATAAGTTAATTCAATCAGTTAGAACATGTAATGATGATGTCATAAACGATTTTTCTGAACTAGTGGGTAGGAGTGACAACATGCATAGTCCTTAAGGTGTGTCGTGGGGGGGGGGAGGATACTAATACTTTCTGTGTAGTTTTGCATGGTAAACTGGTTTGAATGCTTGCGTAGTGCAAGTGTATGCCTATGGCTATAGGATTATGATGTACATATTATTGCTTTGTCCTTTTCGAAGAGAGAAGAAGTTGTGCTACAGATAGGGCGCAAAACGCAGTCGAACGAACTTGTTCAAACGAAGGGTGAATGGTTCTTGCCTCAATTTAGTGCTGATAATTCATGCAGCCGAGCAATGGTATGTGATCCAATAACTCTATTGCTCTGAATTTATTTTAGTTTACTTAGTTCCATACGCCTTTAAAAGTTGAAGATATGACTTGAATTAACTGAGTTAACCCTAACTTTGTTGTTTCTATTATCTGAATGTAAATTACTAGTTGTGTATAGTTTGATGATATGTCAAAACAATAAAAAATAGGTAGTTGTGGAAGTCTATTCATTTCTGGTCGATTTTTGGTGTTAGTTGCAGTCATAAGAAAAGTTATCACTATGGTAAGAAAATTGAGCACCAAACTTTTAATAACTAGGGTTGTCTCGCGAAATTAATTTAGAACGTGATATGTGATGCAATTTGGAAAAATGAAACTTGAAAGGTAATCTGCAAATCTTAAGTTTGTTTTAATTTTCCAAAAGAAGATAATAGCAACTTGACATTTGTTCGTCAGGAAGCAGTGGTTATATAAGATAGAGAAGCATGCAGGCTACAGGAGAGAACTGCAAGTTTCCCTTCAGAAGAGCTTGAAAGAGCTACAAGACACTCAAAGTGCAATCAGAAGGTAAGAAAAACCGCAGGTAATTGGTTTGCTCATGACAGTTTGAAATCCATTGGTAAGAACAAGCTTAAAAAATCCTAATATCTTGCAGATCAAGTCACTAAGTAATACATAAAGGGGTTACAAGAGTTACACACAAAAAATTACACGATTATAACACTAGGTACAGGAAAGACCTGGTACAGCAATGGAAACACTTGAAGCAAGGGAGACAGAGAAGTTGCAGTGGTAGAAAATCTCAGTGGACCAAGGGGCCATTATACTTATTACAGGAACAACTCACTCTTTAGAGTAAGTCTTTGATTAGTTGTTTCTTCTGATTTGCTTTAAAGTTGCTTGCATACACCAGTGATACTTTCGTAAAATGTTAATATAGAATTGTAAAGTGAACTACAAAAAATACGCAGTCAGCAATTTTATCAGGAAACTGCTGCAATCTGGAACTGATCTGGAACTTCTTGCCTCTTAGTAATTTTGCAATCTGATTTGTGTACATTTAAAAGTGTAGGAAATGGAGTGATAAACTTGAAGGGTCACCACAAATCAATTGATCTCATAAGTGCTCATGGTGAAGAGTTTTTAAAACTATCTGTGAAAGTGACTACATATGTGTGATTTGTGACGTATATTCATTGGTGGAATATATTGAATAGGGAAGAATACTTTTGAATATTGTGTACACATTTAAAATATTGCTTTATAAGTTGTGTATGGACAAAACATATTATGTTTGAGTTATGGAAAATCTCTAAATTTGAATTACTTATTAGCTAATTACTGCCTTTGAAATGATTTATTGCCCAAACAATATTGGTGTATTTTACTTAGAAATTGTGGCATATAATTGAGTATGGCTTATGGACCAAAGACTACACTGCAAAGTGATTTCATATAATATTAGAATAAAAGGCAACACTTCATAATTGTTGGGCCATATGGTAGCAAAGACCACACTTAAAAGTGTAGCAGGTAAGGCAACAAGTTAAGCGTAGTTGCAAAGTGTGGCCTTTTTGCCTATAGGGCTACGCTTGAATGAAAGTGTCGCTGCTAAGGTCACACTTTTAACTCGAGATGAAAAAGCGTGGTCTTTTGCTTTAGCATACGCCGAAAATGTAGCTGATAAGGAACACTTTTAAGCATAGCTTCAAAGTGCGCCTTTTGCCTTTGGCAACGCTTTAAGCGCAGCTGCTTAAGGCAAACACTTTAAAAGTGTTGCCAAACTCTAAGGTTGTACGGGATTTCAGCCACCCTGAAAAAAGTGTGGGCTGAAGTCAAAAAGTGGGACTTTTATCAAAAGGCGACCCAATTTTTCATCGTTTAGGCCACACTTTTCTAGGGTGGTTGTAGAATAAATGTTTTGTAGTGAGAATGTTGGAAAATTTGTTCACCCTCTTAGCAATCCTTTTCTCAACATTAAGATGTAGATTTTAGGAATAAACTCCTAATATTAACATATAGTACATTCTTTCTCGAGTTTTTCATGGGTATTTTTATAATTTAATTATCTTTTGCAGTCAAATTTGAGCACCCTCTTCCAGTTAAACATATAAGACAGTTTCCGAGAGTTTTTGTGAGATATTTAGGTGCATTTTCAAGATTTCTTTCAATCAAGAATTTTACATATAATTCACAACGTTGAAAAACCTAATAAACATCACTTTTTAAATATTTCATACACGTAAAATACAATAATTAACAATGCAAAATTTCATGCTCTTAGCCGAGACTAAGTCACCAGTACACCACGGCCAATCAAGTCCAAACAAATTACATTTTGGAGATATTTCTTCATTCCAATCTTATATTTGAATACACCATTAAAAACCTAATCCACAAACAAGTCCAAAACCATTCCAGAAGTCATACAAACATAAGAATCATAGGGGAGCTAGTGCTAGGACATGCAACGGGAACAAACCCTAGTTTTCGAGCAGATTATCTGACCTTAAGGGCAATTGGGAAAAGGACCAGAGTAAGAGCTGTTTGGCTCAGTAAAGCTGGTCAAACTGACTCTTAAAAGGCTGATTTTTGGACTTATTTAGCTTTTGGCAATATTCAAAATTAAACTTATTTTAACGTTAAAAGAAAACTTATTTGAAGCCAAAAGTTAAAAAGCTGGGGGTAGAGGTGCTTTTTTTTTTTGTTTTGTAGTTTTTATACAATCTCCAACATTACACATTAACCTAAATCATCTTTCTTTCATTTTCTGGATTTTACGTTTTGCATGGGACAACTTCAGCACTTTTATCCCCAAAACACATAACTGCTTATTTTGAAAATAGTTTTCGCCAATTTCAAAAGTACTTTTTTAAAGCTCTTTTATTAAACCCATCCAAACGGGGCCTTAAGAAAAACATACCTGATTCACGTCGTTCAAAACACTTAAAACTTTCTCAAAAATCTACCCCAAAACCAAAGGTGGTCACCCAAGAAGCTCACACCTGACACGACAAGAATATAACACTTTTTCCTTTTTACATTTTTGGATTGCCCTTGTGTCCTTGGTTAATTTGAGTTGTAAAGTTCTAACTAATCAAAAAACTTTGTTTTTGTCACTTATTCTGACTTTGGTTTTCAGTTTTGTAAGCAGGAGAGGGTGAAAGAGAGTGTTAGGAAGAAAGGGAGAGAATACGTGAGGTGGATAGATGTGAGAGAGGAGGGTTTCCTTGGGCTAGGACTGTAAGCAAGACTTAGTCAATAAGGTTACAATCATTAATAAATAATACTTAATAGTAAAATATAATTTCCCTTTTTTAGATCAGCCATTCATTATTTAATTTATTAAATAATCACCAATTTAAATAATCAAATTAAATCATTGCTCCCTCCCTAGATTCGAACACTAGAGGGAGCAAGATTTTACTCAATGGCTAATGCGGAACTTTCTAACCAAAATGACCCCTCAACATATTTAATTTAATAATATTCATATTTAGGATTAATTACGATAATACCTTAGCCTGGAAAAAGGATTCATTTTACCCCTAGACCCTCCAACATAGACTTTCCCTCTTTTAAGTCCTGGTTAAAGACTCATATGGGTAAATTTTCTTATTCGGGGCTGTCCTACCAGGAGGACCCCAACCTTTTACTAGCTCAATAACTCACTAAGGTAGTTGGCTGAGCTGTTGTAGAGGTTTAGAGGTCTGGTTTAAGAGCATAAATCCGTGTGAACCCTGTTCTCATTGTAGGGCATTCTAGTGACACATTCAATATTACTTAGCATATCCATTTTAGGGTTGTTTACAAATGGGTCCGCCCCTGATTGAAAGTAAGGGTTTTTAATGCCGAAATACGAACGCGACCACGGCGTTCGTTAACCTCTAAAAGTCGCAGAGATGCCCTCTTCTAGCTTTCATCAACAAATCATACAATTAAAATTTTGTGGAGGAATATTAAAAACTTTTCATATATAAAGAAGTATACTTAGACTACATAAACGTAAGATCATCGTCTATAAAATATTGTCTCAACATGTCAAAAACAATTAAGAGTAAAGTCTAACTTAGCTATGATAGTAATATGTAATCTAGGGTCTTATTAACAAAAAATCAAAAGAACTAATGGAAATAGCGTATCTTAAAACTATAAAATCTACGTAAGCTCAATATGAAAGATAGCATCCCCCCGAACCAGGGAGGGCCACCAGAACTGGAGAAAGAGTTCCAAGCTTCTTCCAATCGATATTTAAGCTTAAACTGACTGGAACCTACAGTTGTCGTACGTACTGTTAATGGGGGTTCGTACTGCACAGTACTAAAGTCTATTGTTGTGGCACATCCCCCATCAGGCCATTACGTAAAAATGATCATTTATCTAACTTTAGGATAAAATGACAAGCCCCGATAAAAATCTTCAATGAACATTTTTCTATATACTATAGAAGATAAGGATGCGGTGACCTCAAACATGATCATAATTATAGGCAGATTTCATAAAATCAAGTGAACAAGGCATAGTCAATAAATCAGAGAAACATAATAGACAACACGTACAATGATCCCGATCCCTAAACTACAAGTGCTAATGGTCATGTGAATCCCCATACCCCACATACAATAAGTAGATAAGATAGGAAATGATAGTAAAGCGTTGCTTCCATATAACACAAAAAGAACTCAATAACATATTCATTATAAGGATAACATGTGCAATGAAATAAGGAACACTAATATATCATAAACATATATCTTTCATATACATCATATTACATATGAACAATCTCCTAAGACTCCCATTAGAGTCAACTTGTGCAATGTCTACGTAGCATCCCATAATGTCACGACCCGGATTGTGGAATCTGTATTGCAACCGGCGTCGTTGACCTCTCAGAGGTCGCAGACAAGCCTCATCTTGCATTCATCACATTCATATGGTTAATTTTCACGGAAAATTTAGAACTTTTAAATGTATGAAGTATACATAAACTTCATATAGTCATTTCATGAATTCTTCATATACTAAGCACAACATAAATGCAAAAATCATCTATCATAAGAATCCATTCGAAACAGAAAAAGAATATATCATAAATATGCTTGCCGAACATGGCCTTATAACAAAAGATTTGAAAATAAAGTACGAAAGAAACGCTTGGGACAACATCAACTAGATTTGTCTAAAACAAAGGCTAGACTAAAATTGTAGCATCCTCTAAATCAAGAGGACCTGCCAAATGTTCTGGAGAAATGTTGATGTCCAAACTGTGCAAGAGTCGTCAATCCGTCCCTTAACCTTCATCTATAAAATAGTAAATAGTATGGGTTAGGACACAACTTTTAATAAGTATGGGTGTATGCACACATACACATAAGGCTATGAATGACCAAAGAAATCTCTTTCTAAATAAGATGTTATTTCTGGAAAGCCTAGTCACTAGACTTTCCCTAAACGTTAGTTGTGAATTGATGCAATGAATATGATTGTTATTTTAAGCATCCAAAGACACAATCATTTTTACATGATTACAAAATATTAATATCATCAACAAAATTTTAGAACAACTGGGCGAAGATTTGATTTTTTGCTCTATTAGGCTGAGAGATCTTCTTGTACAACTAGATTATTTTCAGGTTTTATTCTTGTTGTTCTGTAGTTCAATAATTTATTGGTCTATGTTTTACATACACGTGTACTGAATCATTGTAGGCACAGTACCTACAATGAATCGATGTAAGTAATCAAAGGTACTAGGAATGATTTCCCTACCTATAGTGAAATATTATTTACACTATATATTTCAATAGCGTTCATAAGCAATTCTCTATTGATCATGTCATGATTTCATTACTTTCTGTTTTATATATGTACATTAATATACACGGGACACTTTGGAATCGTTGCATATAGAATAAACATCTCAAGTTGAGGGCCCAACACGATGGGACCCAACCCAAGGACTGCTTTATCAAAAACACAGAGTCTGATTCCTTGTTCATTCGTACGAACATTATTCATTCATTCAGGTCGTAGTCTGATATAACACCAGCTATACCTAGTATGAAGTTTGCGGACTGTCATCGTGAGCATGAATGCAATGACCAAGAATGACCTAATGTCTTGCTTGAAATCTGATTTCACCCTCTTTTATGTCGTGAACAACACTTCGGTATCTTCATTCATTATCTTTCTTTATTTAAGGATGGCATCATTATTTCTTCAGGAATTTTAACCTTAACCGACATAGATCATGTGAGCATCATTAAATTCAGTGTCTTCCCACACCGATAAAAGGTGGAATCACCGGCCAAAGTTAGTCGAACCCTGCTAGATTTCCAATATTTGCAGTATAGGTTCAAAGACTAGGAGATATAATGAGACATACACCTGGAATGTTGCAGAGTGTCATCTCATGAGAGTTACGTGAACCTCTGCCCTTTCCGAAGCCAGGCATCACTTCTATAGGAGACTATCGGTGCTCCAGTATAAAGTTCATTACATTCAAACTCATACACAGTGGAAGCTGGATCTGTAGCATGAGAACATAATAGCAATTAGATGATTTCTCATCTCATCATAGTATTAAGTGTGCATACCGTCAATACTTCAATAAGAGATTCATAGAGACTGGTCTCTTCATTGACTTTACACTATCCATAGTAAAGTAAGTATTGATAACATTACGTAGGGATATTGATATTGCTCTAAATCTTTCACATAGCCTTTTTCATGTTTAACCATTTTTCATTAGCATCATTGATTACATAATTACTCACTTCGTTTCGTGAGTGTTCATTCCTTTTTATCTTATAGGTTGACTCAAGCATAAGGAGGCTGGCTTCTAGATGAGATTTACTTACTCTTTTGATGACTGTCATCCTTACTTTACATCTGAAGTGGGAAATGTTAATCTCCTTACATAACATTCCTTACTTAATTGATGAAAACTGTGATTGTCCTTACATATCATCCTTACTTTAAAATTGATGAAATGTGAATTGTCCTTAACATTTCATCCTTAATTTACATTGGATGAAATGTGAAGTGTCACTTACATATCAATCCTTAGGTGTTAATGTGACTAGTCTCACACATTCTAACAACTTCATTGTGAGTATTCTCTTAAATAGAGCTTGAGTAGTAAGACTTGTCTCACAATCTTTAACACCCCATCGGTCACTTACTTAACTTGACCCTTTAAGTATGTTTATAACTACACTTTACTTGATTACTTTAGTGTAGTGATTCATTTCAGCGTCATGGAAGATGAGACTTCTTCAATGAGAAATATTTTCATAGTTCATTATTAAGACCCCATATTGGGAGTTGTTCCAATGGATGGCATGCCCTTGGTATGGAGTAATTTAATTTCTTTTAAAGTTTTATAAATAGATTTGATACTTACTTTACAATATGGCATATGATTTATATGGTATAAACATTGGGTATAGAATTGCATAACCAGTCTTTGCTGGCATAGGCACAATTGTACAATTAATTCATGCTTTGTGGATACATATAAGATTTATAGCCAGTGTGCATGATCCCTTTGGGGCAATGTATTGTAAGCCATTTTATTTGCAAAGCTAAACAATCACTCAAATTTTCATTTCATGGAGACTTTTGGCCCAACCTTATAACATAGCTTTGAGGACATACAGTTTTAAAGTCTTGAACCGAAAAATAATATGATCATTTAACGAAAACCACATCATGAAAAAGTAAAAAATTTCTAGTAAGTATGTACAATAACTGTATCATCTTAAGTACATAACGGTTTCAGACACATCTAAACATCGTATCATTCTCCCAAACCAATTTTGGTTATGAGTTTCGGGTATAACCGTTTTAAGACAGTGGACAACATCCTTTAATATTTATTAAGTTAACACCTTATAATGTCAAATGACAAAATCCTACATTCGTTACAAAACATCAACATTAAACAATACGGGTGTACTAAACACTCGTCGATTAATGATTCACGTGTTAAGCATTAACATATAAGACACCACTCTTCATAGTTTAATCGACAGCCTAATTCAATTTATTACACATAAGATCAGTTTAGCCACCAATACAAAAACAACATGATCTCTAAACCTATTTAACATGGACTCAAAAGGATAGTAGGGACAAAAGGAGTTCACGAGAACAGGGACAAACCCCTAATTTAAAGATCTTTGAATCGTTTGGAAGAAAGTTCTCTTGGAGAAAAGAAGTAACAGGAAGATAAAACCCATACATTATGTTGAAATATATATACTAGTACCACCTTGAACAAAACTTGAAGAAAACCTTGAAATCCCCCTAGAGAAATCGATAAATATTCTGCCTTTTTTTTTGTTGTTTGAACCATTACTGTTTCTTGCGTCCTTTGTCTAGGTTTAAAATGGGATTTTAGATTAATAAATTATATTGACTAATGCAAATAGGTTTAAAAAGTTAATCAAATAAATTAATTAACGAATAATAAAAAAAAACCATCCTAGATGACTAAAAGCACAATGAAAACACAATTACTTGGTCACATCTGAATTTTTTCCTAAGAACTTTCATTTCCCCTTTAGATAATTAATTAAAGTTATTTATAATGTAATTAATTAAGGTCCTAGTGTAACTATGAAAGTTCCATTAAATCATTCGAACCAAAAATTAACCCCCTTTGGGACCAATCCTAGGGTACTAGGATATTCCTTGAGTTGTGACTAGATTAGTGTAAGAATTTGGCGAAACACATATTAAAGTAATTAAATTGATATTTAATTTTAATTTAGTTAGCTAAGGCAATTAATAAAGTAAAGTAAACATAGTATGATTTTTTTTTTTTTTTTTTTTTTTTTTTTTTTTTTTTTTACAAACAAAACTAATCGTTTTGTTTGACCGTCCAAGGTTAGGTACTAGGTTGTCTTTTTCTTGTTAAAACAAAAATCTAGATATTGCTCTGTGATTTCTGTTTGCCCTTTAAATTAAGAATTAAGTGCTAAAATAATTAACTAGTAGCCTAGGTAATTACTAAAGTAACCTTAATCATTAGTATCTAAGTAACTCTTTGGACCATACATAGGCTATCGTACTAGTGTCTCTTCTTGTCTAATGAAATCCTGAAAATTTCCTTTTTATTTCTATTTCGACATTTTATATTAATTAATTATCTTGATAAGTTAATCTAATTAGGTAACCTCGGGGATACTAAGTACCATAAGTTTTTAGGACCACCACACTAAACCTTTTGGGACCATCTATGTTGAGGTAATCGGTTTTCTCTTTAACTGTACTAGGTTAAGTGTCAAACCGGTTTTGGTCTAGGTTGTCGGGGTGCCACTAAGGGTGGTCCAATTCGTTCAGTACTATGTTATTTTAGTATATAGGTACGTGGTGAGTATATAATTGGTAGGGATTTTATTCCCCACATGGATGTTGACCCTTGTGCAGTTTTCCCCCAACTGATCCTAACCGGAAGTCGTGTAGGAGTTCCTCCGTGGCAGCTTTATTCATATGTCTTGCACATGTGCTTGCACATGGGTTGGTTGCAACTTTCTCTACCTAAATATTATCTATTGTTCATTTGGAAATGTTTTACTTTTTGTCCCAAGGATCCTCACTAGTCCTTGGGAATGTTTATCTACAGACCTTTTAATAGTCATGTGTATGATGTTAATACGATTGACACTTGGATCGCATTGGTAGTTCATGTGATTTGTAAAAGACGGTTTTAATTATATTAGGTCTTCAGTTCAGGTACATTCATTACACAAACTCATAGATACTTTGAAAATTGGGCTAAAACACTCTCTAAGCCACACATTTTTCTACTCTGCCCATAATTTTCTAAATGCTGGACCAATATTCTAAATATTGGGCATGGATGAATATTTGACGGGTGATACACATTCTTTAGAACTTATTGGTCTTTTCATTAAATGTAGATTTTATGCGAATGTACATTATCCCCCCCAAGTAACATTCTTCCCAGAATGACAAATAAACATCATTATAAAAAGAGGTGATCCTTCCGTAAGTACTGTCATAATTAATGTTTCTATTTTGTGGAAATATCAGATTCACAATCTCATTTTTATGATGCATAGCTTCAAGTTGTATGAAGCTCATATTGAAGATCGAGGAATTTCCTTTTTATCAATTATCACATTTAAACTTAATGCACATCACGAATTCTGCAAAAACAGGAAAAACTGCCTAGCTTCACAAAAACAAGCAACATAAATTTTTTTTTAACTCACATAGTTCTCATTAAGAGATAGATTAGGAACTTACCACAATCAAATCCACTAAGCCACCTTAAACCTAGGAGTTTCATAACATTAAAACAGAATAAATAAGAGTATATCGAACCTCTTAGATAAACAATTATTGGCCTTAAGATTTTAACCTAATGAAGCCACACTTAATTTCCAAGGACTTTCCACGAATGCCATCTACTCTCTACATACCCTTCGGCCTTAACACTATCTCCTATGGGAGAGTACTAACGAGTAAATCAGAAACGGTCATGAAGATCTTACGAAGTAAGTAAATTGATTAGCCACAAGGCGCAAGGGCCATAGAGAAGGGTAGATCCTGGGGGATCTAATAATGCGATAAACAGGAAAGGAGAAGAAAAGCAATTACCATTATCCACATGCCGTGGATTCTCTTGTTTCCTCTCTTCCTTCAATGCATTAGAACTGTTATCTTGGGGGTTCAGCTAAAACATTTGGACGAGGACTGATGAGCATCTGACTTGGCTTGTTGGGATTTGAACAACGCCGTTCTCATTTAGCCAAATTATTTGGAATTGAAGCTTTACTACCCTGTTCTATAGTCTATTATAGCAAAAACACATATGAAGAGAAAGAACAATCAATGTCGAGCCCATATTCTTGAGTTTGTATGTAGCCAACTTATCCTGATCCTCCTATCAATACTCATAGCAAGATTTTAGACATTACCAATCATTCACCTCCTTGCGAACAGCCATACTCACCACACATCTTTCGTCCATGTTGGGCATTTCCATTATGGCTCCTTCCTGGGAAGGCCAGATCTTGAGTTTGGCGCCTTACACCACTTGGCCATCCTAATTCTTGTGTTTATTCTTCTATGCATTCACAGAAGATTGAAGTTAGATACTTATATTGAAACAAAGTGTCAAAGTTCTAGATGGCACGATAAAGAGTAGAAGAAAGGAGAATTTCCTATCATCGCGTAGTCTTTAAGTCATGATTGTGGCGCGCTTCACAAACATAAGTTAGTAACTGCGTAACGTGGTTGTGTTGAGATTTAGATCCTTGGTAATTTAACCTCATGCTCTAATACAAAGTTTATCATGACCCAGATTCCGGAATCAGAATCACAACCGGCGTCGTTGAGCTCTTAGAGGTCGCAGACAAGCCTCATCTTGAATTCATCACATTGATATGTTTAATTTTAGCGGAAAATTAAAAACTTTTAAACGTATGAAGTATACATAGACTTCATATAGTTATTTCGTTAATTCAACATATACTAAGCTCAACATAAATGTAACAATCATCTATCATAAGAATCAATTCGAAACAAAATAAGAATATATCATAAATATGTTTGCCAAACACGTCCTCATTAATTTGAAATGAAAGTACGAAAGAAATTCTAGGGACAACATCCACTAGCTTTTTCTAAAACTAAGGCTAGACTAAAACTTTAGTATCCTCGAAATCAAGAGGACCTAACAAATTGTCAGGAGAAACGCTGATGTCTAAACCGTTGGAAGAGTCGTCAATTTGTCCCTCAACCTGCATCTATGAAATAGTAAATAGTAGGGGTTAATATTCCACTTGTACTAAGTATGGGTGTATGCACACATACAGAGAAGGCTATGCATGATAAAAGAAAGCTCTTCCTAAACAACATGCTATTTCTGGAAAGCCTAGTCAGTAGACTTTTCTAAATTGTTAGTTGTGAATTGTGTCGTCAATATGATGTATTTTAATGAATTCCAAGCATACAACTCAATTTCTATATGATTACAAAACATTTGTATCATCAACATAATTTTAGAACAACTCGTGTGAAGATTTCAGATTTTTGATCCTCTTAGGCTGAGAGCTCCTCTTTGTACACTTAGATTATTTTTAAGTCTTTTGGTACTCCTTGTTGTGTAGTTTTATAATTAATTTGGTCCTATTTTTACTTAAAATTGCAATGATTCATTGTAGTCCCATACCCACAATGAAACGATTTAAGTAATCAAAGGACTAAGGAATGATTACCCTACCTTATAATGAGTCATTCTTTACACTATATATTCATTACCTTTCATAAGCAATTCTCTATTGATCATGACATTGATTTAATTATTTTCATGTTTTATATATTATACATTTCATATACACGATACTTTGGAATCGTTAATGTCGCATAAGGCATCTCAAGTGAGGACCCAACATATCCGACCTCAACCTTAGGGCCTTCTTTAGAAAACACAAAGTCTGCTTCATTCGTTCATTCGTACTTCACATTAGTCATTTCATTCATTCGTAGGCTGGTGTAAACACCAGTTATACCTAGGATGAAGTTTAAGACTCTCATCGGGTGATGACCAAGACTTACCTAAAGTCATTACTTGAATCTGATTTCACCTCCTGATTGTCTTGCACATACACCTTCCATATCATCCATTTCATTATCTTTCATAATTTGAGGTTGGCTTCATTCTATCTGTTGAAACGTTCACCTTAACCGACATAGATCATTTGAGCATCATGAAATCCAATGTCTACCCCACACCGAAAGGAGGTAGAATCATCGGCCAAAGTGAGTCGAACATGCTAGCGTATATAGGGATATGAACCCTACTAAATCCCTATATTAGCAGTATAGCTTCAAAGACTAGTAGATATAAGGAGACCCATACCCGGCATGCCATACAGTATCATCTCATGAGAGTTACGTGAACCTCTGCCCTTTCCAACGGAAGGCATCACCGCTCATAGCTAGCCTATCGGTGCTCAGTATAAAGTTCCATACCCGGCATGCCATACAGTATCATCTCATGAGAGTTACGTGAACCTCCGCCCTTTCCAACGGAAGGCATCACCGCTCATAGCTAGCCTATCGGTGCTCAGTATAAAGTTCCATTACATTAAACTCATGCATCATGGAAGATGGTTTCTAGCATGAGGACATTATATCTAATTAGATGATTTCTCATCTCATCATTAGTATTAAGTGTGCACTAACATCGATACTTTCATTAGAGTGTTCATAGATATTGTTCTCTTCATTAACTTAACACTCTCATGGGTGAGTACATTTTTGTAATATTTACTTAGGCTCATTTGAGATTGCTTTCATATTTCACATTAGCCTCTTATCATGTTGTAACAGTTTTCATTAGCATCATAGATTAACATAAATACTCACCTCATTACGTGAATGTTCATTTCTTCTTTATCTTCTAGTGGTGACTCAAACATTCTGGAGGCTTGCTTCTAGATTGAGATTTACTTACTCTTTTGATGACTTGTCATCCTTACTTTACATTGATGAAATGTGAAATTTCCTTACATAACATCCTTACTTTACATTGATGAAATGTGAAATTTCCTTACATAACATCCTTACTTTACATTGATGAAATGTGAATTGTCCTTACATATCATCCTTACTTTACATTGATGAAATGTGAATTGTCCTTACATATCATCTATACTTTATATTGATAAAATGTGAATTGTCCTTACATATCATCCTTACTTTACATTGATGAAATGTGAATTGTCCTTATATATCTTCCATAGGTGTTAATGGCAATAGTCTCACACATTATAACATCTTCATTCATGAGTAATCTTTTATAATAGTAGCTTAGGTGTAAGTAAAACTTGTGTCACTTCCTTTAACGCCCCATTCTTGTCATTTACTTAACTCAGACCCCTTTAATTATGTTATAACTTACGTTAATTCTTTACTTAAGTGTAGTAGCTTCATTTCATTGTTTATGGACGATGAACATTTCTTTCAATGAGTTAGATATGTTCATAGTTCATTCTTTTAGAGCATGTAGGGAGTTGTCCCAATGGATGGCATGCCCTTGGTTACGGATTCATTTATTTACATTAGAATTACTTTTTCCTTTTTCTTGCATTCGTTGCTTACTATTTTTGCGTCCTTTTTTCCTATGAGTTTGAACGTGATTTTTAGGTTTAAGAACTGATATTGACTCATTCAACTTACGGTTTAATAAGTTAAATAATTAATTAATTAACTAATTACTAAAAAGCCCCTCCTAAATTGACTAGAATTAGAAAAACATAATACTTGATCAAATTTGAATTTTTTCCTAAGAATTTCGTTTTTCCATTAATTAATTAAATGTCTAATTTAATTAAATAATGTACCCAGGTTAAGTATTAATGTTCCCCTAAATCATTGAAATGAAAATTAACCCTTTTGGACTATCCTAGGTTTAGTACTAGGATGTTTCTTGAGTTGTACTAGGTTAGTGTAAGAATTTTGATTTGACCCCTTTAATTTAATTAATTAAATGGATAATTTAATTAATTAAGTGACCTAGGTTAATTATTAAAGTACCCTTAAGTCGTTATAACCATAAATAATCCTTTGAACTATCCTAGATTAGGTACTAGGTTGTCTTTTTCTTATTTTAACCGAAATCTTGATATTGCGTTGTGATTTCGGTTTTTCCCCTTTAAATTTATTAATTAAGTTGCTAAATTAGTTAATTATGTAGCCTAGGGTAATTACTAAAGTACCTTTCATTCGTTAGGATCTTAAGTAACTCTTTCGACCATCCTAGGTTAGGTACTAGGTTGTCCCTTTCTTGTCTTAATTGAAATCTGAAATATCCTTTTTATTTTCAGTTTTAGCCCTTTTAAATTAATTAATTAATTTTATAAATTAATTAATTAGGTAACCTATGGGAATTACTAAAGTACCCCTAAGTTGTTAGGATCATAACCAACCTTTTGGACCATCTAGGCTAGGTACTAGGTTGTTTTTTTAACTAGTACTAGGTTAGTGTCAAGCCGGTTTTGGTCCTAGGTTGTCGGGTGCACTAATGTGTCCAATTCGGTTAGTACTAGGTTATATAGTTATTTAGGGCAGTAGGTTAGAGTCTAGAATTGGTATAGAGGTTAGTCCCCACATGGAGTAGTCCCTTGTGCACGTTTTTCCCCCTAACTACCCTAACTGAATTCGGTTAGGGTGGTCCCCTTCTTTTGCAGCTTCTTCACATGTCTTGCACATGTGCTTGCACATAGGTTGGTTGCCCTTTCATAACTAACTACATTCAATGGTTTATTTGTGAATGTTTACCTATTGTCCCATGGATCCTTATTATGTCCTTGGCACTGTTTATTCTACATGATCCTTTTAAATGGTCATGCGTTCTCGTACTAGGCTTGACACTTGGATGCCTAGTAGTTCATGTGATTTGTAAAGACAATTTTTTAATTAGCTTAGGGTATTCATTTTAGGTACATTCATTAGACAAACTCATAGATACTTGAAAATTTGACAAACACTCTCTAAGACAACATTTTCTACTATGCCCATAATTTTCTAATATGCCCAATATTTCTAAATATTAGGCATTGGGATGCCTATTTACCCGTGATACACATTTTTAAGAACCGATTGGGCTATTTATTAAATTTATGATTTTAGGAAACGTCACACATACCACTACCTATAATAAGCCAACCCCTCAAGTCACCCTAGTCAATCGTTCATTTACTTGTCTTTCATTTTACATGAGGGAACATATGCATTAACCGACATAGAACATGTGAGCTAAACATGGAATTGGTGTCATGAAACCCCACAAAAAAAAGGTGGTCTACCGGCCAAAGTAGAACCTACATGACATAGTTTTATAGGTGGACAACAGGCTAGTATTCCTATGGTGGCACAATATAGATTCAAACTATGAGATGTATTAGAGACACAATAGTTCCACATTTACATGGCAACCTCAATCTCCGAGAATCATTGTGAACCTACATTCTTCTTGGAGGGACACTCCCATATCTTAGGTCAACGATGACTTCGCTTAATCTCTTTTCATAAAAAACCGTTAATTTTTTTTCATAATAAAATTATCATAGGTCATTGAGATTATCTCCTGTATAACATGATCCTGAGCTCTTTTAGATTAGATGAGAACTGTCCTTTCATCGTAGCCTGTCTTTGTGGATTTTAACTAACATAATCACTGGTAAACATACAAGGGATATATCAACTTGCGTATTCGTGTTCTTATCATGATTCTCACAATTACATATCGTAGACAGCATATTCGCATAGCAACATCCATACCTATTTTAAAAAACATAGCATCACAACTTATTAGGCCTAACATAAACCATCTTAGAGTAATCACAAATTGTAAGACGACTTACCTCTTGTTTCCAAGAAACCTTCTTCATCATCATATTTTCATAATAATACTTAGCGAAATACTCAATAACATAATCAATAAAAACTCATAAAATCATGTACAAGATCAATACATAGCACAGGAGAGGGTAAACGATTCATAAAACGATTCAATCAAACCTTAAATTCTAACCCTAAAGTTTTCATGTTATCAAACACTACAAACAACCCATTCGAAACCATAATATAGATAAAGATCATGTATGACACAACTTTCAAATATTATCATTCAATTAATCAACAATGCGAAATTAGATATAGAAAACTTTTAGTTTTCATTAAAAATCATTAATCTAGGGTTAGGAAGAAAATAAATTTTGTAGAATAAAAACCCTATTATTTGAAGTTCTTGAAACTTATCTTGAAAGGACCTCTTGGGGAAAGCAATACAAAGAGTGAAAACCCATACCTTATAGATGATGAATCCGCAGAATCTTGATTGGAAACATCGAAACCTTTTTGTTATTCCTTAAGTTTTTCTTGTTCTTCAATGAAGTTTGGAAAAGAGAGCGTTCTTGAGGGACTGATAGAATTTCGTTCCATTCTTATTTGGGACCTGTAATTGTGGTATAGAACTGTTCTAATATCATTATATAGACATCTCAAGACTTACCCTAAAGACCCTCCACTTAAATTACCTAAAACGCCCCTCCTAAATTGACTAGAATTAGAAGAACGCTTGACCTAACTAAAATCTTGAAATTTCTTAGTGGCTTCTTGTTTGACCAATCAAATTTATTGATTAAGTTGCTAATTATATTAATAAATATCGTAGGGTAATTACTAAAGTACCCCTAAGTTGTTAGAACCAAAAGAAACCCTTTGCACCATCCTACGTTAGGTACTAGGATATCTCTTAGTTACTTTCTTGTCTTAATGTCAACCGGTTAGGTCTTAGGTTTTTGGGTCCCTTAGTTATTTTTGGTTGTTCCTAGTTTAGTTATCTAGTTCAGAACGTTCGTTATTATCTAGAATCAGTTAGGGAGCTCGACCCCACATGGCTTGAGCCGTTCGCTCGTCTTCCCCCTAACCGCCTTAACCGAAATAAGTTAGGCTTGATTGCTTGTCTCATGGCCGGTTAGCACATGTGTTGATTCTCATTTCTTCTACAGGGACCCCACTATGTCCTTGGGCACTTCTGAATCTACATGATCATTTAAATGGTTATGTGTTATGGTACCTAGGCTTGACATTTGGATGTCTCATATCTAATGTGTGTAAGCGATGAACTCAAAAATTATAGCCTATGGGTCTTCATTGCAGGTACATTTCCTAAATAATCTTGGATTAGAGCATTTGAACATTAAAGTATATGTTAATACATTGAAATTTGCTATACATTAAAGTATATTTTAAGTTACCTTTTAATACAAAGAAACTGGCTAACACCATTAAGCCAATATTTTCTAACATGCCCAATATTACCTAAAATTGGACAAATGGGGGAAATGGATGCCATGTGACCTTAAAACACATATTCTTCTAAACCTAATAGCTCTTCACTAGACAAATATGATTTGCGGAAACATCATTTAAGAAATTATTAAATAGATAAGCTCTAGTCTAAGTTTTATGGGAAAATTCCGGAGTGTTTACATATCCCCCCCCCCCCCCCCCCCTTAGGAGCATTCGTCCAAGATGACCACTAAAATCTTTTGGAGGGTAGGAAAAAAGACTCAATAATCGAAGCATAAAAACCAGCACATAACAATCGTTATCTTAGCATTCAATTCATGATGCACAATCATATAAGATCTACATATTCGTAACACATAGTGAGGAATTTTCTTCTCAACCTTATTATAAGGTCATAATGCATCAAACAGTTACCATTCTAACAATCATCTCAAGATAACAACAAAATCTCAAGAAAACACATTCATACAAGTTTCACATAAATACAAGAATAGGGTATGAAAATATCTCCTTAAAACTCTTGTTGGTACTATCTTTACCAAAAACATGCACCTATTTAGTAAACAAGTTAAAATTTTCATTATTGTTAAATTGGGCATGAAGTCTTTATTAGCCAATATGTATTGTATATCTCATTCTTTGATTATTTGCATAATATATAGTTATCGGGGATATATTCATACACCAATATGCATAAGGCAAAACTATTAAAACGTTCATTCTTATCAAAAAAAAACTAAGGATTCTGACATTCTCATGCTTGCTACTTAGTCACTTTGGGAACTACATCTTCTTCTTTGTTTCTTACTTTCTACAGAAATGTTGAAGCAATTAGAACAACTCCTGAGAATCGGAAATAGGAGAACTAGGAAACTAGGAAATATAATTCGACACTTTTATTGGGAACAAGCATAGTTTCAATTTTCTTGGATTCAATACATTTAAAAAAACCTCCTTAATCCTCACCATGTGCTATTAATAACCCTTGTCTATAATCAAAGACTCTAGGTCCGGAAAAGTCCCTGCACCCGCCACGACACCACAGTCTGCCTTGTCTGATGAGGCTGACAGTCTTGATTCCACTACAGGATCACCGATCGGTGCTCTTACCCCAGTTGCCGACCAGCCCAACCTGTGGTGTGTCGATGGGCAATACCAAATGTATTCACACGCCAAGTTTCTAAATGATAAAGGAGTCATGACATGGACCCTTAAACTGGAGAGGAGGGTCCTTAAGGGAAGTCTCCCCACCATGCCAGAGATCCACAATATCTTCACCACAAACCAGCTAGAGTGGACAGCTCGTCCATTTGGCCGCTACAGTGAGGAGTTGGGTCGAGTGTTTTACGCCTCTTGTGTGGCTACACTCCGATCACAGATCAATAGGTGGGCTTCCCCTACCAAACAAGCCCCACTTGAGCAAGTCAAATTACTCGACATACAGGTCGACATCTCCCTACCAGCCATCCCCCGATATCTGTACGGCGAGGATGTTGATGCTAACAGGACCCCTCTCACCAGCGAGTTCGACTACCGGTGCAAATAGTTAAAGATGGCCAATTCTTGCGTAAGCCATCGCTGAGAGAGACCACCAAGAGGTGTATGGCCTTGCACTTATCTATTAATGGAGAGGGTGCCGAGTGGGTCATGGAGCCGAAGAGCAGAGAGAACTTCATAAGGTAACTTGACTTCAACCGCTAAGTTTTTAATTGTTATTGTCCACCATGTCACCTCCCCACGATGGTAATAGAGCTAAATGGGGATCGCGCAGTTCTTTGGCAGCGATGATCCTGATAGCTTGTGGTTTGAGGTGACTTTGCTTGGCTTCTACAGGCGTTTCATGGCACGAGAGGGCTTTCAGGTCACCCCATACTTAACCTTTTTCATGCATGATATTTTGCTTAGGCAGGTCCGCAGGTGTGCCCATCTGGGAAAATTGATCAGCTCAAGACTCACTGGTCAATTGTTGATATCTGGCTCAACAGGATGAGGACAATGAGTTGGATCCTCGCAGAGGGGCCCCGTCTAGAGTGCCTCCACTTGGTGGAAAATTCTGGATGTACGGTGCAATGCTTGAACGGCTTACGCAAGAAGGCTAATGTCAGCGACCACTAACAAACCAGACCGAGTCTATCCCTGGTGGTAGTAGAGCTGGCCCTATGATCAAACCGGGTCATCCCTTTTCCTCGCTCTGGTCCAACTTGTGAGGGTCCAGAAAGTAGTGGCTCAGATGGCCACACTTCTTCATCACATCCAGCCTAGGATGCAGAGGTCTATTGCTGAGGCGAAAGAGCGCTTGGAGCGTAAAATGGAACATCACACAGAGCAGATGATCGATGAGGTTCATCAGCGCTTAGACGCTTTTGAGTTGCGGGTGCTATCCCACCCAGGCCCTCCAATGGATGTGTCGACCGTTCAGGCTGCGGTTGAGAGTCAGTGAGTAGATATTTATATGATCCTAGAGGCTAGGGTGCCTGAGTCTGAGGCCCCTTCTACAAATCCTGCTGAGAACACAGTGCTGGCGGCTTTATTCAACATTTGTGAGATTCCACCACCTCTCCCTCGAGAGCATGCTAATATACCGTGGTTTCATGGTATTTTTATTACTTTTGCTTAAGTTGAGTGAATATCCAAAAGCGTTTTTGTGTTTATTTTTATGTATGTTTCTCTTTATTTGTAGGAAATCTATCTACGGATGAATGCGGAAGTTTTTGAGCAAGAAAGCAGAAGTTAGTTACCACCTACGGGTCTTGTGCGGTCCACGAGCTTATTGCGGTCAGTAAGGTGGATCGTAGTGAATATGATGAAGGGAAGATGCGGGATGTCTGACCAAGTGTGGGTATTATGAGTTCATGACGGACCTATCAGAGCCCATACGGTACGTCCTGTGGTTGGTCATGATGATCAGAGAGTAATTATCAAGTACCTATTCAAAAAAGAAGAAAGTGTTAGGAATGAAAAACTCGAGACCGCGTGCTTGGAACGTCCGTCATCGTTTTGCATCAAGGGTATATGAAGAAAAGAAATAGAAGGCATTTGTATTTGATAGGATGACGGAGCATGACAGGCCCGTCGTGGACCACGACAGTTCAGTCACGAGGGTAGGCGATGCAGACGCATTATGAAAGATTTGTAAAGCTGTTCAGCAAGTAGAGTCCTTTTATTAGGTTTTTGTTGTTAAAATATGGGAAAAAAAACTCATTTTTGGGGTTGGACTCTCATATAGTTATACGGTTTGATTGTCGAACTCTCTTATAGTTAGAATTTTTTAGTGTGAGAATCTTGGTATTAAGACTTCGAGGATTGTTATAATTTTGGAGATTTTTTTTTAGTCCTCGATTTTAATTTGCAGTAATTGAGACAAGTTTTTACTGGAATGGATTGTTTGTGCATGTGTTATTAATCAAGGGAAACTTATTGATTTTAATTTTCTCATTAAGTAGTGCATGAATGCTTATATTAATATATGATATTGTGATCATGATTATGGGTTAACTAAACTCATAACTAGGGTTGTGGGAACATGGGCGAAATAATGAGGTAAAAAACCTAACTAAAATAAGAATTCAGAATAGGTCTGCATGTATAAATAATTCTTTCGCTTAGAAGGTTTCCTTTGTAACGAATCGGTCACGTTAGAACTCGCCGGTAATGCTACTTGTCGGACCAATGAGGAGATAATAGGACAAAGAATTATCAACAGAGATTTAGTGTATGTATACAATCTAATAGGGAGTATTGAGTTGACGGAGGTATTGGCTAATAACTTAGTAAAAATTATATAATACGATTCTTAATATGAGGTAAAAGATAACGGTTAAGTATAGAAACACGTAGCGGAAAGCGTGGCGGAGCATGAAATTTCATAGATGCCGGACCAAGTGATTTAGAAATAACATAAACTTATACACTTTGCTGCAAGATATACGAAAGAATTGCATAGTTAAAATTATAAAGTTAGACACTGTTTTTTTGTTGGGGAACACTTGATCCTAGTTACATTGATTAATTGAATTAAACTCAAAGAATTGAATCGTTAGTCGTTTACTTCAATTGTAGGTTGGTTCTTTATTAATTTAGAAAGTAAAAAACCCCCCTTTTATTGTTCTTATTGTTTTATAAGGAATAAATGACTAAATATTAATGATAAATATAGGTAAAGTTAAAGTGTGAACGATTTTCCTCGTTGGTTGGTGGTAAAACGTCCCACTCAATTAGTTGGTTCGTTACGGCGGTACGACCCACTTTACTTCTTATTTGAGAAGTAAGTTTGAGCGTTATCAAATGTTGGCGCTCTTGCCGGGGAGGGAAAGTATCTGTTAGATAATTTAAACTTATTACCTACATGTTATGTAATCTTTTCTTGATTTTACTTTTCTATGTTTTTTATTCTTGCAGAACTTACTGTTCTTGTATGCCAATACACGGGAGAGGAAGAGACCTTTGTTCCCTCGTCAGGAAACAGCGAGTAGGACTAGAAACATGAAATCGTAATTAGGTATTAACGCTGATGCTCCAACAATAACATCCAAGCTTTGGTTGATGTTCATGGTCAGTCTTACCGAAGATCGGAGGAGTGAAAATCAAACAAAGGGGAAAAATCCCGCTCCCACGCCCTCAAGAACTACTACAGAGGCTATGATAATTAGTAGACTTGATGGGTCACTTGGTCTCCCCTTTACACTAGGCCACACCTTTGTGGTAACTAGTAGCACCTGATTCAAATACTCCACTGGCAAAGTTTTAGTTTTTTCTTAGGGGTACCTTCTGAGGATCCCACATGACCATATAGATAAGATAAGGGAAGTGTGTGTAAAGTTGTGTTAAGGAGGCCTGTTTGGATTGGGAGTAATAGCGGCTAAGAGTCTTTCCTATTCCAGAAGAGAAGAGAAAGGGATGCTATTGGTTCCACTGAGCTCTCTTGTAAATCAATTTCCACTTGGTGGAACCAACCTCAGGACGTTTTTAGAACGTGTCAACCTGGTCTCCAAGGAAACAAACACAAAGACAGAGGGAACAACTTTATGGAACTACCAGGAGAGTCAGTTAGTAGTTCTTGGGGATAGATTCACTTCATTTGAGAAAGTGTCCCCAATCACCTCATAGATGATGAGTCATGAAGAAATACTTCCTATCGGGAAACAGGATGAGAATATAAAGCAGGTGGTTATGATTGGGAGTACTGATGCCGCAGATTGCGGAAAAGTTAGAAAAAATATCCGAAATAATAAGCTTGGAGTACTAGGAAGTCATTATTACTAAGAGAAACACGTTCGAGTGAATCCAATCACAACACAGCCACAGATAAAGATTCGTGAATAGCTGGCTCACATGAAGACCTGAGCTTGGGTTGTTGGTATTAAAACATTTGTGTCCACTGAGGGTGCAGAAGAAGAAAAGAGAATTGCAGTTATTTAACTACTTGTTAAAAACCACCACCAACCCAAGTGATCGAATGCTATTATATGGAGGAATTCCTATTACGGAAAATGAGGAGACGGGGGTTCCGACGAACGTGCCCAATGGCACTAATAGGAAAAATGGCGCTCAAGGTCAAGGGAACCAAGGCGAACCTATGAGTTTAACTATAAACGCGAGGTCATTATGTTGAGATGGGAAATTTAGCAAAACGCAGACAACAACTTCAACAGGGGGTAACTATGGTAAAACATAAATGAATAGGAAGGGGCCCTATTGTTTCACCTAAAAAATCGTGAGTTACTCCTAGGGAGGTGTTGGGATAGGGGAAGTATATATGGGTGAGTTAATTAAGGATTGTTCGCAGAAAATAATGAGGAGGTTCGATGCTAGTGATGAGCACATTTAACTAGTTAAGAAGTGAGTGATTTAGCAGGTATGGGCAGAAGAACGTAAATACACATGCAATATCGATTAAGCAGATGATTTGCAAAAGGACCCAAATTATCTGGGCAAAACTGTGAACACCCGGCAAACCAGGGCACTCTTGCCTAGCACATGTACAAAATTCCAGCAAATGAGGGGGACACGGTATGGCAATCAACAATCGAGTGGTGGTTAAGAAAAACTATTTGATACAACCTCATGACACTAATGAAGAAAAAGGATTTTTAAAAGAACAATGATAAAGTGGTAGAGGGTAGTAGTAAATAGAATTATTAAACACTGGAACAGATGCTGAAGTCCTCAAAAGGTAACTCCATTCCTAAAACCCCCCTTTTCTCAAAGATTAGTGACAAAGACCGAGGATGGTAAGATCAGATCGTATAACAATGTTGAAGAAGCTTTCTATCAATGTTGCTTTGGTAGAAGCTCTAGAACAAATGCACAGTTATACCAAGTTTATGAAAGATCTGGTTACAAAGAAAAGATCGGTAACTTTCGAGGATGATGATAGAATGTTGCATTGTAGTGCTATTGCTACAAGATCTCTCGTACAAAAAAAAGAAGATCCGGGTGCGTTCACTATTCCTTGTATAGTCGGGGCATTTCATTTTGCGAAAGCATTATGTGATCTAGGGGCAAGCATAAATCTCATGCCCCTCTCGATTCACAAGAAGTTGGGTTTGGGTGACCCAAAACCCACTACGATGCGTTTACTGATGGCTTATCGAACAGTGAAAAGGCCTATAGGGATACTCCACGATGTGCTAGTAAAAGTGGAGTCATTCATATTTCTGGCAGATTTTGTTATTCTTGATTGTGAAGTTGATTTTGAAGTACCTATTATTCTTGGGAGGCCATTCCTTGCTACGGGTAGAGCCTTATTTTATATGGAAAAGGGGCAGATAAAATTTTGGTTGAACAATGAAGAAGCGACCTTCAACATTTGTAGGTCCATGAGGTAGAGTGGTGAGCTCCAATCGGTATCTGCTATATCCTACAAAGAAAATATGAAGAAGCACCATAACCTATAAATTGAAAAACGAGAGTTTATGGTTGGGGAATTGGTGCTTTTATACAATTTTAGGTTGCGTTTGTTTCCGGGCAAGCTCAAGTCCTAAGGGACTGGCCATTACTTGATTACCCAACTATTCCCTCATAGAGAAGTTGAGTTAGAAACCAATGAGGGTGTGTGGTTTAAGGGAAATGGACAATGAATAAAAAACTATTTTGGGCATGCTGAATCGGTGAATGAAGTGATCGAGGCATACCGTCTTGATGAAGGCAGAGTAATCAAGTGTCTTCAGTCGTGCCGCGACGTTAAATAAGGCGCTTATTGGGAGGCAACCCAATACTTATAGTTTTCTTTCTAGTAATGGTAGCATTTTCTACTAATGGGTTTTTAATTTTTAGGCACATCACCAGGAAATTCTGCAGAAAATCACACTTCATCAATCACTGACGGACACATCGAGGGACCGTCATGCACGCGACGGAACTTCGCATGAATCTGTCGTGCCAGGTACGTCTTTTATTTATTTTCAAAACTAGGGAACACGTGATGGAACCAATGACGGACCGTCGCATCTGCGATTGACCGTCGTCGGGGACTCATTGCATCATTAATGAGCGTACTAGACCCGACCCAACCCGGTTGGGTATAATTTGAAAAATTGGTAACATTTAAAAAACCCACCCCTTCATTTCACCCATTTCCTTTCCTCTTTCTCCCATTTCCCTCCCTTTTCAACTTCCAACTTCCTATCTCTCTTCTGTATCAACTTATCATTTCCCAAATTCCTAAAATCTACTCTCTACTAGTCGGAGTCTGCTGTTGTGGTTCTTTTCTTGCTAACCAAGTGCCTCACTTGCTTGTCTTTCTCCTGTTCTAAGGTATGTGTCTCTGATTTCTACCCATTTACATTGCATTTTTGTTTTTAAATTAGTATTAGCCTATTTCTTATTGATTGGTCATCATTATTTCATCCAATTTTGTCTGACAAAGGTTGAGAATCCTCGAATTGCCTTGCTAAAACTCGAGAAATTGGTTCTTTAGCATTGCTAGTTTGCTAGGTATTTGGGTTAGAAACATGTAGGTTAACACTAAGTATTCCGTTTGAGTCATAAGGGGATGATTGTGGCATCCCCAGTTCTGTCAGAGAATAACAGAAAGAGACCCCAATGACGGACCGTCGTATCCATGATGGACCATCATAGGGTCCGTTCCAACACCTCGCTGTCAGATTTTCTCCATGTGTCCACCAACGGACACATGCGACGGACCGTCGTTCCCATGATAAGTGTCCTCTTACAGACATCTACGACGGACCATCATACCCGCGACGGTCCATCCTGCACAACTGTTCTGGTTGTCAGAGACCCTATTCCTAAGGGTCTCCAACTTTTTCTAAGTGTCCTCTTACGGACATCTACGACGGACCGTCACACCCTCGACGGTCCAACCTGCACAATCATCATGATGTTTAGAGACCCATCTCATGAGGGTCTCCATACTTTTTCTAAGTGTCCTCTTAAGGACATCTACGACAAATCGTCACACCTCGACGGTATGTCTTGCACAACCGTCATGACGGTCAGAGACCCATCTTCTAAGGGTCTCCATACTTTTTTCTAAGAACCCCACGACATGCATCGACGACGGACCGTCATTGTCACGACACTCCATCCTGCTTAGCCGTCATACTTGTTAGGGACTTTCCTTCAAGGGTCTTCACATCAACATAGTTGAAGTAAGACATGACGGACCCCATGACGGTCCCTCGTACTCACGACGAGCCATCACATGGTCCGTCGTGTTTCACTGTTACTAAAGAGAAGTCATTACAGCTTATCTCTTATATTTATTTTTTGTCATTTTTGATCTTCTTGTTTGCTCCTTCTCGTACTAATATTGATTCTTTACATGTACTATCTCTAATGGTACCGAAACAAGATCGACTTTACGCAGGTGGGCGTTCAAAGTCTGTCGCCCCGTCTGCCCGACTGGTTATTGGCTCTGAGGATGATCATGACCCCGAGTACGTTCCCCCAAGCTCTGCCACTCCATCACGAGCTGGCTGTGCTACAAGAGCTTCGCCCAAAAAGATGGCGTCCGGCGTAGTCAGTGACTCCAAGTCTGATGAGGAGCGCACACTGACCGTCACACATACTGGGTCAGCTACACATGAAGAAGGAACGTCTGGCTCCTTAAGAACTTCATGGTCTAAGGAAGCCTCCGCGTCCGCCGAAGTCCCTACTTCCGCCACATCTGCACATTTTGCCTCTTCTGATGAGGCGAACAGTCCTGATTCCACTCCAGGCTCACCGACTGGGGCTCTAACCCCATTTACCGACCAGCCAAATCGATGGTGTGTCGACGGGCAATATCAATTAAATTCTGACACCAAGTTTATAAATGATAAAGGCGTCATGACACGGACCCTTACACTGGAGAGATGGTTCCTTATGGGAAGTCTCCTCACCATGCCAGAGATCCACAATCTCTTCACTAGACACCGGGTGGAGTAGACAGCTCGTTCTTCAGGCCGTCATAGTAAGGAGTTGGTCCGAGAGTTCTACGCCTCTTACATGGCTACTCTCCGATCATAGATGGATAGGCGGGCTGCCCCCGCCAAATAAGCCCCACTTGAGCATGTCCGAGTACGTGGCATTCAGTCCGACATCTCCTTGCCCGCCATCCGCCGGTATCTATACGGCGAGGATGTTGATGCCAACAACACCTCTCTCACTGCCGAGTTCGACTACCGGTGGCAAATTGTAAAAACTGACCAATTTTTGCGTGAGCAATCGCTGAGAGAGACCACCAAGAGGTTGTTGTCCCTGCACTTGTCTGTTGATGGAGAGGGTGCCTACTTGGTAACGGAGACTAAGGGAGCCATGAAGAATTCAAACTTGACCTTCACTGCTAAGTTCTTATGTTTGATTGTCCGCCACTACCTTTCCCCCACGGCCGCTGATAATATAGTCACACTGGATCGTGTTGTTCTGATGGCGGCGATGATAGCCGGGTTTGAGGTGGACTTCGCTTGGATTATATAGGCATTCATGCACGAGAGGGCTTTCAAGGTCACAACTACTTACCCTAGGTGTTCCCATCTAGCACATTAATTAACTCAAGACTCCGCTGGGCACTGTTGATATCGGCCTTATCAGGGATGAGGCCAATGAGTTGGCTCCACGCGGAGGGCCTCGTCCTGAGTTGCCTTCACTTGGTGAAAATCTAGTTGATACAATAGCACATGCTCGCATTGCTACGCAGGCTGCTCCAGAAACCCCTGACACTACCCCGGTTGAGTCTGTATCGGGTAGTAGCACTTCCTCGAGCTACTCTCGCTCATCCCCTTTCCCCGCTCTTGCCCCGCTTGCTAGGGTCCAGAAACTAGAGGCACAGATGGATACACTTCTGCATCACATCTAGACTTTGATGCAGAGGTCTATTGTTGAGGTAGAAGAGCGCTTGGAGCGTAAAATGGTCCAGCACACAGAGCAGAAGATCGCTGAGGTTCATCAGCGCTTGGACGCTTTTGAGTTGCGGGTGCTAGCCAGGCCAACCCCTCAGCTGGACATGTTGACCCTTCATGTTGCGGTCGAGAGTCTGCGAGCGGATATTGATATGATCCTAGAGGCTAGGGTGCCTAAGTCTGAGGCCCCTTCTGCAGAGCCTGCTGATGACACAGTGATGGCGGCCTTATTCGCCACTTCTGAGATTCCCCCACCTCCCCCTCCAAAGAATGACAAGAGGCGCAAGGGTCGAGAGGAGGATGAGGCTAGAGTATGGAAGAGGGAGTGCCTTGAGATTGAGGCTACGAGGAGAGTCTCGCTTGCTGATGAGGACGCGCGTCAGATAAGGGCTGTAGAGTCAACTACTGACGAATCTAGCTCTAGATATGTGGCGATAGCGGGAGGCACTGCTGATAGTGATGTTGCTAATGAGGACATTACTGAGGGTGTCCAGACTACAGAGGTAGTGGTTCTGGGGAACTACACCCACCAGCTTGCTGATTGTCGGCGCTTTGCGCCCCTGGTTTGCTTCACCTACCACTCTCGTATTTAATTTTTTTTTATGCATTGGGGACAATTGAATGTCTTTTTGTTGGGGGTGGGGTAAATGGAAAGTGAATGCTAGGGTGAAGTCTGAGTATTCCAATTCACTATCCTCTTTTGGGGTTTTCTTGCCCGTGTTCTTTTTCCCCAATAGACTGATTATTTTTATTGTTGAACAGAAATTTCCATATCTTTTGTACATAGTTTAACTCTGAAGCATGATGGATAAAATGATATACTGATGAATTGAAAATGATGCATGACTAGGCATAGTAATTGATAAATGTGTGGCTCTAAGCATGACATAGAGATACACCACTACATGACCCTAAGTGTAAAATTCGAACTAGGTGTCTGATAATCTTGTAGAGTAATGAGATGTCAATTGAGTGTGAGGAAGATTTGAATAGTCCACTATTTTTACTGAGCTAGAACTTGCCTAGTTAGTCCTGCTAAAAGTAAGTTGTAATAAACAATTAGGAAAGGATCATAGGCCCTTGTTCAATATAGCCAATTTTTAGCCTAAAAAACCGAATGCAATTAATCCCTCTTTGATCCAAATGATTTGAGCTTAAACTAGAACTTTCTTTTTCACCCCAACTGATCTTTTCTAGGAATAATGTGTTGGCCCTGACCCCTCCTTGGACATGTGCACCTCATCTTACGCCAAAAGCATAAGTTGAGGGTGGATAATGCAGTAAAAACCTTTTCATGGCCAGGACCCAACTTTTGATATTGTGTTTTTTAACTCATGGCAAAGCCATGAGTTTAGGGTGGCTCTTATGAGGAATGCTCTGGAAAGTGGGGTTGAAAGAATAAAGAAAGAGAAAGAACAAAAGTAAAGTGCCTCAAGAACTAGTTGAAATAAAAAATACAAGCAAGAAAAGAAGAAAGTCACTTACACAAATGAAGATAAAAGGGAAAATAGCAAGGTGAAAGAATATGAGAAGTTGGGCAAAATAAAATGATAAAAAGTGGTATGTTTAGCCAATATGTCAAGGAGGGCAAAAAAGTCACTAAAGTATACTTAAATATACCCTACCTGACCCTGAGCAAATTTTACAAGCTAAGAGAGTCCTATCGTGATCCAATAAGTTGTATAGCCAACTTAAAGTAGTGAAAATAAGGGCAAGCTTACGACAATATGTATGAATGATTTGTGAATTTGTTCGGAGAGTGAGTGTTGAAAAGTAGTCCTTATACTCAAAACTGAAATCACTGTGTGAAAAATGAGGATGTTGTTTTGAAGTGAGGACACAAGTTGCAATACCGGAAATATTAGCACCTCCGTGAGAAATTGAAAAGGATAGGTGTCAGTGCATGGTGAGTCTGTGTCATGGTATGATTCCGCATAATACAAGCCTAATAGTGCTAACATGCATAAACATTATTAGACTTATAGAGATTGATAGCCAAATGAATGCGAAAGCTAAAACATGGATACTATTGTACACAAATTTTATAGTGAGTCATAGTGCGTCGCTGGAGGACAAACAACGAATTTAAGTTTAGGGTGTTGATATACCGTGGTTTCACAGTATTTTTAATGCTTTTTCCTTAAGTTTAGTGTGTGTCTAAAAGCCTTTTTGTATTGATTTTTATGTAAGTTTCTCGTTTCTTTAACATGAATTTTTGTCTGAGGAGAACTCGGAAGTTTTTGAGCAAGACATGCAGAAAATTACCACCTACAAGGGACTGTTAACGGTCCTCGAGCTTTTCCATCTTTAGGTGTGTATCGTAGTGAAGCTGCCAAGGAATATGGGGATTCTGACCAAGTTTGGGAATACAAATTCAATGACGGGTCCCGTAACGCGCTGGTTTCAGTCGATGCATGTATCATAAGAGTATCCCACGGGCCCACTTTTCCAAGAATTTAAGTGTTATGGATACGGACCAGATTCCAGTCGTGCTTGGACCGGTCCTGTCATACCCTGTTCGTCCGATGTAATGAATATACGATCCTAAGAGTTGAAAAGTATACGATTGAATGGGGCCTGACGCCACCGCATGACCACTATCGGTCTGTCACGAAGGTTCCATCCGACTGCCGGACCGCATTTTGACAGACAGTCAACAATTAGATGTCCTTTCGATTTATTAGGTTTTTTATTTGTTTTTAGAAATAGTTGGAAAACCCTCGTTTTTGGTGTTAGACTCTCTTATAGGTAAAGACTTGTTTATTGTTAGAACCCTCTCTTACGTCCCATTTTTTTTAGTGTGAGACGCTCTTATAGTTTTGAGGACCTTTGTGTATTAAAGACTTTTTTGGGGTAATTGTTTATAATTTTGGAGAATTTTTTAGTCCTCGCTTACTTTTCAGTAATAGAGACGCTTTTTTTAGGAATTGTTGTTGGTGCGTTTGTTATTGAATAATCACAGTTAACTTCCGGGATTCGAATCTTTCCCATTAATTAAGTGCTATTCTTATCATTACATATAGGAATACTGTGATTATTATTATGGGTAACTCAACTCAATATCTCGTGGTTGTGGGTAACCATGGTGGAATAATGTAGATAAAAACCTCCCATATAAGCAATTCTAGAGTGTGGGTCTTGCATTTATTGCTAATTCTCTCGCATTAGAGTCTTTTTACACGGATGACCAATGTTAGAACACTCTTAATGCGCTTGACTGACCCAGGAGGTAATAATAGGAAAAGAATGATCAACATAGATTTATGTATACTACTATAGGCAAGTATTGATTGGTACGAGGTATAACTTAGGTCAAATATCAAGAGGATGTTTAATATAGGTAAACATCAGGGTGTATGATGCAACACATGTAGCCGGCCCAAGGTGCGAGAGTGAATGTTCTAATGCCAGACCAGATTTATAATACTACTTATCACTTGCACAAGATCCTAAGGAAAGAATGTCCTAGTTAGAATTATAGAGTAATACACTGGGTGGAACCGTGAATCCTAGTTACTACTATTGTTAATTGAGTAAACTCCAGAGTTTGAATCTGTTAGTCGTTCTTTAATTTAGTTCGTTGCTATTGTTTATGTTTAAAAAAAAACCCTTTTATGTTTTTGTTTTCTACGGACTTAATTGACTACATAAATAGTAATATTAGATTAGTTAGTCGGAACTATTGTTCGTGGGAACATTCCCCCTCATTAGTTGGGTCTTTACTAGATATGAAAACGCACGCTTTACTCTATTGAGAAGTAAGTTGGAGCGTTATCACATGCTACTAGGCGGAGTGGGCGAGAGGAGGCTGAGGATAGCGAAATGGAGAAGGAGCACGTTGACAGGGCTGCAGAGAAAAGTCTCGATTATTGATGATGAGGTCGCTTCAATCAAAGGGTTGTAGAGTTAGCTGCGGGGCATCTAGCTCCAGAATATGTTGGAGACACCTAGCGGAAGGCACTATGATGTGTTGGTTGCTGATGAGGACCAATACTAGGGTCTCCCCAGACTACATAAGTCATGGGTTCCGTGGAACTGGGACCCAGACTTGCTCATCGCCGGCGCTTGCGCCCAAGGTTTGCCTTTACCTACCCCCTCAATCATTTTAATTTTTATGCTTGGGGACAAATTGGAATATGTTTTTGTTAGGGTGGGGTAAAATTGAATTGATGTTTGGTGAATCTGGAGTTTCACATTCACAGATCCGCGTTTGTTTGGGTATTTCTTGCCCGTTTTCTTTTTATCCCAAAAACTAATATAATTTTTATTGTTGACCCGGAATGTCTATATCTTGTGTACTAGATAACTCTGAATCATGATGGCTAAAAAAAATATGATATCCTTATGTAATGAAAGTGATGCTGGCTAGCACACCTACTTGATAAATGTGGTGGGCCGAGCATACATAGAAGACACCACTCATGCTGACCCTAAGTCTAAGACTCGAACAGGTGTTTGCTACGTCTAGAGTACTGAGATGTCAGTGAGTGTGGGAAAAATTTAGAATAGTCCACTTTGTACTGAGCTAGCAACCTTGCGTGGGTTAGTCTGCTAAAAGTATTTGTTAATAGCAATTTCGGAAACGAAGATCATCGGCCTTTGTTTTCATATATCCAATTTTTTATAATAACATTAATAAAAGCGCATGAATTAATCCACTCTTTGATCCAATGATTTGAGCTAAAATAGACCTTTCTGTTTCCCCCCAAAGCTGTTTCTGGAATAATGTAGGTTGCCCTGTCCCTCCTTGGCCTCGTCCCCTCACCAGATTATGCCAAAAGCATCACGTTGAGGGTGGCTAGAACGCAGTAAACACCTTTTTCGTGTCCCGACCCAACTTTAGGTAGATTGTACTTTGTCTCATGGCGACAGCTATTAGTTGATGGTGCTAGTTATGAGGATTTACTTAAGGTGGGGTTGAAAGAAAAAGAAGAGAAAAGACAAATGTAAAAGTGACTCCAGAAACCAGTAATGACAAAAAGTAAATAAAAAAATATATACATACAAACGAAAAGAAAATAGTCACTTATACAAATGAAGAACGAAGGATACATAGCAAGGTTAAAGCATATCATAAATTTGCTCGAAATAAAACGATAAAAAAGGTAAGTTTATTGATATGTCAAGGAGGGGAAAAAAAAATCACTAAGTTACCTACTATACCCTACCTGATCCTGCCTATGTTACAAAAGCTAAGAAAATTCATATCGTGATCCTCAGTTTGTATGGCAAACATAAAGTAGGTGAACTACAGGCAAGCTTATGGCAATATGTATGAAGGTTGTGAATTTTGTCTGAGAATTGAGTGTTTCAGAAGAATTAATTACTTATCCTCAACTTGAACATCATATTCGGTGAAGCAATTAGGATGTTTTGTTAAAGTGAGGAGACAGTTGCAATACCGGAAATGTATCACCAAACGATGACGAGAATTTAAGAGGATCGTGTCAGATTCATGGTGCAGCATCTGTGTCATATTCTGGTTCACCTAAAATTCCAGCCTATATGGTAACATGCATAACACTGATGATACTGATTGGGATTGTGACTACCAAATATTGCGAAGCTAAAATATAGAGACTATTGAACAAGTATTTCTCCAATGAAGTTCATAGTGCGTCTCCACTTGAGGCAAACCACAAATTTGAAAGTTTTAGGGTGTTGATGTACCTTGTTTTCACATTCATTTTAATGATTTTTGTCCTTATGTTTCTGTGGTGTCCGAAAGCCTTTTGTATTGATGTTATATAAGTTTCTCCTTAATATGCAGAATCTTTCCAAGATGAACGCCAGAAGTTTTTTAGCGGAACTGCAGATGAGACCACCTACGAGCCCTACGCAATCCGTCGGCTTGTGAGCGGTCCCGTGGGTGGCTTCCGTAGGGAAGCTGCTTTATGAAGATGGGGAGAGATCTGACGCTAGTGTGGCTATACTGAAGGTCCTGTCCCGTCTTTGCGGTTCGTCGCAATGATCAGAGAGTAGTCCTAGGACCCGTCCATTCCAAGAAGTTTCAGTCTATGGAACTCGAGACCCCGCGATGACACGCGTGCTTGGAACGGTCCATCATCCTCGTTCGTCGAGGGTAATGAAGAAAAGAAGTAAGAAGAATTTGTGGACGTCTGGGAGGACGGAGTCCATGATGGCTGTCTGATAGTTAAGACTTTTTGATAAATGTTTAGTTTCTCTTGTTCAAGTCCTTGAAGGATTAATTTCAGCAATTATTACACTTTCTTGAATTGATTGTTGTGATTTTTTGTTGATAATTAAGTGAATCTCCTGGATATTATTCTTTCTTATTAAGGAATTGCCAATGAATTCTTATATTGAATATAATGAATAGTGTGTGATGACGATGGTACCTAACTCATAACTAGGTTGTAGGACCACGGGTGAATAATAGGTAAAATATTAACGAAATATCATTCTATGTCATACGTGTCTGGCATTATTGTGAATTCTTATTCGTTTAGAAGCTTTTTAAGACGGATGGCTACGTTAAATTCTCTTAAATTCATACTACTCTACTTGCCGACCAAAAGGTGATACTCGACGAAAAGAATTATAACTAGATTGAGTGCATAGTAATCTAGTAGCTCTATCGATTGATCACGAGGTAAATCACGTAGTCCAGATCTGAATACAATCTAAATATGGGTAAGGTAATAGCTATTCGAAGCACACACTTAGTCGGACCAGAGTGCGGACGTGAATTTTCTAGATCCGGACCACGGTTATAGATATCCTATCTTATCACTTTACATGCAGAACTAGGAAAGATTGTTCTAGTTAGGATTATCAAGGTATAGAACCTGTGGGAACACTTAAGCCCTAGTTACTTTTATTAATTGATTACAAGCCATAACGATTTAAATCTGTTTTAGTTTGTTTATACTTTAGTTTAGTGAATTATTGTTTTGATTAATTTGATATAAAAAACCCCCTTATTGTCTTTTGTTTTCTAGGAAAATATTGACTAAATAACATTAATCAACAATAAAGTTAAGTCGAACTTTTTCCTCGTGAATAGTCCACACCTCATTCAGTTGGGTTCTTTTACTTACTTGATCATGATCGTCTTTACCTATAAGGAGAAGAAGTAAGTTGATCGGATCAGCATGCGAGGGCTTTCCCTGTGGATAAGTGGGCAAGATAGTGGAATCGATGCCCCATCTCCACCACGACCTTGTTCGCCAGCCGAGGCACATTTGCGCCCGCATCTTGCTCTCAACTTGAAGTGGGTTCTCCGCAAAGGACCGTTCTCCTCAAAGGACCTTTGTTGCTCCTTGCGGGATCTTACGCGGGAATTTGCACAAAGGAAACATTCTATTACATTTCACCCATATTTTCACCAATTTTAATAAATTTCTGACTCTTGGAAGCTAGTCAAATAGGCTAAGGCAAGCTAATACCTCTTTAAACAAACTTCCGAACATCATGCACGTTCTTGGATGTTTTGGTTTCTAAACTTCCTAAATTAATCATATTCCTTAAAATAACCCTAGAAAAAGTGTCTAGACTTTATGAAACCTATGCTAGTCTGTAAGACATGTCTTAGATTTTCAAAGAGTTATAATCCTTCTAAGGGAACATTTCATCCCTGATGAAAATGAAAGTCTTTTAAAGAAGGAATAGACTCAAGGACTAGCAGCCCAACAAATCAAAATATTAAAATCAACAACAAATCATATCATTCAGGCAAGGCCAAGATGCAAAGCCTTTATTACTCCAAATATGAGATCAACATTACTCATGAGGCATTCTTCTCACAAAACATATTAGCTAAAATGGTATACATGAGTAAATTAGAAGCAACTTCAACTTATCAACCTGCAATGCTTATTTTATAAAGACTCACCATGTTAAAATGGACTACATAACTCAAAACAAGCGAAAAGAAAAAATTTCAAGTTCAAGTCCCTATTCACTTTAATTTCACTATGAAGTTTTCAAAAATGCACATTTGACAAATCATCACCCAAAAATCAAGAAACTTCAATTCCTAGTCATATTGATATTATTATTAAAAAGAATGACTAACCTTAATTATCAAAAAGATGAGGGTAACACGAGTTCATGTCGTCCTCGGCCTCTCCTATTGCATCCTCGACTAGGTGATTCTTCCATAACACCTTTACGGATACCACCTTTTTATTTCCTAACTTCTTGACTTGCCTATTTATAATTTGAACCGGAACTTCCTCATAAGAGAGTTTATCCTTGACATGAAGACCCTCAATAGGAATAATAGACTTGGGATAACATATACATTCATTCAAATAAGCAACATTTGCAACCAGATGAATCGAAGCCAATTAATTTGAGAGTTTCAATTCATAGGTAACTTTACCTACCCTTTGAAAGATTTCATAGGGACCTACATAACGAGGAACCAACATCCCTTTCTTGTCAAATCTAACCACCGCTTTCATTGGTGAAATTTGCAAATACACTTTATCACCTTCTTCAAAATCCTAATCCCTTCTCCTATGATCGGCATAAGACTTTGGCCTACTATAGGCCGTTTGCAATTGGTTCCTTATGATATTAACTTTCTATAAAGTTTTAAAAATTAAATCAGGACCCTAAACTGAAGTCTCACCCACTTCAAACAACCCATAGAAGAGCTACACCTCCTATCATAAAAGGTTTCATAGGATGCCATGAACATGGATGAATCAAAAATATTATTACAAGAAAACTCCATCAAAGGCAAATGTTTATCCCAATTTCCTTTAAAATGAATTTTTCAACCCCTAAGCATATCCTCGAGGGTTTGAATAGTGCATTTCACTTGACCATCTATTTAAGGATAAAAAGTGGTACTCAACTTCACCTTAGAAGAAAAAACTTTTTTGAATGACCTCCAAACCCTAGATGTCAATTGTGAAACCCGATCCGATATGATAGATAACGGAATACCTTGGTGACACACAATCTCATTTATGAAGATCCTAGCCAAATCTTCCGCCAATAAGTAGACTTTATGGGAATAAAGTGAGTGGACTTAGTCAACCTTCACAACACCCACATAGAATCATATGGACTTTGCAATCAGAGTAACCCACTAAAAAGTCCATATTGATGTATTCCCCACTGCAAGTAGGGAATTTTCAGCTCTTGTAGTAAAACCACCCGACTTTTGATATTCGAAGTTTTATTGTTGGCAATTTGGACCCTTAGCCCACAAACTCGCTATGTCCTTTTCATACTTCCCACCAATAAAATATCCTTAAGGTCATGGTACATTTTTGTCGAACCCTAGATAAATTTTAACTTAGTAGGGACCCATGGGCTGCTCAAGGATCTGTCCTCAACCCGTATAACCTTAGGAAGACATAATTCACTTGGCATCTTAAAAATAACCATGACCCCCTAGGGAGTGATGTCTCGTTAAGCTTTTCAAGGACCATTCATGAAATCCATTAAATAATTTGTCAAGGTATTTTTGGACTTACCTACCTACCAATGATTGACCGGAGTTAATCAGACCATGGAAACAGCCATCCGAAGATCTTCTAATCTCACCCCCAACCTAGCAAACCTATTAACATCCCTCACTAGGTCTTTCTTGGCTTTATCAATCTGGGATACACTACCCATAGTCATACAACTTAAGGGAATCCATAACCACATTAGCCTTGTCGTGATGATAGAGGACATTCATGTCATAGTCTTTCAACAATTCTAACCACCTTGTTTATTGGAGATTCAACTCCTTTTGGGTTAACACATATTGACGACTATTGTGGTCGGTAAAGACGTCAACATATTCACCGTACAAGTAATGCCTCCATATTTTAAAAGAAAAAACCACATCCGCTAACTCAAGGTCATGAGATGGATAGTTTCTCTCATGCACCTTAAGTTTCCTAGAAGCATAGGATATAACCTCCCATGTTGCATAACCACACACCCCAAACCCACTCAGGAAGCGTCACAATAAAAAACAAAACCCTTTGTACCCTCCGATATGGTCAACACCAGAGCGGAGGTAATCCTATCTTTAAATATTTGAAAAATTCTCTCACATGCCTCCGATCACTCAAATTTTGTACACTTTTAGGTCGAGGTAGTCAAGGGATATGCAATGGATGCAAAACCATCCATGAACCGTTGATCATAGCTTGCTAAACCAACAAAAGACCTAATATTTGTTGGAGTAAAAGGTCTAGGAAAATTTTTCACCGCCTCCGTTTTCCTTGGATCAACCTTAACTCTTTCGTTAGAGTTGATATGACCAAGAAATGTCACCGACCTCAACCAAAACTTACACTTGCTATATTTGGCAAAGAATTGATGTTCTTTAAGGTTTTGCTATACTACCATCAAATGACCCATATGATCACTCTCATTCTTCGAATATGCCAAGATATCGTAAATCTGGACAATGACAAATGAATCTAGGTATTTCAAAATACTATATTCATTAGGTCCATAAACGCCACCAGATCATTAGCGAGACAAAAAGACATTACTAAGAACTCATAATTACCATATCTAGTTCGGAATGCCATCTTTGGAATATCCTCACCTCTCACCCTAAGTTGGTGATATCCCGACCTTAAGTAAATTTTTGAAAAGTAGCTTGCCCCTTGAAGTTGGTCAAATAAGTCGTCAATTTGAGGGAGATGATACTTCTTTTGAATTGTGACTTATTGAATTGGCGGTAGTCAATACACATTTTTAAGGACCCATCCTTCTCTTTTACAAATAAAATTGGAGAACGCCATGGAGCAATACTAGGTCTTATGAAACCTTTGTCAAGTAAATCTTTGAGTTGAGACTTCAACTCTTTCAATTCGGCTGGGTCCATCCAATAAGGAGGAATTGAAATGGAATTTGTATCCGATAGCAAATTCATAACAAAATCAATTTCCCTTTCAGGAGGAATACCGGTAAGGTCATTAGGAAAAACCTTTGGAAATTTACTAACTGCGGGACCAACTCAATGGGAGGAATTTCAGAGTCTAAATCTTGGGCTCTTAAAATATAGTATAGACAACCTTTAGATATCATTCTTTATTCTTTAAGACAAGAGATGATACGACCTTTAGGAATAGAGTTTCCCCCTTCCACTCTTACAAACGAGTTCATTTGAAAGTTAAACTTCGTCACCTTTGACAACAATTAATAGAAAGCAAAAGCAAATCATAAACCAATCCATACACTACTATTACAGCCAAAAAAAAGCATATCGGTTCTACTAGTCAACATAAGGAAACGCTACTGGGCAACAACATTTTTATTACCTTTTAAAACAACCACTACCCACCGGAGTATACATATAAAAGGTTAATACAAAAATATCGAGTAATATATCAAACTTGTCTATAGAGGAGAGTAACAAAAATATAAACTGTAAAAACCCCTACAAAGGGATATGCTAAGTAATGCTTAAGGTGTCTAGAATGCCAAAGATTAGAACGGGTTCACACGGAATTTATGCGCGTAGGTAGAACTAGAATTCGGACCCTTGCTCACATCCCAAGCCAACAACATTGTAGAGTTATTTGAGCTACGAAAGTTGGTTCCCAAAACCTGTAGGGATCTCAATACAAAGATTACTGAACGAGTCTTACCGGACGTAAAAAGGGAAAATCTTAGGTTTAGAGGGGAATAGGGGTAAAGTGGTCTTTTCCAGGCTAATGGTAGTATCCTACTAATTACGTAAGGATATAATTAATTATTTAATTAAATAAAAGTGGAGGGGAATTTTTGGAGAGAGTCCAAAATTGGGCATCTTGAAGTTTGAAGTCTTTGCTCGCTGTTTTTTTTTGTTCTTTTTTACACACGGGTTTCGATCATAGGTGGAAGCAATGAATTAAATTAAATTTGTTTTTAATTTAAGTTGGTAAATTGATGTAATAATTAACATTTCTGTGTATTAGCTTATTTAAAATAAAAGTTACCACAGATTTTTTTATAATTAAATAAAAACTTTATTTGACTAAATCCTAAACTAGACTCCTAATCCCAGGAAAACTCTTCTCTCCCACGCTCATCTCTCTCTCACTTCTCTATAACTCTCACTCGCGGTTCTCTCTGTGAAATAACTTCAAAAAACCAGTGGTTAAACCAAAGTTCTTCATACTTGATGAACTCACAACGAAAATATAAGAAAACAAACAAAATCAATTACGTAGGGAAAAAGAAGTTTATCAATCGAGTGGGTGTTTACTTTGAGGGGATTTGGACATAATTTCTGGAGAAGATTTTTGGCAGAAAGTCGAGGTTTGAACGTCATAACAGGTACTGGTTTTCTGACTCTTGGTCCCTTTCAAAAGAGACCCTTAAGGCTCAGATGAATCTACTCAAAAGTTACGGTTGTTTCCGTTCTTGTCGAAATCCTTGTCCCTAGTATTTCTTTAATCTTAATGTGAAATAGGTTAGAGATCATGTTGTTGGTATTTTTGCTTGTAGTTTAAGTATGAGTTGATTTTTGTGAAATGTGTTCTGATTATGTGTTTGGAAGTATAGATGTTTAAGTTTATGCCAACGAAAGGATCTGAAAAATATATGTTTTTATGTTTGAATTTTATGTGAAAATGGTGTTGTAAATCATGAGGTGTAAAAGTGGTGTTGTAATTTGTAATTGTTTTGTAATGTTTCTGGTTCAAATGGTTAATTCTTGGATTGAATATAATATTTTTTTTTTTAAAAATATTATACTTAAAGATGCCACCAAAGGATCAACGACTGCCTTAAGATTAACGTATGAATGATGATTAAAAGAAGCTGAAAATAGTGAACACATTTCCGCATTTGGTTTTTATGTCTGGGTTTCGTCTCAAACCCCAAAAATGGTACACAAATGCAAGAAATGAATGTTAAAATAAGTGATATCACTAAGTATTGAACCCAAGAACTAATTACATGAAAAGTAATAAAAAAAAATACACAAAAGAATAAGATAAAAAATGGATGGAAGAGACTAAATTACTCCGCTACTTGGAAAATGTCAGTCTCGGCCAATTTTTAAAAATAATGAGCTGTGTAATTTTTTTTAACTGTGAGGTCATTGGGTAATGAAACCCATGACATCACTAAATGAATATTTTCATAAAAAATTTCGTGAGAAAAAATCAAGGAAAAATAGAAGTGAGAGTGGGGATGAACCCACAACCTCCTTATGGATGAGAGAGTTAGGCCCAAAACTAAGTAGAAAATAAATGTAGAGAGTGGGGATTGAACCCACACCTCTTGGAAGGTGACAAAGTTCACCGGACGAGATAATTAAAAGAAAAATAAATGAGCTTTTTGGGGATTACCCACAACCTCCTGGACTTTAAACGAAAAAGGAGAGGAGGACAAAGAGAGGAAATATATAGGGGTTGATGGGGAAGAAACAGGATCCCACAAACATCTAAAAATGAGATTATCAAGTTTAAAATGAGATTTTAAGGTTGTCCAAGGATTCGGAATCGGGTTCCTTGCCCAATTCAGTATGGACACATAAGTCATACGTAAGTAAATAATAATGAATGATGCCTCTAAGATGATGAAAATCAATATCTTGGCATATCGTAAAAGATGCATAAAATGTCTCTGCTTACCACAAATCTTGGCGTAAATAGAATTACTAGTCAAACTACGAATGGAATCCCGAATGTGGCTTGTATGTATAGACTCATAAGTCTAGCATACGCTTCTTAAAAGTAAGTGAACCTAGAGTATGTGATGAAATGATGTAAACCCTAAAAGGGTTAAGTAAGAGTGTGAAAAACACTATAATGGCCAAGTCCATTGGCATATGATGAAATCGAAAATGAAATGATGAAATGAACAAACAATGATTGAAATGAACAATGAAATGATGCAATAAACAAAAGAAATGTTGAAATGAACAATGAAATGATGATGAACTCTAGAAGGGTTAAGTAGAGTGTGAAACACACTTAAAGGGCTAGTGACATTATTGGCAATGATTGCAAAATGAACATTCACGGTAAAATGGGTGAGTATTATGTATGAAGAGCAAAGGTGCTACTGTTAAGGATAATGTAAAAGATGAGAGGCAATCTATATGAGCCAAGTAAATGTTATCAAAACGTCCTCAGCTATGAAGAGTGTAAAGTAAATGAAGAGATCAGTTATTTCTGAACACTCTAATGAACAGTATTGAGATTACAAACACTTAATCACTAATGCATGAGATGAGAAATCTTCTATGACGCTATGAGTGTCCTTCATACTAGCAAGCCAAACTCCATGACGTATGGTCGAATGTAATGAAAACTTTATATGGCACGATAGGAACTAAGCTTATGAGCGGTGCTGCCTTTTCGAAAGGGCGGGAGGTCACCGTAAACTCTCATGAGATGAGACTGTTCGGTATGAAGGGTATGGGTCCCCTTATATCTCCTAGTATTTGACCTTATACCGCTAATAGAGGGATCTGGCAGGGTTCAATTCCCCTGTATGCTAGCATGTTTTCAGTCACTTTGCCGGTGATTCCACCTCTTTTTTGTGGGGTTTTAGAAACTGGATTTCATGATACTCACATGATCTATGTCGGTAAAAGTTAAGGTTCCTCATGAATGAATAAGGCCAGCCTCAAATGATGCACATAATGAAATCAATGATACCGAAGGTGTTTGGATAGGATAATCAAGGGGTGAGCTAAACTTAAGTAATGACACTAGGTCATTCTTGATCATTGCACAGCAAACCCGATGAAATTCTTAAACTATATCGTAGGTATAGCTGGTGTTACACTAGCATATTAATGAAATGAAATGAAGTACATATAAATAAATGAAGCAGACTTCGTGTTTGCTAAAGAAGGCTCCCTAGTTGAGGTCCCACCTGTTGAGATCTCTTTGGGAAGTGTTGATTTCAAGTCCATGATTCCAAGGTGTCATGGTATATGAAGGAATTATATGAAAAATGTTTATGTGATATATGCATACATGCCGTGTATGTGCTATGTGAAAAATAACTGGTGTTGTTGTTGCAATATGATAGTATGAGTGCAGGTTACTCAAATGGAATGACTTTGCTAACTCAAATTAGAAAAGTTTAATCACTTTCTAACTCAAATTTTGAAGCTCATAACGTGCATAAATCCCAATTGGCAAGTCCACTGATCTTGAACTCTTTTCCATAATCATGTGTAGGGTAAGAGTTGTTCTCATTCATGCATGTCCTTGTGTGTCCTTGCAATACCTATAACTTAGTAAACGTGTTGTACTAATTCAATTACATATATTTTCTTTTAGGTGCAGGCACATGTGGACGTTAGATCTTACGTACGACGTTGCCAGATATCCGAATGTGAGGCTTCTCATCCGGATCTTGGTAGGCCCTCATGCTTTGGAGGCTGCCACTTTATAATCAGGTGTGTAGATGTAGGCTGGAGCTAGTAGAGAATGTTCCACTTATGTTTCATTCACATTTAATTTCAGAATGTGTATTGGTGTATGTTGGCAATTAACATTTAGAGCCTGTTTGGCTCAGCTTAAAAGATGGTCAAAACTGACTTAAAAGCTGAGTTTGACGTATTTAGCTGTTTGGCAATACTGAAACTAACTTATTTTAAGTTAAAAACAAAAACTTATTTAAGCCAAAAGGTAAACGCTGGGGTAGGTAGAGGTCCGTGCTTTTTTTTTTTAGCTTATTAAGCTGTTTTAAGGTTTGACCAAACTTTTTATGTGTTTGTGCCTTAATATTTTATACAATCTCCAAATTACAGCATAACTCTAACATCTCTTTCTTCCATTTTTCCAGTTTCACGTTGGCATAGCACCTCAGCACTTGTATCCAAAACACCTAACGCTTATTTAAAAATAAGTTTCAGCACTTTCAAAAGTACTTTTTTAAAGTGCTTTTTTAAGCCCATCCAAAACGGGTCCATTTAATGAAGTTATGAAACTATTTCGTCAATTTTCGTATGTTAATTTATATGGTTTATGGTGAATAATTAGACATGAAATAGAATGTTTAGTAAGCATGTTAGGAAGCAAAAAAAAATTTCAAATTTCCCGCTAAAATTAATCTCGATGAAGTCAGAATGACGTATGTAGGTTTGTCTGTGACCTATGAGAGGTCAACGACACCGGTCTCGTCTAGGTCTAGACTCTGGTCATGATAATGTTGGTTTCAGAGCGCTAGGTTAAATGTCGAGGATAGTAAGTTCACATAAAACACATTGAGTAGTTTCTAAGTCAAGGAAATATCCTGGATTAGAGACTGCATGATGCGTAGGAAAATTTCCCTTCTTCTAATCTTATTGTGACTTCTCTAATGTCGAATTTTATGGTGTTAAGAGCGTGACTAACATCAACTCTTGAAGTTTCCAAAAGATGAATACAAGGAGAAAAGAAGGTAGAGAGATTAGAGGAACAACTGCTGGAATAATTTAGGTTCCTTCCCAGACTCCAGCTGCTGGAATACTGATTCCTATTAAACTAGCAGGGTTAAAAGATGGAGAAGTAAGGACAACATTGGTACAGATTTCCCAAGGTATCACTTTACAAGCTCAGGTTATTGGGTTTGATTGATGTGGAAAAGTCTGAGTTGGCATCCTACTAGCTAAAGGATTTAGCTCAATCCTGGTATAAGGTGTGGCAGGATAGCAGAGCCTTAGAGAGGGGTCCTATTACTTGGGATCTTTTCAAGATGGATTTTCTAGGGCGGTTCTTTACAAGTAAATTAAAGGAGGATAAGGTTGAGGAATAATCAACTTAAGGCAGGGCTCGAGTCAGTCAGGGTTACTCCCTGAGGTTGTAAGTCTTAATCCCCAGGAGAGGGCCCTGTAGGAAGTGGTGGCATACTACATGGGGGAGAATGTATGAGGACTCTAACGTTTGTTACAAGTGTGGCAAACGGTAGGGATCACATTGAGAAGGATTGCTGAATAGGAGAAGGCCAAAAAAAGGAAGGAGAAGAGTTCAACTAATGGTACAAGGAAGAGGCTCGAGAAGGCAACGATTCTTTCCATCAATCTTCGTGTGCAGGGGAGGAAGGAACCTCTTGGTGAAGCCTGGGTGCGTTAGCATTAATTGTCCTTCATGTATTTGACTTACTTATTGTGTTTATGACACTAGTATGAGGTAATAGTTTGAGGTCATAATGTGGTTGCCTGATTTGTATGACTTACACGTTGTACTTATGTTGTGATGATTTTGATGAGACAGTTTAGGAAAAGAGTTCCTTAAGTCTATTAATGTGAAGCTATAGTAGTTTCTAAGGATTGTGCACCCATCATTGTTAATATGTGAATAAGATATTCACCAATGGGAGTATTGAATTCTATGTAGGCATACGTTCTATAGATGACTTACTTATGTTTAGTATAGAGTAGTGTCATTGGGTAGGAATGTTTCCTAAAGGGGGGGGGGATAATGTAACAACCCTTAAAAATGATATGCTAAGTAATGCTTAAGGTTGCTAGAATGCCACGATTAGAACGGGGTTCACACAGATTGATGCTCATCAGAACCAGACCTCAGACACCTTGTACTACAATCAAACTAAACTAAGGGAGTTAGTTTATCTAGGAAAGGTGGGTCCAACCATGTAGTGCTCTCGAAAATGAAAGATTTACTTAAAGGAGTCTTTACGGACTTAAGAGGGAAAATATAAGTTTTGGAGGGTCTTAGGGGTAGCTTTTTGTTTTATGTTTTTAAATGGACTTTCCAGGCCTAAGGGTATGTATCATAATTAAACTTACTATATAAGTAACTTATTTAATTAATAAGGTTGGAGGCGTTCATTTTAGGGATGAGGAAGGCCAAATATGGGGCTTTGAAGTGAAGTTTTGCCGCCACCCTGGTGCGAACGTACGGTGAAGCAAGAATCACTTTGTTTTTAATGTAACGTGGGTAATTAATGTAATTAATTTTATATTATTATTATTAGCTGATTTAAAATAAAAAGTAAATCAGATTTTTAAAATTAAATTAAAAACCTTATTGACTAAATCCTAAGCTAGACCCTAATCATAAGATCAAAACTTTCTCTCCCTACGCTCAATCTCTCTCTCTCATCTCTATCACTCTCACTCACAGTATATCTACCAAAAATATTAAATAGTAGGTAAACCAAAGTTCTTCACACTTAACAATCACACAAAATATAAGGAAAACCAAACGAAATAAATAACGTAGGAAAAGAAAAGTTTTGTCTGTCGAGTTGGTGTTGACGCTCTTCTCTCCATCCTTGAGGTTGTGATTTAGGGACGTGTTTTTGGAGAAGATTTTGAGGCATAAAAGTCGAGGTATGAACATCTTAAAAGGTATGTTTTCTTACTTTTGTTCCTTTCCCAAGAGACCCTTAAGGCTCAGAGAATCTACTCGAAAACTTGGGGGTGTCCCGTTCTTGTCGAACTCCGTGTCTTAGTACACCCCCGTGATTCATGGGAAAATAGGTTAGAGATCATGTTGTTTGTATGTTTGCTGGTAGTTTCTGTATGAAGTTTTATTTTCGTGATAATATGTTCTTGATTATGTTTTTGGAATTGTAAGCATGTTAAGTTATGCCAACCGAAAGTATCTCAAACATGATATGTTTTTATGTTTGAATTTTTTTGTGTGTATGTTTGTGTAAATCATGATGTGTAAAAGTGGTGTAATGTTTCTGGATCAAATGGTAATTCTTGTCTTAATATAATCATAAAAAGATTACACTTAAAGATGCACTAAAGTATCCACGAAATGCCTTAAGAATTAATGTATGAATGATGATAAAAAGAAGCTGAAAATACTGAACAAATTTCCAGCATTTGGTAGGTATAACATATTGCACGTAGCACATATCATAATGCATTTCATTCGTTCATGTGCCATGAGAACGTGGAACCATGGACTTAACATTAGGACTTCCAATAATGAGGGATCAACATATGGGACCTCAACTAGGGAGCCTTCTTTAGCAAACAGAGTGTCTGTTTCATTCATTCATACATAATTCATTTGATTTCATTTATAGGATGGTCTAAAGAACAGTTATACCTAGGATGTACTTTAAGACTCTCATTGGGTTCACTGTGCAATGACTAAGAATGACCTAGTTTCATTTCATAAGTCTAGTTCACCTCATGATTATCCTACCCAAACACCTTTGGTATCGTTCATTTCATTGTGTGCATGTACATGAGGCTGATCTCATTCTTTGTTTGGGAACTTTAACCTTAACCGACATAGATCATGTGAGCATCATGAAATCTAGTGTCTACCGCACACCTAAAAGAGGTGGAATCACCGGCAAAAGTGAAACCAAAACATACAATTGTATTTAAGGAGTTGAACCCTTCTAGATCCCTATGTTGGCTGCATAGGTTCAAATACTAGGATATATAAGAAGACCCATACACGTCTAGACGAACAGTCACATCTCATGAGAATTACACGAACCTCTGCCTTACCGAAAGAAGGAATCTCCACTCATAGCTAGCCTATCAGTGCTCAGTATAATGTTCGATAACATTCATATCATACGACATAGAAGTTGGCTTCTAGCATGAGGACATCATAGCTCATTAGATTATTTCTCATCTCATCATTTGTATTAAGTATATATTAACTTCAATACTTTAATTAGTGTGTTTATAGAGAGTCGTCTCTTCATTAACTTTACACTCTCATATGTGAGTACGTTTTGGTAACATTTACTTAGGCTCATTTGAGATTGCTCTCATATTTCACATTAGCCTCCTATCATATTGTCACCACATTCGTTAGCCATCTTCCATGACGTATGAGTTGAATTTAATGGAACTTTATACTGAGCACTGATAGACTAGCTATGAGCGGTAATGCCTTTGTTCTGGAAGGGTGGAGTTTTATGAAACTCTCATGAAATGAGACTATCAAGCATGCCGGGTATGGGTCTCCTTATATCTCCTAGACTTCAAACCTATACTTCAAATATAGGGATATGGCGAGGTTCAATTCCCATGTATGCTAGCATGTTTTGGGTTACTTTGGCCAGTGATTCCACCTCTTTTTGGTGTGGGGTTTCGTGACACTGGATTTCATGATGCTCACATGATCTATGTCGGTTAAAGTTAAAGTTCCTCATAAATGAATGATACCAGCCTCCAATGATGCACATAATGAAATGAATGATACCTAGGTGATAGGATAGGATAATCAAGAGGTGAGATAGACTTAAGTAATGAAACTAGGTCATTCTTGATCACTGCACAGGGAACCCGATGAAAGTCTTAAACTATATCCTAGGTATAGATGGCGTTACACTAGCATATGAATGAAATGAAATGAAGTATGTATGAATGAAGGAAGCTGATTCTGTGCTAAAGAAGGCTCCCTAGTTGGGTCCCATACGTTGAGCTCTTATTTTTGGTAAGTGTTGATGTCAAGTCCATCATTCCAAGGTCTCATTGCATATGCACGAATGATATGAAAAATATTATATGTTGTATGCAATATGTTATGTGCTATGTGCAAGATCTTATGTGATGTGTGCAATATGATAAGTATGATGATGCATGTTACTCTCATGGCATGACTTTGCTTATCAAAATTAGGAAAGTTCACTCACATTCCTAATCCAACTTTGGAAAGCTCACTAACTTTCCTAATCCCAATTTTACAAGTCCACTGACTTGACTTTCCATAATCATGTTGTTAGGAAAGAGTTGATCTTCATCATGCATGTCCTTGGTAACTTAGTATTTTTCCCTTCTTGGGAACTTGGAAGGGACTTGACTTGAAACCCGCTTCATAAATCTAGGCTTGTATTGTATCTCAAGCTTATTTTTTTGAGGAACCTCCATCAAAAGATATTGACCTCTTAGTATCATTACTCTTCCTCATAGTCCTTGCCTCTTCCACATACTTGGCATGCACCATAAGCCGAGAAATATTTATATTGTCGTATAACATAGCCGAATGACACTCCTCTTGCAAATCATCAAAAAACCCCTTCAAAAAGCGACTCATTTCATCTCTAGGATCGGAAGCCAAAGAAGGGGCATATTTTGACAATTTAGTGAATTTCAATAAGTATTCATGAACAATCATACCTCCTTGGCGAAGGATGATGAACTCCACCACTATGGGCTCCCTCATTTCCCTAGGAAATAACCGATAAAGAAAATCCTTCTTGAAGATTTTACAAGTCAAAGGACCACCTGTGAAGGGCCCATTATCCCTCCATTGCACATACCATGATTAACACACATCCTTGAGTTGATAATTTGCCAACTCGACCTTTTAAATTGTGGTCAACCCCATAGACATAATTATCTTATAGACTTCAACGATGGATTCTAGGGGGGTCTTCCTCAACCTTAGACCCTTAGAAAAAAGTAGAAAGATTCATCCGAGTGAAATCCCTTAGACGGGAAGCCATAGTAGTTAATTGTTGATGAGGATGGTGCACAACCTCCTAGTTTGCTTGGGCCATCATAGCTTAGGCTTGAGTCGTGGCCGCTTGTGCTTGAGTGGTGATAGCCATCTGGTGAAGAGCGGTCCTTATATTCTCATCCATAAAATGATGTGTATTGACCTATGCATTCTCCATGTTAGAATCTTCTTCAAGAGGAGGAACTTGATCACCATGGGGAGTAGTTCCTGCATTGGCAATTTTTTCTTCATGTCTCCGAGCCGCATCCCTTTGAGTGTTCATTCTTCCTATAAACAAAACACTAAGATTAGATGCATAAACACACCATAGGTAGACGCTAATGGAACAATATATGATTTCCAAGAAAGAAAGTGATTCCTAAGCATCACATAGGTTCCTATTCATAAGTTTGGCGCGCTTCACAATTATGAATACAAATCTACATAGACATGGTATAGAGAGAGACGTAACTCAATGATATTCAACCTTATGATATGATACCAGGTTTTTCACATCTGGGTTAACCCCCTAAATGTATTTGGCGTTGTCTTCCTCTCATAGTACTATGACTAGCCTCTTAGCTTACATCATCACATTAATAAGTCGAATTTAGTGGAAAATTTAAAAACATTTATTGCTTTTGCATGGAGGTTTACTTAAAACTCTGCATACAAATAATGTATAATATCGTGTATACATAGCAAATATTCTTAAAATTGTCTCATCTCATACCATCTAAACAATTATAAAAGTTTGGGCATAGCCCTATATCGAAGGTAAAAAAGCCACATATAGGTTTATACAAGTCGTACACAATGAAAGTGGAATGAACATAAAAGTCTTAAAAAACAAACAACTTCCTAAGCAAGATATTGGCATCGTCCTCAGAAGGTGAGGACGCAACTTCCTAAGACTTCTTCAAGTCGTCTCAAACGATCCTTCAATGATTGAAACCTAAAATGTTTGGGAAAAAGGGAAAAAATGGGGTTAGTACTTCACATTTACTAGGTATAAGACCATATGCACATATAATAGCAAAACATGCTAAAAAGGGACATTTAGTTTTAAACATGCCATTTTACCCTTTTAAAAGTCCAATGAAAAATCAAGCAAGTCATACCAGTCAACCAAACATGCTTACTAACTCAACAAGTAATATGTATTACAAAATACTTGAACCCATGATTTACTACAACCCTATCATCATTGAATAACATCACAAATGTGACCAAGAGTTAATCATATCATAATAAGCAAGACAACTGCTCATAAATCCTTATCAAGTCAACAAGTACAATGACCAAGCAAATCCCATAACCTTACTCAATCAAGTAGCCTCAACAAGAAACCATAACCAATTTCCAACTTCACATCACAAAACATTTAGATATACATTGCAGTTTATTTTAAAAACATAACCCAACACATACTCATAAGTGAACTAATCAACCTATAGTGTAAATAATGTGCAAGTTCATTATGTACATATTGTATAACATCATAACATAAACTTATATAAGAACTTCCTCCTAAGTCTCCCTTCAAGTCTAACTAATGCAATGCTTAGGTAGAGTCCCATACCCCTACCTAGACCAAGCTAGACCCCTTAGCTTATCCTTGTTAGGTTTCAAATCTTTTAATTTATTTTACCCTTTTGGAACATCTTGCCCTAACAGACATAGACCACATGAGCTAGTGTGGAATCCGATGTCATAAAACCCTACACCAAAAGAAGGTGGACTACTTTCCAAGGTAGTACCAAAACATAAAACATAACAACTACGTGGATCCACTAGCTAGTATTCCTATGGGCCCAACATAGTTCAAGAACTAGGAGATATAATTGGGACACATTTTATGCTCCATACATTGTAGTCTCCAATCTCAAGAGTACTTTAGAGCTCCCACCTTCCCTATGTGGGAATTGACACTCCTCAATCTAGTTCACTCGGTGCTAACCTAGAGTCCTTTTCTGAAATGTCTTTAAGCCTTTAATTATCAATCATATCTTAGTTTATGTATAATCATTATCATCAACATCTCAATAAGAATTATATAAATGCTTTCATCATAATTCATATAAGTGAGATTAACACATTACATATCAATTCATAATAAGGCACATTGGTATACATCACCATCCTTATAGCCTTTACATGTTAACCAACCTCACAACATAGTCGAGAAATTTCAATTCAAAATCATATCATCCTATCAATCCTAATACAAGGCTTACTCCAATATAACATCATGACTTAACCACAATTAATCACAATTGGAAATAAAGTTTGAGATTCTAAGACTTACCAAGTCTCCTTCATAATTCATGACCAAGGTCTTACCATCAACCATAACTCAAGTCAATTAAGAGATTAGCATCATAAAATAATTATAACCATTAAGATAAAAAGGCCAATTGCATCTCTAATAACACAATTCGACACTAGATCATACCTTAAGACAAGATAATGAGGTCAACTTCACAATATACTTCATAACCTAAATCACATCTCAAGAACTATCATTAAAGACCTATAATTCATCTTAGTTTATTAATAATAACACCATAGGATAGTAATCTAATCAATAACTAAGTCAATTGAATGATCACAATACAATATAGATCAAGATCACAACCTAGGGTTAGGGGCTGAGGATCATGTTCTTTCATTAGACCAAACCATCAACCATTATCACAATCAAGTTAATATACACGTTAATCTATTTAATATAACCTAAAGAAATCAACAACAACTCAACTCATAACTTCAATTTCGTAATTTGATGAAACCCACATGAAAACTCAACTTTTGAAATTCATTTTGAAGGAACCTTTTGAGGAAAGAGTATCAAAGAAGAATTGGATCCCATACCTTAAAATTTGATGCATATTTGATGGCCAAATCGTCCCTTTTTTGCCCCCAAAACCTCCCGCTATCTTGTTTTCAATGGTGACTTCCAAATAGAGAGACAAAAAAGAGAGAAGGAAGAGGAATTGTTTTAGGAGTTCTAATTAGTTTATTTGAGTTGGGGACTTCATATGGGAGGTTAACTAACTTAATTAGGACCCCCTTAATCCCCTAATTGAGCACCTAAACCCTTAGCTAATTAAATGAAAAGAATCAAAACGTGCAGGAAAATGAAGACCCTCATAGTCGGAACCCTATTGACGTGCCATCTGTGAGTCGACGGTTGGTCCCCATCTGTATAGCACAACCATCTTCTTCTTCAAAGACAGGTGTAGGCTAGGGCCTTCCCATGTTGGCTAAGTGTGGGATGATGGTGGCATTGACGCCACGTAAGTTCATACACGGACCGTCGTTCGCCCCGTCGATGCACACTGCCCAAGCATTGTTGCCTCAACCTTCAGGGGTCCTCCTAGAGGGACCTTGGTTTTTCTTTGTAGAGTCGTACCCGGACGTTTCAACCATGAAACATCTCCAACACGTGTCACCCATATTTTTACATAATTTCATTAATTTTTTACTCTTAAAAGCTAGTATAATAGGCTAAGGCACGCTAGTACCTCTTTGAATTAACTTCCGAACGTCACAGACGTTCTTGGACGTTTTGGTTTCTAAAATTGATAAATGATCCATATTCCTAAAAATAACCCTAAAAACGTTTCTAGGCTTTATGACAAATATGGTAGGATTTACGTCACTTCTTGGATTTTAAGAGTTTTACACGAAGATTGGTTGGTGATTCTTCATCAGTTCTTCATTGAAACAGTTGAGGTATGGTTCTTCATCCTTGAAACTCTTTATTTGAGGACCCAAACATCAAAGTGATTTTTAAAGCCTTTCAAATATGAACTTGTCCAATTTTGATATCTGTTGATGGATTCTTGCATAAAACCTTTTTCATAATTATGTATTAATTGAATTTATTTTAATTTGATGGTCTTAACCTAATTACTATATGAACCCATGTAATTCATGAACCCTAGTTTTTGAATACTTTGTGGATAACTTGATCATGCCTTAATGCTGTTGAATTCTTATGTAGTTTGATTAGGGCTATTGAATTATAATATAATCATTTTAAATTTGTTAGTATGCTACCCAAAATTCATAAAACTATTTTCAATTACCTTTCATTCATTGTCTATATTAAGTATTTTTTGAATTGGTGATCATAGTCATGGGTGGGCCTTTGAGTATTGTGTTCGATGAGTTAGCTATGGATTGAAGTGGTGAGAGTGGATTGTCGGTATGCTGCCCTAATTCTTTTTTTTTTATGTAAATTAGGTATTTAATTATGTTGTTAATTGTATAGTCCATTTATGGTGGTGGTTCTATGTTTTTTACTTGTGAATTATGTGGCCTCGTTGGCGTTACTTTATGAGGCATGATGATCATGGCCTTTCTTGTCAGCATTACTTGATATATTATAATGATTTGTGTAGTGATTTATGAAGTATAATCATATATATCTCTATGTGAGTAATGGGAAAGTATGTGTTCTTCTATTGGCATTAGGTGATCATGTTAGACTAGGCATATGTCCTTATGTGTGTAGTCTTAGGATTGATGTATGATTCATCCTACTTGGTAATGTGAGTCTTATGATGGTATTGATGATTTTAGAGTAGTGAGTAGGGTGATCTATAGATGATGCTGGTTATGCTTATGTGCTTTTAGAATGATAGACTATATTGGAACTATGTGTATGTGTCTTGTTTTAGTAGATTTTTGTCCCTTACTTGATACATGTATAATGTGAATATGACTTCATTACTTAGTATGATAGAGACTCATAGTCTTGTATTTGATAGTGACATGTGACCTTGAACATTGCTAAAAAGGTCCTTTATGTGGAACCTTCATCCTAGATGTTAGGTTACGTTATCCTTAAAGTTAAAAGACGTAAAGATATCCTTCTCGTGTGAGTGGTGGACTTAAGGTTGGTCGGATGGAACGGTATGAAATTTTTTCTAGGAAAGTCATTGAGCTATCCTCTTAGCCATTATAGGTAACCCTACTGGACCCTCTTTGGTAATGTGAAATGTGATATGGTTATGAAATAGATATGAAACCTCTTTATATGATCCTCTATGTGAATTACACTATAGAACAAAGGCTACCACCGAGTGAGTATGATTTGGAAAGTATGTCTAGTTAAGGATGAGGCTAGAGTACAATGAAATCCTTCATATTCTTTATTCATGTTCCTACATGAGATGTGTCCTAGTTCTACCATTTGGGCGTAGAAAAAAACTCCACCGGAGTAGGTTTATGACTCTGGATTCCCTGCATATCAATTTTGGTCTATGTCGTTCTTGTCGATTATCATCATATGGGATTTTTACTAGTATTGGAGACATTCTATGAAGTTTAGATGGTGGTATGAGATGATATCTAGACATTGCACGATTGGGCTTTGAAGATGTGAGTGACTCAATCCCTAGGTCTTCTCCAAGACCATTACTTGAATGTTCTTATATGTGATGTATGTCTCATAAGTGAACTAAAGAAGATAATGACTTAATTTAGAAAGCATGTAAATGAATAAATGTTTATCTAGAGTAGTTTAAGGGTTGCCTAGTTAAGGTGTGAAGAGGGCATAAAGGATGGTCTCTTCATGTATTACTTAGGATTATTTTGTAATCTTGGAGAGGGTGTATGGGCGTTCTCTTCTTGAATTACATAACTAAGTCTTTTGATAACCTTCGGAAGGAGAATGTCATATTATATATCTATGTTATTGTTTGAAGTGAGAATAATCTTATTCTAGATAGTCTAAAGGATCTTGTAAGTGTGTGTGAAGGGATTATATGGGAGATCGCTTAATAACTCACTCAGGTGAGCCTTACAATCATCTTAGGTTGAAGGACCTCATAGTTATGTGTTTTGGGTGTATTTTAATGTTATATTGTGATATGTGGATTTCGAATGAACTTACAGTGAAGTCACTGTAAGATCACTATAATGTTACTGTAACTTTCATGTAATGTGGCTATAATTTGTGTTGTATTCTAAATGTAATGTTTGGTGTTTAAATGTTATTCTAATTCTTATTCTATGAAGTGTTAACAAAAAAGAGCATGCTTCTTATAAATGTCCATTTCTGATTATTTTATGCATTAAGTCATACTTAGTACATGTATTTATACTAATTCCATACATTTTTAAGTCTAAAGGTGTGGTTAGAAGCTGAGAGGTATATTGGAGCAAGCTTGGAATCTAGTTATTGTTCAAGCATAGTTGAAGTATATCCTCTATTTAATCGAGGGAATAATCATCTTTAGACTTCTTTATTTAAAAGAATTGTAATAGATATTAGATTGTTATATTTCGATTCTGTGTGCCGTCTCCCGAGTATTACTTAATTTCTAAGGATGAAAAATAATGAGACTTAGAGTTTTATATTGTTTTTATATGAAAGACATTTTAAGATGCTTTCATGTGAAATATTTTAATCCGCACTACTTTTCATACATTTATGCAGTGAATAATGTGTAGGGTCTTGTATATAACGTCCGAGAGGTCAAGTACGTCGCGTTGCGCTCCGAGAGCTCCATACCTTCTAGGATGTGATCTCGGGGTGTGAAATCTCTCAACAAAATCATCGGACACTACCGTGATAAAGCGACTCATCTCATCTGTAACGACTGGAATCTAGACCCCAGACGAGATCGGCATCGTTGACCACTCAAAGGTTAGAGACAAGAATACATGCGTCGTTGTTACTTCGTCTAGGTTAATTTTAGCAAAAACTTGATCTTTTTATTTACTTAAATTTTATACTGGAAAAAAAATGGATATCGGATAATACTATATACATAAACTCAAAAGCATTCACAACAACTATCTAAATCAAGATAATCAAATGAACGATATAGCTATAAATATGGAGTTCACAAAATGGCATTAATACAACGTCTAAAAGCAAATACGAAAGAAATGCTAGTGGAACATACTCCACTAGCTCATACCTAAGTCTACGCTAGAATAAATAAGTAAGCATCCTCGAAAGCATGAGGGACTACCAAACCCGGATGAAAACTCCACATCAGGATAACTTCTGCATCGACTCGTAAGCTCTAACTTCCAGCTGCACGTGCACCTAAAAGTAGATAAATGTATGGAATTAGTATGCACTTGTACTAAGTATGGGTATATGCAAGCACACACTAAGGACATGCATTATTTAGAATAGCTCTCCTAAGGATATTCGTTATGGAAAGTCATGTCAGTGGACATGCTAAAATCAAATTAGGAAAGTCATGCCATGAGAGTAACATGCATAATCATACGTATCATATTGCACACATCAGATTACATATTGAATATAGCACATAACATATTGCACGTAGCACATATCATAATGCATTTCATTCGTTCATATTCCATGAGACCGTGGAACCATGGGCTTAACATTAGGACTTCCAATAATGAGGTCTCAACATATGGGACCTCAACTAGGGAGCCTTCTTTAGCAAACAGAGTATTTGTTTCATCCATTCATACATAATTCATTTGATTTCATTTATAGGATAGTGTAAAGAACAGTTATACATAGGATGTAGTTTAATACTTTCATTGGGTTCACTGTGCAATGACTAAGAATAACCCATTTTCGTTTCATAAGTCTAGTTCACCTCATGATTATCCTACCCAAACACCTTTGATATCGTTCATTTCATTGTGTGCATGTACATGAGGTTGACCTCATTCTTTCTTTGGGAACTTTAACCTTAACCGACATAGATCATGTGAGCATCATGAAATCTAGTGTCTACCTCACTCCTAAAAGAGGTGGAATCACCGAAAGTGAAACAAATACATACAAGTGTATTTAGGGAGTTGAACCCTTCTAGATCCCTATGTTGGCTACATAGGTTCAAAGACTAGGATATATAAGAAGAACCATACACGTCTAGACGAACAGTCTCATCTCATGAGAATTACACGAACCTCTGCCTTACCAAAAGAAGGAATGTCCACTCATAGCTAGCCTATCGGTGCTCAGTATAAAGTTCCATTACATTCATCTCATACAACATAGAAGCTGGATTCTAGCATGAGGACGTCATAGCTCATTAGATTATTTCTCATCTCATCATTTGTATTAAGTATATATTGACTTCAATACTTTAATTAGTGTGTTCATAGAGATTGGTCTCTTCATTAACTTTACACTCTCATATGTGAGTACGTTTTGCTAACATTTACTTTGGCTCATTTGAGTTGCTCTCATATTTCACATTAGCCTCCTATCATATTGTCACCACATTCGCTAGCCTTAGCACATTTTCCCTTCATAATTACTCACCCCTTTTTATGTGAATGTTCATTTCATCATATGCCAATGCACTTGGCCTTTTAGTGTGTTTCACACTCTTAACTATTGTGGGGTAACATCATTCATTACATAACATCTTAGGTTCACTTACTTTTAAATGTATGATGGACTTATGGATCCATACATACAATCCATGAGGCTTCATTCGTAATTTTTCTAACTGATTCCTACTTACCCAAGGTTATGTGGTACAAGACTTATGCATCTTGTAAGTATGCCAAGATATCAATTTCGATCCTTAAAGGCAAAATTCATTCAGTCATTTATTTACATACGACTTATGTGTCAATACGGAATCGTGCAAGATCCTGATTTCGAATTCCTTGGACAACACGTAGGTTCTTATTTATTCTTTTCTAATTTCTTATTCTCGGCTAGGGGACCCAATTTTGAATACCCTCACCTACACTTTCTTTTGTTTCCTTTTTCCCCAATTCCCCTTTGATGTCTAGGCTTAGGAGATCCAAGATTGAACCCCCACACTTACATTTATTTATTTTCCTTTTTCCTTAAACTCTTTTCGTTTGACCGAGAGAGTGTGGGATCAAACCTCCACCGCCACACTAAATTTTTCTCCTTAATTCTTTTCATTCGGCCAAGAGGTTGTGGGTTCAATTTCCACATACCTCTCTTCCTCATGTTTGACCAAAAGGTTGTGGGTTTGAACCCCACACACCTCATTTTTATTTTTATGTTTCATTTCCAGTCAAGGAAAACGAGTACAAATCAAAGTTTGTTTAAAGTCATGACTACTAAATCTGAAGTCGTAACTACTCAAGTTCAAGCTATGGTGGCTCAAGCAAACCAGGAAGATGGACTTCGTGTGCACCAAAATACTAGTACCATGGCTTCCCGCTTTAGGGAATTTACTAGCATTAAACCTTTTATGTTCTTTGGTTCTAAGGTGAATGAAGACCCTCAATACTTTCTTGATGAGGTATACAAGATATTGTATGCTATGGCGATGAGTTCAAATGAGATGGCTGATATAGCCTCTTATCAACTCAAAGATGTGGCTAAAACTTGCTATACTGAATGGAGGGACGATAGGTCTTTGAGTGTGGGTCATTAGTTGGGATGTTTCTACAAGGGATTTTCTTGATAGGTTATTCCCAAGGTAGAAAAGAGAGTGTAAGGTTGAAAAGTTCATCAACCTTCGTCAAGGAGGTATGAGTTTGCTTGAGTACTCTTTAAAGTTCACTAAGTTTTCTAGTATGTCTCTTCACCTATGTCAAACCTGAGGAATTCAATGAACTATTTTGTGAAGGGAGTGTTCAATTATGTAGTAGAAAAATATAGTGCGGTGATCCTTCATTATAACATGGATATTTGTCATTTGGCGGAGCATGCTCAACAAGTTGAGGATAGTAGGCGGAAGAAAATTAAAGATTATAATAAGACAAGGTCTTATGAAGGAGGTACTTCTAAGGGTAGGTTGGAAATTCAAGAAAAATCTATGTTCAAGAAGAGGCTCTCCAACCAAGTTTCTTCTAATTTCCCCAAGGCTCGTAATTATAGGGTGTCTAAACCTCGGTCCAAAGGGGAAGAATTTGTGATTCAACAAGTAAGAAACCTACTTGTACCAAGTGTGGTATGAAGCATGGTTGTGCATATCTAATTGGGAAGGATAATTTTTTTGGTCATGGAAAGAGTGGCCATAAGGTGAGCAATTCTAATATGGTAAGGGGTTAAGTGAAGGGGAATAGCCAACCTCAAGAAACGGTCCTAGTTCAAATGGATCTTAGAAGGACAACTTCTATGCTCTGTTCTATAGGGGTGATCAAGAGGACTCTCCTGATGTTGTCACCCACATGGTACAATTATTTTCCATTAATGTTATGGTTTACTAGATTCGGCTGCCACTTTATATTTTCTAACTGTTATAGTGTCCATTAAGGTTTATCTGTTACCTGATGTATTAAATGAATCTTTTCCATTTCCTACCCCAGTGGGTGATTCGGTTGTTGCTAAAAATCTCTATGGGAATTGTCCTATAATGTTGTCAAATAGAGTTACTTTAGTCGATTTGGTAGAACTGGACATGTTTAATTTCGATATAATTTAGTGAATGGATTGGTTACATGCTTTTTTTGCTTTTATATATTGTAGAACAGGGGTAGTTAAGTTAAATTTTCCAAATGAACCCAACGTAGAGTGGAAGGGAAGAAACTCAATCTCTAGAGGTCAAATAATTTCATGTCTAAAATCTTGTAAGATGATTTCTAAGGGATGTCTCTAACATATTGTTAGGTGTCAAGGACCTAGACCCTGAAGCTCCTTGTTTAGAGTTTGTCCCCGTAGTGTACGATTTTCCTTAAAGTCTTTCCCGATGACTTGCCCTGAATTCCTCCTCAAAGGGAAATAGACTTCAACATAGATTTGTTGGAGGATATGAAATCCATTTCAATTCCTCTTTAGCGGATTTGTAGACCGGCCGAGTTGAAAGAGTTGAAGGCTCAACTCAACGATTTTCCTGACAATGGTTTATACAACCAAGCATATGTTCATGGGGCGCTCCGATATTATTTTTGAAAAGGAAAGATGAGTCTCTTAGAATGTGTATTTACTAACAACAATTGAACAAGGTTAATATAAATAATAGGTATGCTTTCCCTAGGATAGATGATTTGCATAATCAACTCGATTATGCGAGTTACTTTTCATAAATTGATTTGAGTTCGGGGTATAACCAACTTAGGGTGAGAGGTGAAGACATTCCCAAAATGTCTTTCCGAACTAGGTATGGAAATTATGAGTTCCTAGTCATGTCTTTAGGGTTAACTAATTCTCCGACGGCTTTTATGGACCTTATAAATAGACTGTTCCAGAATTACCTTGATTCTTTTTTTAATTCTATTCATTGATGATATCCTTGTATATTTTAAGAGTGAGGATGAGCATATAGGTCATTTGAAGGTTGTATTGCAAGTCCTCAAGTAAAACTAACTCTTTGCTAAATATAGTATTTGTTAATTTTGGTTGAGGTCGGTTGATTTTTTTTGTCACATTATCTCAAGTGAGGGTATAGAGGTCGATTCGAAGAAGACAGAAGCGGTTAAGATGTTTCCAAGACCTTTGACTCCAACCGACATAAGAAGTTTCTTGGATCTTGTTGTGTACAATAAAAGGTTTGTTGATGGGTTTGCATCTATTGCTTCTCCTTTGACAACACTAACTCAAAAGAAGGTTAAGTTTGAGTGGTTGGAGGCTTGTGAAAGAAGCTTCTAAGAGTTGAAAGATAAGCTTACCTTGTCTCCTATGTCGACCTTACCGCATGGTACAAAAGCGGTTTTAGTATATTTTGACCCTTCTCGACTAGGTTTGGGTTGTATCCTCATGTAACATGGTAAGATTATAGGTTATGCCTCTAGACAACTCAAGGTGAATGAGAAGAACTATCCATCTCATGATCTTGAATTAGCGCCCATAGAGTTTGAATTGAAAATATGGAGACATTACCTATATGGGGTTCATGTGAATGTATTTACCAACCACAATTTTCGATATGTGTTCACTCAAAAGTAGTGGAATCTCCGACAAAGAAGGTGGTTTGAACTTTTGAAGGATTACGACATCACTTGCCTCTACCACCCCGGCACGACCAATGTGCTTGCGGATGCAGTGAGTCAAATGTCCATTGGTAGTGTGGCTCATGCTGAAGAGGGTAAGAAAGAGCTCGCTAGTAAGCTTAATGATTCGTTCTCCCGGGGGGTGGGGGATGGAGTACTTAGGTAGATTGTGTGTATCAGATTTGATGATTTGAGAAGCCAAAATTTTTAAGAAGCTCATGGTTCCCGACATTTACTCATATGGCTGCCACAAAAATATATCGTGATATTCAAGAGGTCTATTGGTTGGAAGATTTGAAGAGGGACATAGCGAAGTTTGTGGCTAATCATCCTAATTGTCAACAAGTTAAGGTCGAGAATTAATGACCGGGAGATATAACCCAATTGATGGATGTCCCTATTTTGAAGTGGGAAGGTATAAATATGGACTTCGTGGTTGGGTTGCCTCATAGACGGGTGTAAATTAATCAATATGGGTTATTATGGATATATAGATAAAATCTAACCACTTTATCCTCGTCAAATCTACTTATTTGGCGGAGGAATATTCTAAATTGTACCTAAATGAGATTGTGAGTCTACATGGGATCACTTTGTCCATAACCTCATATTGAGGTGCCCAATTCATTTCGCGATTTTGTAGGTCTTTCCAAAAGAGATTAGGTACTCAAGTGAAACATAGCACCGCTTTTCATTCTCAAACGGATGGCCAAGCGGAACGTACCATCCAAACACTAGAAGATATGTTACGAGCTTGTGTTATTGAATTCAAGGGTAATTTGTACAATATCTACCATTGATTGTGTAACGACCCAAAAGTACCCCCTATAAGTTAGGGAGAACTCTTGGATCGTCACAAGGTGTACTCTACCATTTGGTATCTTGTACAGGACCTTTAACTATCATTCATTGCATAAGACATGATAAGTAGTGCGTAATTTGAAACATTTCACGACATTTAATATAGAATGGAATTTTTCTAAAATACCATGAAAAATGTCATCGTCACAAGCAAAACAAAAATACACGACATAATATCTTTGGGACAGGGTCCTTTTGCATTGGAAAGAAATGCATAATAAGTCTTCATAACCAAAACGAAGAAACAGAACTATGCCTTCAAATATATGAGGACATACTTAGTGTCACATCCCAAAACCATACCCTATATGTTAAGGTACAATCTTGGGTTGTAACCGGCGTCGTCGAACTCTCGATGTTCTTAGACAAGACTCTTTCATATCATTTATTGCATATTCATAGTTAAAAGTAGTGCGGAATTAAAACTTTTCACAAAACATAATTTATTTTTCAAAATCTCTTTCATATAAAAGTAATATGAAATACTAAGTATCAATCTCAACATCTTAAGACACAAGAATACTTGGGACACGGCCCATACTCCAAAATAAGAATATATAAATACTTAGTCTATTACAATACTTCAATAAGAAACATAAAAGACATATGTGCCCTCGAGTCAAGTGAGGACATACTTCAACTTCTCTTGAACGATCATCTAAGTACAAGTCGTCACTTCTCAAAGCTCCTCACCTACCATGAACTATAAACATAGATAATTAGCATGGAATTAGTACAACCACATGTACTAAGTATGACATTATGCATAAAATCATGAAAATGGACTTTATTATAAATATGGATCATTTCATTTTTCAAAAACATATTTTAATCATAATAACATCATAAATCAATTTAGAATCACATAAGATACTTCTAGAATTTAATTCCTCACTTAAAGTCATCCTAAGATTCACTTAAGTCACCACAAAGAGAGACCGCCCATGCACCTTCTCTAGATGTGCCTAAACGACACTTAACATTACCTATAATGAATAACATACATACTTACAAAACAATTATAAACATAAAGGTAAGATTCTTTTACTAATGGTGAACTCTAAATATCACTTTAGTGATTTGTGACGCGACCGCCCATTCAATCCCTTACACACACACTTAAGAAATTGTATAGACTCCCTAAGATAGAATCATGCTCACATAATACATCAATGCATAGGTGATATGACATTCTCTTTACAAAGGCTATCAAAAGACCTACTTAAATAAATCAAGAAGATAATGTCCATAGTGACCTCTTTAAGATTACCTAAATAGCCCTTAGGACTACCTAAGGCTTAGATCATATCAACAAAATCAACCAATATCCCTAACAAGAATCATCCTCAAGACTTCTAAAGATAAAACATGAAGAGATCATCCCTCGTGCCTTCTACACACTTTAGCTAAGGAATACTTAAGTAATTTAGATTAGGTACTCATTTATTTACATACTCCTTAACATAAGTTGTTATTTCATTAGTTCATTAAGACTCGTACATCAAAAAAAGGACATTCAAATAATGGTCTTGGACAAGGCCTACGAACTCCACATAACACCTTCAAAGTTTATTGTGCAACGTCTAAATAGTGTCACATACCACCTCCTAAACTCCATAAACTCCTCTAATGCTAATAGGTATTCGATATGATGAGAATAGGCAATAAATGACATACACCATGATAGCTAGACATGGAATCTGGAGTTCTAACCAACGATGATGAGGTTGTTCTACTTGCCAATATAGAACTTAGACACATCCCATGTAGCCACATGGTGAAGGAATATGAAGGGCATACTTTGTAATCTAGTCTCATACTTAACTTCAACTACTTTCCCTTACAATACTCACTCGGTGATAGCCTTCGTTCTCATAGAGTAATGCATACATTAGGTTCACATAAAAGGGTTCCATAACAAGTTCATAACCCAATTACATTTACCCTAGCAAGAAAGGTACACTAGAGATACCTCACAATGGCGAAAAGAAGCTCATGATGAGGATTAATCTGATTTCGATCCATCCAACTAACCTTAAGTCCATCATTCCTTTACTTTGAAGGATACCATTACCGATTACACTTCAACAATCTTAACCTTACCCTTAAGTCAAGGTTTGCACATAATACACTCTCATATCATCATTTAAAGTCAAATGTCATTCATACATTCGATAGTAAGAGTTGTAACACCATAAATCAAGACATCGCATATTCATAATCGTATATTCATCAATGAAGAGATACAAGTCAATAAAGACAAGGTATCACATACTTCACTTTTAAAAAATAATACAAGTCATTCTAGAAATACATCTAAAATAACCTAACATCTCCAAGGCATCCTATATATCATCATAACATCATTAATATACTCGAGATAGACTCATAAAGTCAATTAGGAATAACCAAGAATTAACCTAACACTATACTCATAATGTCAAGTCAAAGTCTAATATGATCACGTAAGCTAACATAAGTAGATGAATACATTTATGACTATATAACTTCACATATAGATAGATAATGTCATGCTTCAGATAATCACACTACACAAATAGCCACATACCTTCAAGTAGTTTCCAATAAGGCCATGCTCATAATATTGAATAAAGTAACGCCGACAAGTCCACATCAATTGCTAGTAAAACACATAACATCGCCACAATAAGTGGACCATACCAATAAAAATATAATCGAAGTATAAATAATATAAAATTAAGGAAAATGAGGAAGCATACATTCATCCCCTCTTCCACATTTCAATTCAATGCCAAATCAACCAATTCAACATCACAAGGCCCTTACCAACCCGATGACCATGACAATAATTCAAAGCAATACCATAAACTCCCTGAATTTACATCAATTCAAGCTATGTTAAATATAATATCAATTATATATCAATTGAATACAATTCTTATATCATTAGAGCCCATAAGATACTACACATACAATTATTCAATATTAGCTTAATATCAAGTATCCCACATTATAGTTAATAAACATGGATTCATCAATTTACATGGGTTAATATGTAATTTAGATTGGAATCATCAATACATTATCAATTAGTTCATAATTCAATGTTTACAAAACATTTATGCAAAAACCCTTGGTAGAATCATTAAATTGGATAATTTACTTTAGAAAACTTTGAAAAACAGTTTGAGAGTTGGGCTCCTTGATTAAACGAGTTTCAAGGATCAAAATCCATAACTCAAGTATGATAATTCTTCATTTTGATGATGAATTTCTACACAAAAACCCCTCACAAAGCTGCCTCTTCAAATTGGACTTCAATGGAGGTTTTTTGGGATATTACGAAGTGTTTTGGGTTTATGATTTTGAAGAATGAAGTCTTCCATGTGATTACCCTCTATATACTCAATTAAAATACCCAAATAACCCTTAAATAACCTTCCATGACTTATTTTAGAAGGGTGAATTACAATTCACCCCTTGACTTAACAACAGACCTGCACAGGAGAATAGGTCGTGCGAACAACTTGCCCTTGACGGGGCGTCACCACCTCGACGGGACGTCACAGGCCTCTGTCGGTGGCAACACTGGATGAACAAGCTTCCATTATTCACACAAGGCTATGTCCCTCAGGATAGGAACTTTTGACGGGGAGTCACAGCCATGACTGGCCGTTAACTGCTATGTCGCCATGTTCTGCCTGGGTCAGCCTGCACACTAATTTTTGGTCCTTCCTTAAGTACCCTTTGATGGTTCTTGGGGATAATTTCCGGGACTTCTCCAACCCAAATAGATGGCTCTATAACTTACATCTCTCACAAGATTTCAATCAAAAAAAACGAACACTAAACTTAACGAAACACGCCTAGACGTAACCAAGTCAACTCAAGACCATACTCTCTTTCGAACACTTTGAGGTTCTTGGTCGTTTGAAACTTCAAATTCTCGAACTAAACTCTAAACACTGCCTATCCAGGCTATAATACTCATTTAAGAACCTTAATAGACCATGAAACACAAAGAACACATAAATCACATGTTAGAAATTTAGGTGACTTAGCCTAAAAACTTCTTATTTGTCCCTGACGTAGTACTTCCAACACCTCTAATTTATTTTATCTCAACGCCTATTACCATATATTATACATATTTACGACCTCAGAACATTAATACCAACATGTTAGGATCTATTTAACCTAGATCATCTTCAGGGTCTTACAATCTCACCCACTTGGACAACATTTGTCCTCGAATTACATTTGCCACTCTCCAAACACTTCCAAGATTACAAACTCATCTAGAAGCTAATAAACATTCCGTACAACACGTATCCAAGAAGAAAACATCAATTTCACATATTCAAGAGATTCACAACACAACAAGAAACTAGAAAACAATTCTATAACTCATTATGCTACAAAATCACATCCTTCAATCCAAATAGTTAAACCTCATTTTATTCTTAATATCCTACTCATATAAATAATTTCTAAACACATCACAATATTTTTAGGCAAACCAATAAATTTGTCATTTTCCCAAAAATATGGCAGAATGCAGTTTTTAAAGCAACAATGGTTTTTAAGCAATTTTTCAAACAATCACATTTTAAGAAATTCCTGATATAATATGCGAATATGCAAATTACATCAGATAACACATCTTACAACATAAGAATTGCTTCCACTAAACACACAATGCAAGAAGCAAAGTTAAATAATTCATTTCAACCCGATTCCTAAACACCATGCACAATCAATTAATTCACTCAAGGACTTCTATCCCCATATCTTACAACTCTTCAAAATAAAAAAGACTTACCCACATCATCAGACTCTCCTTCTCATCCGGCGTCTCTCCACTCTAGAACGGAGTGCATAGAACCGTCTCCTTTGTGAAAGCATCATCTTTTGGAAACCAGGAGCATCTTGCTTACCCTCTCTAACCCTAAAGCAATCATCGACAATCGTCTCACTTGGTCCCGATCTTTACCACAACCAGAAGCAACTCCCCTCCCGGTACCCAATAGACACTCACCATAAGTTTTCTTCTTGACACATTTACCAAGTACGGGCTGCCATCCTTGGACCACCTCCTTTCTCACCTCTTGAAAGTACACTCCTAGTCCTCTTTGTCTGAAACCTAGTTTGAATCTTGAGCACACAGAACCAACTCCTTTTAAATTTATATCCATCCTCGCTATTTTTGAGACTATTAATTGATTGTGCTACACCACGAGCAGCGCGGCCCATATCATCAAATGCAACATAGCGGGACGACTTCTTCCACCACTAATTCGGCTACGCCCATCACAAATGACTCTTTCAGTCTCTTGGATTGGACAAAAGAGAAATGGGCGTACCTTGATAAGTTGAGAATTTCAAAGAGTACTCCTCAACACTCAGATTGCCGTTGCTTGATATTGGTAAACTCCTGCCTCCACCTTAATTTCTCTCTGCCTCTCTCCGGGGGAAGTACATACCAAGAAAGATTCCTTAAAAATATTAAATTCTCTTCAGTAGGACCTTATCCTTGGGTCCTATATCCTTTCAGTGATGTACCAAATTTGAGAAACAATCCCTCAATCTGTACGAAGCCAAGTCCTCCTTCTCTCCTAATTAACCACGGCCCTGCAGCTGGCAAAAGCTGTTTTACACACTCATCAAGAAACCTCTAGGGGTCTTATTTACCTTAGATGCCAAGACAGATATGAGGATACAACAATCATCCTCACCACAATCTCTCACACCTAGCTCATAGTGCCTCGAGAACCTAGGCATAATATTCAAATCATCTTGCCTAGTCTCGACTACTGGCTTTAAGCAATCAAGCCTCTTTAATCCCCCATATAGAGACATCCGCGAAACCTATATAACCCTCCTTCCAATTAGAATAGAACACCTTATGGAGACCTTGGGCATCTTGATGCACCTTGAACTCCTTGCCCACCTTGAGGAACCATCTCTCACACTTAAACTTGCTCAACCTTGAGGGCTAAACTTCCTCACTTCACCCTCATCCGTCTGCTCACCTTCTAAGCTGCCATTCTTCTAGTATTGCAGCTCCTAGCAATAACACAAGGAAACTAATAAGAGGATACTCAAAGACATTTACTCTACCGCGGACGTAGGATTAGAAAGAAGGGAAACTCTATTGTCCTCATAGCCTTCGTCCAGAGATGTATCACGACACACACTTGAGGGTCAAGACTCTACCTCTAGACGTGATAGATGAATTTCTTTAGACCTAATATAACGTTCACACTATCTTGATACAAAGCTTGTCACTCCCTAAACCCATACCCTAGAAATTGAGGGTACAATCTTTAATTGTAAACGGCGTCATCGAACACTCGGAGTTCTTAGACAAGCCTCTTTCATATCATATTTGTTGCATACACATAGTTAAAAGTATGTGGAATTAAACTTTGTCAACCAGACATATATCGTGTTTCACAATATCTTTATGATAACAGTTAATCGTCAATACTAGTTTCAAATCTCATCATCTTAATAGACCAGACTACTTGGGACAAACGGCCCATCCTTTCAAATAGGAATATCGAAATACTTAGTCTATTAAAATACATCAATAATAACCATAAAATACATATTATGCCCCTCGATCAAGTTGGACATACTTCACCCAACTTCTCTTAAACATCTTCTAAGTAAAAGTCTTACTTAATCAAAGCTCGCACCTACCAAGACTATATAGATAGATAAAAGCATGAAGTAAGTACCCCACATGTACTATGTTAAACATATGCATAAAAGTCATGAAAACCGTACTTTAGTTTGAATAGGCAATCTTTTCATTTATAAAAAAAAAAACAGATATTTAATCAACTAACATCATAAATAAATTTTGAAACACATAAAGAAAATTCTTAGCAGTAATTTCCGTCCTCACGTTTAAAGTCATCCTAAGATTCACTAAGGTCACCACAAAAGCGAGTAACCACCCATACAACCCCATCTCTAGATTTGCCAAAACGACACTTAAGATTACCTAGTATGAGTCCATACAACTTCCAAAACATCATAGATAACATCACGTAAGATTCTCCAAGGTGAACTCTACGTCTCACTTGAAGTGATTTTTTTAAACGCGACCGACACCTTGAGTGATTTGTGACGCGACTCGCCCTTTAACCCTTGCCACACATTACTAGATCGTATCAGACTCCCTAAATAGATCATTCTCACATAATTACATTCAACGCTTAGGTGATTACATTCTCCCTTCCAAAGGCTATCAAAGACCTACTTAAGTAAATTAAGAAGATAACGTCAATAGTTACCTCTTTGAGATTACCTAAATAGTCCTTAGGACTACGTAACACTTAGATCATGTCTAGAAAATCAACTAACTTCACTAACTAGAGTCATCGTCAAGACTTCCAAAGATAAGAAGAAGAGATTATCCCCTTTTGCCCTATTAACACTTTAGCGAAGGAATCTTAACACTCACTTTATATATGTAACCATTTATTTACATACTTCTTCACATAGTCATTATTTCATTAGTTCCACATTAAGACTTATTCATCACATAAAGATATTCAAATAATGGTCTTGGACAAGACATAGGAAATCCACATAACACCCTCAAAAAGTCTAGTGTGCAAGTGTCTAAAGAGCATCCCAGAGCCACCCAGCAAACTCCATACAAAACTCCTCTAATGCTCATAGGTCTTCCGTATGATGATAATAGTGCAATAATCGACATAAAGACCATGAATCTAGACATGGAATCCGTAGATTCTACACCTAACTCCATGAACCGTTGTCCTAATTGCCCCAATGTAGAATGGTTAAACCCATCCCATGTAAGGCACATGGGTTAGGAATATGAATACATGTTTTGTAATCTAGTCTCATAATGAACTAGAATTACTTTCCCTTCATAAGTTACTAGGTGCTAGCTTCGTTCTCATGAAACTTCATACAATTAGGTTCACATAAAAGGGTTCCATAGAAAGTATAACCCAATTACATTTACCCTACCAAGGAAGGTTCCACTAGGGCCTAACCTCACATGGCGCCAAATAAGCTCATGAATCACTTTTCGAAGGATTAATGTATTCATTCCATAAAATAACCTTAATTCAATCATTCCTTACTTCGAAGACACCATAACGCTTTATGGCTCACAATCTTAACCCTTATACCCATAATTCAAGGTTTTCATTCACATAAATAGCCTCTCATATCATCATTTAAAGTCCCCTGTCATTCATAAAATCAAGACAAACATTTCTACAGACCCTAAATCAAACATTCATATTCATAATCGTATATAACATCAAGCAAGAGTACAAGTCAATCCAGACACGACAATCACATATCAACATACTCTTCACTTTTTCCCATAAATACAAGTCTATATAACAACCTTCTAAAAACAACCAAAAATCTTCTACCATCCTATATAGCTCATAATTCCATTAATAGACCCACTGATTCATAAGGTCCTTAGGAATATAAACCAGAGACTTAAACCTAACACCTATACTCATAACTGTCAAGTCAAAGTCCGAAACAGATCACTTAAGCAACATAAGTAGAATAATACATATATGACTGTAATAACTTAACAGGTAACGTAGATCATGTCATGATTCCCCATAATCAAAAATCAACCCAAATATTCAAATACTTCAAGTAGTTGACATAAAGGCCATGCTCATATATGGATACAGTAACAAACACCGCCAATGCCATGTAAATTGCAAGTAAAACACATAACCCCGCCACATAAGTGGACCATACTACACATCATTCCTCTTCCCCACTTCAATTAATGCAAATCACCCATTCAAGCATAACAGGAGGCCCTTACCCATTGCCATGAACAATAATGCAAAGGCAAACCCAAAACTCAATGATCTAACCTCAATTCAATCTAGATTTAACAATCTAAGAACAATTTAATATAAATGAATACAGTTCTATATCATTAGAAAGCCCATAAGAAACTACTAACACTTCATACATATTAGCTTAATATCAAGTAACCCACATTATAGTAAAACTAGGGTTCATCAATTTACATGAGTTCTTAGGTAATTTAGATTGAAATCTTCACTAAAATTTCAATTCTATCATAATTCAAATGGTTAGAAATCACTTTGTTCAAGAACAATGGTAGAAATCATCAAATTGCACAAATTCCCATTAGACAACTTTGAAGAACATCTTAGAGTTGGTCTCCTTGATGAAACGAGTTTCAAGGATCAAAAATTCATACCAAAGGATGATATTATTCACTTTGATGAAATGTTGACACAAAACAACTTACCAATTAGTAGACTTTTCACTGAAGGTTTTGGTATATTTTCTAAGTTTTTGGGTTTATATTTTTTGAAGAACGAAAGTCTTCCATGTATCACCCTTTATTACTTAATAAAAGACCCAATGACCCTTAAAAATAACCGTCCCATGACTTTTTTATAAGTGGGGTGGCATTTTAATAAAATCACCTGTTTGACTAGGCAGCAGACTCCTGCGCGGGTGGATAGATGTGGGAAAAATTAATAATATAGTGGGGGTCATCACCGTATTCTTCAGAGGTGTCTGTGTTCCTCTCCTTTTCCGGGGGTATCAACACCTCGATGGGCCGTCACACGCCTCCGTCGGTGGCAACAGTGGTTGGACAAACATCCATTCTTAACCCAAGTCTAAGTCCCTCATTATGGGACCCTTTGACGGGGAGTCACAGCGATGACGGGCTGTTGACTGCTCCGTCCCCAGGGTCTGCTTGGGACAGCCCGCACCACTTATTTTTTGTCCTTCCTCAAGGAACCTTTGATGGTCCTTAGGGATAATTTCCCCGACGTTTACAACCCAAATAAGATCGTCTATAAGTTTAACACCTCTCACAAGAATTTCATACAAAACGAACACGTAAAACGCGATGAAACACGCCTACACATACAAGGTCAACTAAAGACATATCTTTCAAACACCTGGCAACTTGTTCGGCGTTTGAACTTCAAAATTCTAGAAACTCTAACAACTGACTATAATGCTATACATAACTAGTAAGGAACATTAAAAAAACATTTTAAACACACATAAAACACATAGAAAAAACACCACATGTTTAGACATTAGGTGACTTAGGTCCGTCAAACTCTTGTCGTCCTCTGACGTTTGACTGTGCAACAAGCAACCTCTAATATTTTTAGCTACTTTCCCTATACCCATAATCTTATACATATTTTAGTACCTTATAAACTCAATACTAACGTAATAGGCTATAGTTAGCTGATCATCTTCGTGTCTTACCTTAGTCTTGAAAGAGTTTTTTCCCAAGCTTGGTTTTTAACTTCAAACAACCTGCTGCTTCCAACCTTACTTAATAGAGTTATTGAAAATTATGGGTTAGTACCAATAATTTACTAATATAAAAAATGCAAAAAAAAATTCAAAAAAGGGACATTTCTTATAATACACTTTCAGGAACATTTAATAAACAATCATGAATGAAAGTAAAAACAACATAAGGACCATCATTTAACACTGTGGAAAAAGGATTCCATAAATTTTAACCAAAAAGTACCATTTTATAGTAAACTAACTAAATGTTAGGCCGTGAATCCCTTAGCATTACACTGAATTCATTTTAATCCCAACCTTGCAAACCTTTTGAAAAAATTCATCAGGACCCACATAACGAGGGCTCAACTTCCTTTTCTTACCAAATCTGACCACCCATTTCATAGGTGTAATTTTTTTATACACCTTATCACCTTCTTCAAAACTGTTACTAAATCTCTGGTCTAGTTCAGCATATGACTTTGAACTGGCTAAAGGTTTTTTTTCAAGGCGATCCTTTAATATGAACTTCTCAAAGCTCTTATAAATCCAATTCAGGACCCAAAAGGAAAACTCCCCACCTCAAACCATCCAAATATGGAGATCTAACACCTTACCATACAGGCTCGAATAATGAGCCATAGAATTATGATGAATGGTAACTATTGTAGTAAGAAAACTCCACCAAAAGCAAGTCCTGTATCCCCAATTTCCCTATGAAATAAATTGTACAATCTCTAAGAAAGCATATCTCAAGGTTTGATAGTAACCTAAACGCTGACCATCCGTTTGAGGATAAAAAGCGGTGCTTGGCTTCACCTTGGTACCCCACCGTCTTTGAAATGACCTCCAAAACCTAGATGTCAATTTTGCAGCCACATCAAATATGATGGATAATGGAATACCACAGTGACACACAATCTCATCTATGACGATCCTTGCATAATTCTCTGCTGAGTAAGTAAAGTTGAAAGGAATAAAATGAGCGATTTTGTTGCAACAAAATCCACACCCCCATATGAGTAATATTTGTTTTGTGTCCGAGAGTACCTACCCAAAATCTATATATAAAAATGTGTTCCTCCCACCATACAAAGTAATAAGGGGGTGTGGCGAAAACCGACAGGGGGGGGGGGGGATCAATGACCGACCGATAAAATGTTATTGGTTATTGTTATTGGTTATGGGTTTTTAGTGGGTTTTTAAAAAAAGAATTATTGGGTTTATTGGTCGGTTTTCCGGTTTTTCCTATGTGTTATTGGGTAAACCGATACCGCATAGATGGATAGTGTTTAGCTACTTGACCCTTCCTACTATTAACTATACCATCATTTATACAATAAATAGATTAAAAATATTAGCTTTTCGGGCTAGCGATTTTTTGGTTAGGAAATTGATGAGAACTTGTTGATTTATCGTGGATCAAGCACCTGTTCAGATTGTCCTCACTGAAACTTTTATTTTAGTTTTAAATTCTAGTTCGTAATTGAGGAGATAGCTTTTCAAGTTTTGTGAATGTTTAGTAATTGATCAACATTCAAAGTTTTTCTATTAATGTTTGGTGGTAAGTTGGTCCCTTAATTAATAACATACTACATTATTTTTTTGTCGACATTTTCTTATGGTTTAACCGAACCGAACCGATAATCAACCAACCGCTAAACCTATAACCGATAAAAAATTGCTTATGTGGTTTGTTATTGGGTTAGCATATTATAAAACCGGAACACCGATAAACCGAACTCGATTATATATAAAACCGAACCGAACCGACCGATGTGCACACCCCTACAAAGTAAGAACTTGGATTCTGTGGAACTAAAACCACCCGGCTTTTGGTGTTCGTCTTTCTTTGAATGCAATTTCGACACTTATCAACAAAATGTTGCGATTTCCTTATTCAAGGTTACCCAAACAAACACCAAACCCGCTTTAGGGTATGGTACATCATATTGTCGAGCACCTGGATGAATGGAGTAACGGGATCCCATGAGCTTCCTCAAGAATTTGATTTCTTAAAGCCAAGATCATTGGAGACACCAACACTTCCTGAGACCTCAGAAACATCCACCCCTAAGAGAATGACGCAATTAAGATTACTAGTAATCGACTCCTGCACTCCATAAAAGGTTGATCAAGGTATTTCATGGACTTCACCTCAACTACCAAGATGACTCGGAGTTATGATGGACTATAGAACAACCATATGGAGAATCTTCACATCTAACACCTAAACGATCTGACCTATGAACATGTTTTACTACGTATTTTTTTACTTCTTCTACATGAGAGACACTACCCATGGTCATATGAATTAGAGAATCCGCAACCAAATTAGCCTTGTCGGGGTGGTAGAGAACACTCATGCATAATCCTTCAATAATTCCAACCAGCTTCTCTGTCGGAGATTCAACTCCTTTTGAGTAAACACATAATAAAGAATCTTGTGGTCAGTATACACATAAACATGGACACCATACAAGTAATGCCTAGACATTTTCATAGCAAATACCACGGCCGCTAAATCAAGATCATGAGTTGGATAATTCTTCTCCATGCACATTATGTTGTCTAGTGGCATAGGATACTACTTTCTCATGTTGCATTAGAACAGACACCAACCCCACTCAGGATACATAATAATTGACAACGAAGCCCTTGGTACCCTTCGTTAAAGTCAACACTGGAGCGGAAGTAAGCCTATTATTCAATATTTGGAAACTTCTCTCACATGCCTACGACCACTGAAATTTCATACTCTTTTGGTTTAACTAGTAAAGGGAGATTCAATGGACGCAAAACCAACACTCTAGAGGCAAGAAACTTCTAATGTATGTTGGAATCAATGTCCTAGGCCAATTTTTCACCGCCTAAATTTTTATTGGATCAACCTTAACACCCTCACAAGAGATGATATGACCAAACAACGCCATCGACCCTAACCAAAACTCACATTTGCTACGTTTGGAATAATACATGGCTTCTTAGTACTGAACACTAGCCTCAAATGGTCCATGTTTCACCCCCTCATCAACTCGAAATATACCATATGTCGTCATGAAGACATGACAAATGAATCTAGGTAACTTCAAAACAACTATTATTCATGCGACCCTAAACGCTGCCCCGGGGCATAGTGAGACAAAAGGACATAAAGAAGAATCCATGACAATATCTAGTTCAAAGCCATTTTTGTATATCTCACCGTCTACACGAAGTTGGTGATATCCCCCACCCGATGCAGTCAATCTTAGCAAGTACTTCCCCTTGGAGTTTCCTCAAACAAGTCATCAATATGAGGGAAAGGATTACCTGTTATTAATAGTGGATTTAATGATTTAGCGTAATCAAACCACAATCTTGGAACCCATCACCATTCTTCTCACAAACAAAGCCGGAGGACCCCCATAGAATACTAGGTCTATAAAGCCTTTTTATGTCATAAATCTTCAGTTTAGCCTTCAAGTTTTCAATTTTGCTGAGCCAGACAATAGGAGGACTTAAAATTGGATTGGTATCCAGTACGCAAGTCATACAAAAAAGAAAACCACTTCCCATTTGAGAAGGGATTTCCCCGGTAGATCATTAGGAATCCTTCAAAATTCCCTTATTTGCGGGGATAACACTATGGGGAGTATTTCGTGAGACTAAATATTTTTACTCTTACAATGTGGATATAGACACCCTCTTAATATCATTTTAACAAGCTTAAGAAAAGAGATGATACGACCTCTAGGAATAGATCCCCCACCCTCCACCTGTCTACTCTAAGACTGGCTCATTGGAAAATTTACTTGACAATGCCATTCTACAATCAATGGAAGCAAACCACTCATGCACCAATCCAATCCGGCTAGAAAGCATCAAAATCGACCATATCCATTCTAATAATTAAACATGAGAACTCTATTGGGAACCATTATAACGACAATTTTATATACCCTTTTTTTGCTACTACTACTCACCTACCAGTAGTTACCCTGAAAGTTTCATTTTATATCGGGCAAAATAATCAAATCTTTATGAGCTATCAAGGGAGTAACAAGATATATTAGAACCCTAATAAAAATAAAGCAGATACATTCGATAGAAAGACTTGTAAATAACAGAACGGTAACCACATCGAGAGAACTTTCTGTTGACCCCGTAGAGCGAAGTGGGCCAAAAAAATAAAAATGGTACTTCTTTTTGAGGATTCACTTTTAACGCACTAACTGTGAGTCTACCCACTAACCTTTCCTTACCCCCTTCCACACTAAAGCAAATTGCCTGCCCACAAGGGCAATTCACTAATGTTTTTCTCCGTCGCACACTGTTGTACTAGTTACTTTGTTGTTTGGTGAATCTACCTCTTCCCTTTTAGAGTTAGGTTAACACCCTATCACACAAGCTTGGGTAAATTTTGTTTAGGACTTGGATTAGAAATCCACTTCTTTAATATACAATCTTCTTGAATATCAAGCCTATGCTTTGAAGAACCACAATCATAAGACCTTGCCATCTTTGCATCTCTACTCATTCTCTTAACCCTTGTCTCTTCCATTTGTTGAGTATGAACCCTGAGACGAGAAACATTTATATTATCGTGTAGCATAGTTGAAACACATTCTTTCTTCATATCATCCACACAGGTAATGAGGACCTTCACAAAGAGTCTCTTTTTCACTCCTTATGTCTTAACCCCATCTAAAGGAGCATACTTTTACAATTTAGTAGATTTCAAAGAGTAGTCAAAGTACACTCGTACCTCCTTGACAAAGGTTGATGAATTCTTCCACTTTTGATTCCCTCTTCTCCCAGAACCTATCAAGAAAAGCCTTCTTGAAAATATCCCATGCCACCGGTCCACCTCTTAAAGGCCTATAGTCTCTCAATTGGACATACCAAGTTTGGGAAACATATTTGAGTTTGTAAGTGTCTAGCTCGGCATTCTCACTAGTAGTCAACCACATAACATAGAGAATCTTATATGTTTCAACAATGAACTCTTGGGGGTCTTCCTCAACTTTGGACCCATAGAAAGTAGGGGGATTTATCCTTGTGAAATCCCTAAAAAGGGAGGACATGGTACTAACATGTTGGTTTCCTCGGGGTAGAATCTCCCAGTTAACATAGGCCGTCATGGCTTGTCCTTGAGTAGTGATTGCTTATGCTTGTGTAGTAACTGCTTGGGCCGTTAGTACAAAGGCTAACCTTACGTCCCCATCCGACAAGCCGGAGGACTGGCCGGAGCTCGATAATCATTAGCAAGTTCTTCAAGATCAGGATCTTTATTGCCACGAGGAGGAACTCATGCATTAGAAATCTCTTCATCGTGTCTTTGAGTGGCAGTTCTTTAAGTATTCATTGCCTATAATCACAATAAAAGGATCAAATGCTAAGGGCCAATATAGTCAAGACTCTAGAGGCACAATATTATATTTCCAAGAAAAGGAGAGTTTCATTAACATCTTATAGTTTCCTAATCATAAGTGTGACACTCTTCACAATTATGAATAAGAATCTACATAGACGTGGTTAATTGAGACATCAACTCCAAAGAAATTTAACCTCCTACTCTGATACAAAATTTGTCCAGTCCGGAAGGCACCCCATAGACGTAACCGATGTTGACATCCTCGAAAAGGACTAACATTATCCTTTTGGCTTACATCATTACATTCATAGGTTAAAATTTAGGAAAATTTAATAATTTCATCTTCTATCTTCATGAGGTTTAAATTGAACGCCGCATACTTATTCTTATGAGTAAAACATAGAACCCCTTTTTAAATAAAATTTACATGTCTGTCCGTTCTTTTATCGCACATTATGTGTAAATGATATACGTGTGTATATATAATATAGATATAGTATCTCTCTCTCCTCTCTCTTCTCTCTCTCTCTCTCTCTCATCACCGGTCTCCCAATTGGGCCTAGGTCCCCTCCTATCCTACCCTCAATCGCCACATCATAGGTTATAACAATCTTAAACCCCTCAATAGTGTCCTTTACAATAAAAACTATTCAACATCCAAATGCTAGAAAGTGGCATTGTCCTCGAAGTAGTGAGGACCTACCCAATTTGGAGAGTGAGAATTCCAAGCCTTTTTCAATGTCATCACAAACCCTTCAATAGCCGGTACCTAAAATATTGGGGGAAAAGGGATAAATTGGGTTAGAACATCACTTGTACTAAGTAGTGGACCATATGCACACACCACATAAAATCATGCTAAAGAGGGACATTTCCATTACATCTAATGTACGTTGAAAAGCATATGGACATACTTGAAACCAATAAAGTCAAAGAGTACTTTATTCATTCTTGTCAAGACCTAGTGCTCACAAGACAACCAATACCATTCTAGTTTTAAGTCAAAACATGCCATATGCACAATTGACCACATAATCAAGACCATCTATATCAGTCATAACCATCGACACACATGTATAGAGAATCATAACATCATAACCAAGAAATAACAATTCTTCATTAACAACTCATTAAAGGTGCCCAAAGTTCAATGACTAACCAAACGCCCATAAACCTTAATCAAGCGAGTAAACCTTAACAAGAACCATAAAGAATTTCCACTTCAACATAACCTACCATTAGTAGTACATAACATCAATGCTTAGCATGAGACCAAAGCACATGTTCACAAGTGAAACGAATGACATTAATAGTGTCCATCAAGCATGTAAAAAACCATTATATACATATCATTCATATATAAGCCTATCTCATAATAACATCCCTTCTAAACCTTCCCTGAAGGATACTAGTGAATGTATAGGTAGAGTCCCCACAACACCACTACCTAGACTAAGACAAACCCCTTAGGTCATCCTAGTCAGTGTTCATTCCATTATTTCATTTTTACCTTTTGGGAAAATCTTGCCTTAATTGAGACCACATTAGCTAATGTGGAATCCTACATCATGGAACCGTAAATCGAAAGAAGGCGGACTACTTGCCAAGGTAGTACAAAAACATGGACATAGCATCTACATGAATCCACTAGCTAGTATTCTTATTGGGGAAACATATTTCATGAACTAGACTGTATTGGAACCTCTTTATGTCATGCATATAAGTATCCCATCTCCTGATACATTAGTGATCTCCTATCGTTGGAAGGGACACTCTACACTCTAGTTCACTAGGTGCTAAGCTAGTGTCCCTTTTGAAATGTCTTGAATGCCTTTATTAATCATCATAGATTAATATATATCATAGGGTTTATCCCTTATATAATCATCATCATAGCTCAATAAGAATTGCATGAGTATTGTCTTTTCATAACAATTTATACATGTGAGGTTAGCACATTTGCATAATTACTTCTTGATAAGGAAATTGGTAAGTTATCACCATACTTATAACATTTACATCTTAGCCAAAAAATCAAAAAACATAATTCAAGACATTCAAATTCAACACCATACCAACCCTAATTAATCCTTAATCTACAGGTATTCTCCCTTACTCTTTCATCCACTACCTAGCAAGGTAAAGCATAAATGAAGTAACATCGATTATATCCACTAGACTTCCCAATCTCTTCATCAGCCAACATCCTGGGGTTTTACCATCCACCAATCAATTTCCACCCAACACTAGGAGTACACCAGTAACCTATCCAATCTAAGAAGCAATTATATCATCACCATCCAAATAAACTTCTATTCATCACTTAGGGTTTAAAGGGGGAGGTTAAATCATGAATTCTTACAAAAATTGTTTCTATCCACCAATACAATGTCCACTCTCTGTGTACGTCCATCATATTGAATAAGAAGATACACAATCTACAATATTCGTAACTCCACGCCCCCGTACTCCAACTCCCCCCCTTTCAATTAATATATGTAAGACCAGGTTTAGTGAATTGGGGAAAGGACATAATCTATACAAAATCCCACAATTAACATCAATTACACAATAGTCAAAAATAGACTAGTCATAGAAAATCCTAATTCAACACAATCAATCAACAACTTTGACTATAGGAGAAAAACAACTTGTAGGGAAAAAACCTAAGAATATGGGTAATTGAAATTCAACTTTGAGAGAACCTCTTAGGGAAAGGAATCCCAAGAGTGAATAACTCATACTTTAATGGAGCTTTGGCAACGAAAATTAAGTGAAAACCTTGGAGATTTTCTTTCTTCCCAGAATTCTTGTTCCTTCTTCTTCAATGGAGGATGAATGCAGAGAAAGAAAATAGAGAGAGGTGAGAGCAATTTGGGTTTCAATTTGAGCTGGAGTTTTGGGGTTGGAAATTAATGGAAATTGACCTAAAGTCAATGTATAGTCCAACCCAAAAATAGCCAAACTACCACTCATTAGGTTTGACTTCCAAAAGGGAAGTCCAACTTAACTTCACTTTGAAGCCACCGTCCATCACCACACCCCACTTCACAATCCGTGAATTGTACAACGGACCATGGTGGTGGTCGTGGAATGGTAAGGCAGTACCTCTTTACAGAGACCCTTTCCATTTTTCCCACATACGATGGACCACGAAGAACCTTTCTCCCTTCCGTGAAGATGCACCACGGCCCGTCAAGTGGCTCTTAAAGCTATTAGGAAGTAAATCCACAATGCCTTGCAAAATTCTCCTCATTTGGCTAAGGAACTTTCACGACGCAACCCTTCCTTCAGTCAAGTGCACCACGAGACGTGAAGTGAATCGTGGTACCTTGGACAGTTGCTAGTTCAATTTAAAAAAAAGATAACGAAAAAAAAAAAAATCCATTAACGCCATGGCCAATTCCCGTTCCTTCTCTCCGCCCTTGTTATTGCTTAAGGAGTCGGTTCTCCTTACTGTTTGTGCTTTGCCCCTCTGCCTGCACCTTTCTTGCGGTTTTCTCCTTAGGATTTCGTTTTCCCCTTCTCTTAATCTCTGTTTTGGCCTCCTCACTTGGCAGTTCTTCTTTAAGTCCCTCTTAGGAACCTAAATTCACCATCACCATCTCTCCATGAATAATCAATAGTTACTTCTATAAAACCATCAAAGCAACACATAAGTCCAAGTTACAAATTTTACCGTTTCATGGACGCTCCTTTACGTTTTAACTAAACCCTCCAAATGTTTTTATGTACTTCATTATGACCACTCAAACCATTGTTCTGGACCCCTTAAATGACTCATTTTTAAGCTATTAGATTAGGTTACATTGTTGGAGTATAAACAAATTGGCAATTGTTGACAGTTTCACACACCCTATAGGAAACTTCCATTAGGTTAATCCATCCTATTAGGGTCCTTACTTTACTCTCGGGGGGGGTGCCATTGTCCATTTAATTTAGGGAAACTATCCTTACCACCCGAAGTGCCATTATGCTAAACAAGGAATTTTGTGTTGTCTTATACTACAAACCAAGGGAAGTTTTGTACTTTGTAAAGTAACATTAAACATCATCAGAATATTAGGTGTAATCACTTGCTAATCATATGGGGAAAGCATAAGTTTTATGGAATTGAGAGTAAATTGAAACCCCTCTTTAAGGTAGGCCTATAGAGGCATTAAAGTTATCCTTATGGAAGCCCGCTTTATCAATTGAGGATTGTAGTTATCACTCTTTAGGAGTTATGTTGCACAATCGCTTCCCCACATTAGAAGGGGTATTACCCCTCATCTAAGTTCAGTTGGGTGCTAAACAAGATCCCTTCATTGAAGCCTTTATTAAATTACTTTACAAAAGTTTAGGCTTTAGGAGATACTTCCTCCCATATGCTTATCTAACTCGTTCGGTCATAGATGATAGTTCATACCAACCCTAATCATGAGTAACAGTTCCTTTCATATTACTATTGACATATTTATTCCACGAACCTGTCCTGATCTTAGGGGGGTGGCCCCTTCCTAACGAGGGAGGATAAGGTCCACTAACGGTCCCTCATGGGTGGATGCCTCCATGACAACAAAATTGTGTAGAGAAATTTTCCATGATGGCCCCAAGTTCCCCCTAAACTATGTTCCCACGTAGGAGATAGCCAAGTGAAATGCACTTAGTGGCTATCATGTGTTAATGTTTCTAACCAATTCCTCTAGTAGCAACACTTCCATTGTTGTAAACGCTTACAAAACCACACAAATATGCATGTTTAGCACCAATGGTCTTAGTGTCGGTTAAGGCTATAGCTTCCCTAAAGTAAAATGGAAAATGGAAGTAAATGACTAGGATTCTAAATAGATGACGTAAGTGAGGTTATTTAGAATAGGTGGATGTAATGAACCCATCTAGACATTTTACAAGTAGCTCCTTAAGAAGTCCTAGGAAGGTGACCTAATGTTTATGATTATGGGTATGTCTTTATGCATGTCATGGTAGTATTTGTCTAATTGTTATGAAGATGTGCATGTAGTGATTCTATATGATGCGATCTTATCCTTATATGCATTATCTTTGTGTAAATGACTATATGATGAAGGTGTTGTGTTAACATGAATGAAGTTGTCTTCACTTACTTGTTGATGTATGAATTGGGTGGTAAGGCTTGTGGTCTTATGATAGGCTTACTAAGTATGTGTAAGGTTCTGGGGATTCACATATACATTTCACTAGTAGACTTAGAGTAGGATAATTAGTAAGGTCTTATAATGAATTGATGTGAAGTTAATTTGGTATATATGCAAGTAGAATGTAACTTATTGTAGTAGTATTATGGTATTTTCTTAAATGTCTCTATGAGTACTATACTTCTATGATGGTAGGTGATGCCTTATGTATGATGTACGATGGGTTCCTGTTGTACTTAAGGTGATGCATTGCACCAAGTATCACTAGAGGGATTACTTGAAAGATTAATGACTTAAAAGAAGGAGCTTACTGTTAAGGTAAAGGAGCTCACTGTAAAGTAACCTCAATTATGGCTTAAATTATATATATGATATTATGTAATGTTTTGCCTTTGAATATGTTTATATGAAGTATGTGAATGACATAAATGCTATTGGATAAAGGTTTCATAAAGATTTACTCAAAAAGGCATGAAGTGTGATTTCAAGAATATGTCCCTTTTAAATGCATGTTTCTACATGGTTGCCATACTTAGTGCATTCTTGTACTAACTCAATTCTTCTCTACTTTTTACACAAAGTGAAGGTTATGCTTACTTAAAATATGCCTATATGATTGAGAAGCTTCATATGTGATTCCCAATTTCAAGGAAAGGAATCCTTAAGTCCAAGGATTCCTATGTTAAGTCTTTACTGTAAAGTATATAAATTTGTACTTATGTTTTATATCGTATGGTTCGTGTCCCTAATGTACTAAAATATTGTAGACTCTAACATGACCAATAGACTTAAGGTCTAAAGATGTATTATGACTTATGTTTTATATATATATGAAGTAAAGTTTCTACCATATGATGTGCTATGAAAAATTTTAAATTTTCCGCAAAATTTACTATGACAATGTGAAGAATGATAACTATGTGCTTGTATAAGACCTACGAGAGGTCATGTATGCCATTTTACTTCTTAGGGGTACTCCCAGGATGTGACATAAACACTTAGGGTAAGACATCCTATCCTTGTAAGCCTTGGAAAAGTTTGATGGAACTTTGTTGGGAACCCTTTTCTTGAACCTAGGCTAGTCTAGAATCTCAAACCCACTCTTGGAAGTACCTCCCTCTTATGACTTTGACCTATTACACGCCTTATTCTTCCATTTGAGTCTAGTATCTTCAAATTGTTTTGCACGAATCATCAACCTAGAGATATACATGTTGTCATAGAACATCGCCGAATGACACTCTTGTTATACCTCTAAAACAACTAAGGTTAAACTAGAGCCTAACGATTGTGTCTTAATATTTTGATGTGCCAAAAAGAGTTATAATAAATTTAGGATGCAGTGGATAAAGTTTCATTAAGTTTGGAGTACAAACATCCAAGAACGTCCATGACATTTGACAAGTTTGCCTTAAAACGCCCTTGGGTGTCTTAATGTGTTTTACTTAGTTTTATGTGGTTGTTTTGTATGAATTTAATGTTAGAGGTCCTAAATTTTTAAAGGAGCGTACTCGCGTTTGGAAACGGCCTGGCAGAAGTCCCCAAGGACCAACCAAGGGTCCTAGAGGAAGGACCCATCTTGGTGGCCAAAACTGCCTAAGGCAGTCCCACCTATGGAGGCAATCGACGCCCCGTATGTGGAGGGGTCGATGGGGACTTAGGAGTGGGAGATTTTCCATCAAAATACCAGCCTCTGACAAAATCCCCTGACCAACAGGATGGTCTGTTAGTTTGATGACGGTCTGTAGGTGATGAACCGTCTATGGTGGTCTTTAGCCTGCGCACTTCACTATTGAAGTCAAAACTCAAGATAGAAATCTGATTGAATATTGTTTGGTGATTCTTCATCTATTCTTCATCAAATTTGTGGTCTAGCATCAATCTTGGTATGGTTCTTGATCCTTGAAACTCTTTTCTTCAAGGAGCCAAACTTCAAAGTGATTTGTAAAGTTTTTCAAAGATGAACTTGTCAAATTTTGATAGTTATCCACGCGTTCTGGCATAAAACATTTTGAATCATTATGTATTGATTGAATGGATGTTAATTTGACGGTATTAGCCTAATTAATCTATGAACCCATGTAATTCATGAACCCTTGTTTTCGACTACTTTGTGGGTGACTTTATCATGCCTTAAAGCTTTTGAATTCTTATGTAGTTTGATTAAGGCTATTGAATTATGATAGAATCATGTTAAAATTGTTAGTATGATGCCCTAAATTCACAAATCTATGTTGAATTACCTTTGATTCATTGTCTAATTGTAATTATTGAATTGAATTGGTGATCATGGCTATGGATAAGGGCCTTTCAGTATTATTTTGGATGATTAGGCTATGGATTGATGTGGTGAGAGTGAATGGGTGGTATGTTGCCCTATATCTCTTTATTTTATTTAAATTAGGGCTTGAATTATGTTGTGATGGGTATGTTCCACTTATGGTGGTTGTGCTATGTGTTTTACTTGTAAATTATGTGGCCTCACGGCGTTACTTAATAAATTATGATAATAATGGCATTGTTACCATTTCTTGATATAATATATTATCAGTGTAGTAATTTATGTGAAGTAGGATCATATATATCTATATGTGAGTAATGTAAAGTATGTGTTCTTCTATTACTATTAGGTGATCATGTTAGACTAGGGCTATGTCCTTATGTGTGTAGTCTTAGGATTAATGTATGATTCTTCCTACTTGGTTATGTGAGTCTTATGATGGTTATGTTTATGATATTACATTAGTGAGTACGATGATCTATATATGATGTTGGTTATGCCTATGTGCTTCTACAATGATATACGATGTGTGAAGTATGTGTGCTAAGAAGGTCTTTTATGTGAACCTTCGTTCTAGATGTTAGGTTATGATTTCCTTTAAGTTGAAAGTCCTAATGGTATACATTATGTATGAATAGTGGACTTAAAGTTTGTTGGATTGAACGACATTTAATCATACTTAGGAAAGTCATTGATCTATCCTCTAAGCCATTGTAGGTTCTGGTAGTGGACCCCCTTTGGTAAGGTGAAATTTCATTGGGTTATGAAATAGATATGGAACCTCTTCATGGTATCCTTTATGTTAATTTTCTATGATAACAAAGTCTAGACCCGAGTGAGTATGGTTTGGGAAGTAGCTCTAGTTAAGGATGAGGCTATAGTACAAAGAAACCCTTCATATTTCTTAACCATGTGCTTACATGGGATGTGTCCTACTTCTACCATTGTCCCGTAGAACAAACCTCCATCGGAGTAGGTTCATGACTCCAGATTCCATGAATAGCTAGTATGGTAGATGTTGGTTATTGCCTATTATCATCTTATGGGATACCCACTAAAATTGGAGATGTTCTATCAAGTTCAGGTAGTGGTATAGGACGCTATCTAGACATTGCATGGTTAGGCTTTGAAGATTTTAGTGAGTGAGTCCCTAGGTATTCTCCACGACCATTACTTGCATATCCTTATATTTGATTAATCTCTCTTATGTGAACTAATAAAGATAATGACTTAATTTAGAAAGCATGTGAATGAATAAGTTCTTATATAGAGTAGTTTAAGGGTTGATTAGTTAAAGTGTGAAGGTGGCATAAAGGATGGTATCTTCATGTCTTTCCTCTGGAAGTCTTAAGAATGAATCTAGATAGGAAAGCAGGTAGATAAATTAGACATGATCTAAACTTAGGTAGTCTTAAGAATTATTTAGGTAATCTTGGAGAGGGTGTATGGGCGTTCTCTTCTTGAATTACTTAGATAATTCTTTTGATAACCTTGAGAAGGATAATATCATATTATGTATATGTGTTATTGTATAAAGGGAGAATGATCTTATTCTATATAGTCTAAAGGATATCTTAACTGTGTGTGAAGGGATTGTATGGGCAGTCGCTTCATAACTCTCTCAAGTGAGCCTTAGAATCATATTTGGTAGGAGGACCTTATAATTATGTGTTTTGAATGTATTTAATTCTATATTCTGATATATGGATTTTAGATGAACTTATAGTGAAGTCACTATAAGCTCACTGCAATGTTATTGTAACTTTCATATAATGTGGCTATAATTTGTATTTACTTCTAAATGTGATGTTTAGTGCTTAAATATATTTTTTATGCTTATTTTATGATGTTTTAATCAATAAGAGCATATTTCTTATAAATGTCCGTTTCTCATGATTTTATGCATTAAGTCATACTTAATACATATGTTTGTTACTAATTTCATACTTTTGTTTATCTCTAATCGTCTTTATACTTCTTTATTTAAAAATATTGTAATAGATATTAGATTGTTATGTTTCGATTGTATGGACCTTGCCTCATGTATTTCTTAATGTAAAACGATGGCATATAATGAGACATAGAGTTTTATATATTTTTTATATGAAAGGCATTTTAAAAAATTTTCGTGTAAAAAGTTATAGTTCCACACTACGTTTCATACATTTATGTAATAAATGATGTCTAAGGTCTTGTACAAGACCTCCGAGAGGTCAAGTACGCCGCATTACGCTCGGAGAGTTACATACCTTCTAGGTTGTGTTCTCGGGGTGTGGAAAACTTGGTATCACAACTTAGGTTATAAAAGTGGTCTTATGAATAAAAAAATCTCATAAGGCCACATCTAGTAGAGTCTCGATCATCGGTGTGAGTTGCGACCCATCTATGAGCGAGAGTCTATCGGACAATGGAGTTTCCCTTCCTTCTCTTCTCTTGTGTCGTGCCGTAAATAAAAAGTTATGAATGTCTTTCTTAATGCTTTTATTTGTGTTTTTAGCAAGATTAATACAAGATGGATGGGTGCTAGAGAGGTTGGAAGAGGGAAGGGCGAATGAGGAGATTCTGTAACATTCGAGAAAATGTACTTGTCTAGTGAAGGGTCTATTAGGTTTTAAGAATATGTATTGGGGTACATAGGCATCCCAATGCCTAATATTGACTAATATTTGGCATGTTAGAGAATATTGGCTTAAGCTTTTTAGCTAGTTTCTATGTATTAAGATATACTTTGATGTTCAATGCTCCAACCCAAGCTTGTTTAGAAATTGTACCTTCAATGAATACCCTAAGCTAATTAAATTTTCATTTCTTAGATCCAACACATTAGGTACGAGTCATCCAAGTTACATGCCTAGGTACCATAGCACATGATCATTTAAAATGATAATTTAGATTAAGTAGTGCCCAAGGATATAGTGAGGGTCCTTGGACATGAAATGCGCAGCAACACTTGTGCAAGAGACCAAGTGACCAAGCCCCAACTGAATTCGGTTAGGGAGGTTAGGGGGCAAGAGCGCGCACGGGTAAAGCCATGTGCGGCCTAGATTCCTAACAAACTCTAAACTCTAACTAACTTAGCTAACTAAATATGTAACATACGATTATATAATATATACTAACTAATTTACTCGAAATCCTAAAATCTAACTGGGTGACACTAGCCCGTAACTAACTAAAGAAACATATAGTACCTAACTAGGATGGTCCGAGAGCATAAAAGAGGTCTGAGTTATTTGTCTAATGACTTTGGCGGTTACTGTATAATTATGGGCTAGGTGGACTTAACTAATTAAATATCAAACTCAATAAATAATTAAAAAAGCATGGCCGAAGTCAAGGACATCCTTCTTAGAAAAGTTCGATTTGGTAAGTCAAATTTTGTTTGGGCTCTCCTTATTTAAGTCGTTTAGGAGGGGTATTTTGGTAATTAGCTAATTGATAAATTTAATCAAGTTAATTAGCCTAAGTTGAATTAGACAACATTTAGTTCCTATTACATAGACTCACGTTCAACTAGGTAAGAAACCACACGACTCAAAAAAAAAGTAACAAACGTATGAAAAACAGCGAACAACTCTCCTTAGGCGATTTCGAGGCATTCTTCAAGATTTTTCGTGCAATGTACGAGCTGATCTTCGTAGATTGAATTCTATAGTAAGGTATGGGTTTTATCCCTTGGATTCCTTTCCCCAGTAGTCTTTTTAAACGTTTTTTATTGAAGAAAATAAAAACTAGGGTTGTTCCCGATGAATCGAATGTTTATCTCCCTAGTTTTCACTTTTTCCGATTCTCGTAGTATGTATAATGCAAATCTAGAGAATGTTGTTTGTATGTGGTGCTAACTGATCATTATGTGTGGTTTAAATGATTAATAATGTCGCAATGAGACCTTAGGTTAGATTCGTATTAGTTAGAGATCATTTACATGTAGATTTAAGAATTGTTGTCAATGCCCGATTATGTTTGAGAGAGATGAAATTGTTTAACACTGTGCTTTGCTTTTAAAATGATGAGAACTCAAGGTACATCCATGAAGTTAATTTAATTGGATAGTTGAATTCCGATGACCAGGTTCATTGAATTGGTGTATTCCAATAAATTGGCTTACAAGATTCATTTCCAAAAATAGTAATTGTATATAGGTTAGTTAACAACTGTACTAAGTTTAGGGTATGCACCATAAAAAACATAAGGAGTATGTGATGATCAAGGAAAAACTCTTCCTTGTAGCAAAAGGGCCATTTTTGGAAGTGAAGTCACAATTTACTTCCTAATTCATTATTTATGACTGTGACATTACTTTCATGGATTTTTTTAAAAACATCACAAAAACTATTGTATTTATGAACATAAGACCTGAACTTATTTGAACCTGAATTTTAGAAACTATCAAGAATATTTTATATTTTTGCTACCCCTTAAGCCGAGGCTTTTTCCCATGATATCCTTTGATCCTATGTTTTACTTATGACTTCAATGATTCATTGTATTCCCATCATACAATGGAATCATATAAGTTAATCTTAAAAGACTAAGGAATATTTGACATACCCTCTCACTCCCTCTTTAGGTCCCCCCCAGAACTATGACATGTTATTCTTTACATTCTTTTTAAATGGCATGAGTCTTATAAGCAATCTTTTATTAGCTATGCCACTTATTTGTTTGTTTGCATAATATAAAGATGCTTGGCATTATAGTATTATGCATTTTTTTTATTTTTGTAATTTGCTGCAGATTAAAGATTATGTCTGTGCCCATTATTTATAATTGCATAATAATGGTATAAGCCTGTAACTAGTAAACTTCTTCATAGCAAACTCTGTAATTTGATTATACTATTCTTTGCTCTTTACGTCGTTCACTTTGAACTTACATATCTTCTGGTTTGATCTCATGTTCCTTTGTGAACCTTTTACTTTCTTCTTTGTTAGCTACTTTCTTATCGAAATCTTTAGCATTTAAAATACATAGATCATCGTTGGAAGAAACATGAAATCCAGGTCTTCCCAAAATGAAAAGAGGGGGTCACAGATAAAGTGAAACTGAATTACTATTGCAATTAACCGACATAGATCATGTGACGATAAATGAAATGTCTTACCTACACTGAAAGAGGTGGTTCACCGTCACGGTGAACCGAATTCTTCCTAGCTTTCTAAGGGGGATCAATAGACTAGTCACTTTATGCTTGAACATAGTTCACAAGACTAGGAGATTTCGGAGACCTTTATACACATTGGTAGTAGTCTCACTAATCTGAGGCTTCACATGTGCTGCATAAGCTCATTGCTAGTCATCGTACTTTGACTCGAATTTACCATACTTTACAACTTTAGAGTTACTCATACATTTATGGAAACTTTAATTCTAGTAGAGGTATGTTGCTCAAGGGACGAATTGCCATCCATTTGTTTACTGATGAGTGTGAACTTAATTACATATCATTATGGTGTGAATAAGACTGTCCACGATTTCTAACACCATATTATGTGAGTTATCTTTATTATAATTATTTAACACCAATTCTAGGTCATTCATGACTCGAAGCTTATGTTATTCTTATACCTATCTTGTTCAACATATTTGGTTAGTCTTGTACATTTTCTGAAATTGGTTAAGGCCTTATCACTTGTGTACTATTTCAACTAGTTCATTTAATTATAGGGTAGGTTGGGGACTTGTCCAATCATTGGGCATGCCCGGGTAGGAGTTATTGAGTTACAACTTTATAAGGGAATTCTTAACATTGTATTTGTCTTACAAGAACATCATAATTTGACATTGGTTCATCTAAGCTTAGTATGGCTTTGTCAATGGCCTAATTTATTACACAATTTTTGAAAGAATATTGTAAGGACAACTATTGGCACAAATACCAAAACGGCGCTACCACCCGCAGGACCACTGGTCAGGAGAATCTCATTATCCAAGTATTAACTTCATGTATATATACACTTAATCTCAGATTTTAGAGTAGTCATAACGTTTAACAATGTTAATCTTCCCCCAAACACAAGTTGAGCATACAACACTCTATGTCAGGTCAATGAACTTTAATCATACGAATCACTCATAGGTCTAATTAGACATTTTAAATCATAAAACTAACATAATGATAGTTAGCACACATACACAACCAAACTTGCTCAATATTGCATATACATTAATACTAGAATTGGAAATAGGGCGAAAACTAGGGAGATGAACATTTTATGCAGTAGGAAATAAACCTAGTTTCATTTTCTTGATGAATGTGAAAAACGTTTGGAAAGCCTTGGGAAAGGAATCCAATGAGAGAGAACATACCTTAATGTAGAATTTAATCTATGAATATCATCCCATACCATTGCACTAAAAAATCGTGGAAGAACTGCCTTGAAATCGTTCGAGGAGATTGTTCACTATTTTTCTTACGTTTTGTTAGGCTGTTTTTTGAATAAGTTAGGTTTATTACCTAGGAATGGTGAGTATAAGTCTATGAATGAACTATTATAATTCAACTTACTCTAATTAAATTAATTAAATAATTAATTTTCTAACTAACAAAATTCCCCTCCTAAATTGACTAGAAATAGGAGAGTATTTGACTTAGCCAAATCTGAAATTTTGCTAAGGTGTCTCTTCTTGACAATGAATTTTTTATTAATTAATTAAGTTTCTAATTTGATTATTAAAGTGACCTAGGATAATTACTAAATTACCCTTAAGTCACTATGACCATGAGAAACCTCTTTGGACCATCCTAGGTGACGTTACTAGGATGTGCCTTTAGTTAGTTTGCTCCGAATGGTGACCATCTGGTTAGATTTTAGGATTTTGGGTACACGAGTTAGTTTATTGTAGTTAATCCTAGGTTAGTTTAGTAGGTAATTGTAGAGCTGAGTTTTATAGGAAGCTAGGCCTAACATGGATTTAACTGTGCGCGCCCCTTACCCCTAACTTCCCTAAGTCGAATTTGTTGGGTTTGGTCTCTTGTCCTTGCACATGTGCTTTGAACATGTGTTGCTGAGCAGTTCGTGTCCAAGGACCCTCACTATGTCCGTGGGGAATTCTTAACAACTGATCATTTTAAATGATCATGTGGTATTGTACTTGGCTTGAACTTGGATGGCCTGTTACCTAATGTGTGGGTTTAATACATATAAAGTCGCTAAACACCCCTAAGTATATTCTCTAACATGCACAATATTAACTTAATACTGAGGCTGGGAATGCCTATGTACCCAATAATATTCTGAAAACATCAGTAGACCCTTCACTAGACAAGTACATTTCTCGAATGTTAAATCCTCCCCCCCCCCCCCCGCTTGAGGAAACATTTCGTCCTTGAATGACACGTCACATAATTTGACTAAAGAGGGTATTTTCAAAAAAGAATCACATTCTGAAACTGTACTCTTTGTGAATATCTTATTCACAACTTCTATGGATGAGCACATCAGTGAAAAAGTAACTGGATCCCTATCGAAATATAGATAAAGGGATCCCATCAGTGAAAATTTTAACTGGGATCCCCTATCAGCAATGATCGATAAGGGATCCATTGCCATCTCACTATCTCATCTAATATAAACGTGGCATATTTCGGCTAGTAGGTAGACTTTCACAGGGAATGAAGTGAGCAAATCTTTAGTTCATCTGTCCACACTGACCCTAATGGAATAAGAAGTTTCGGGTCCTTGGCAGGACCAACCCAACGTCATCTAAATAGCCTCAAATTCCCCGTTGGGGTCGCAAACGAATGGGTAAGACCTCAAGGCTAGGCTTATATGTTCAGCCTTAACTGTTGGCAAATTGGGAATCCCTCCAAAAACATAAGAAATATCCCGTTTTCATACCTTCCCACAATAGATTCGGAGATAATGATTACTTTTTGTGGAACTTGGATGAATGGAATACTAGGAGCCTGAGTCTGTGCCATAATATTGTTCTCGTATTACAAATTGGGGACACCAAATATGCCATGGTATATAGAACACTTTCCTCCCCGCCCTATCGGCGAATGATAACTTCGCTTACTCAACATGAGTCTTTCCAAATCCGTGCACGGGTCAAGAGCACTTACTTGAACATTTATCACAAATGAGGATTAAGAATGGAATTAACTGAAACAACCCACTTGGTGTCTCTACCAGTCGTACCCTACCGTAGGCTAATATGTGTAACTCTGAAACCAGCTTCTTCTTCCATCATCTTATATGAGACACAGTGCCCATGCTCAATTGGCCTCAACGCATCGTCCACACATGGCCTTACGTGGGTGATCGTGGACCTCATTGTCCTCTCCTTGAGCAACTCTATCCATCTTTCTTCTCTGCCGAAAGATCAATGATCTCTGTTAAAAACATTACTAAAGAATTTTATGGTTTGTTAAATTACATTCAACATGACCAAAAATAAGTCAATGTAAGACCAAAGTGTAAACGCAAAACCCCACACCTAATTCAAGATCATGTGGTAGCGCGTAAACCCCTTCTGCTTGGGGAATTTAAACTGTATTGATTCTATGAAATCACCTGCAATCATACAGAAAGAACACATCGCAAAACCTACTTGGAATAGCACGTATACCCACTACCCTATAACACTCCTCGACAATGTGAGAATTGGGGCTGAAGTGAGTCAGTCTTTGAGATCTTGGAAGGTCTTTTCACATGATTCAAACCTCTTTAATTTTGCCTTCTTCTTTGTTAAATATGTCAATGGAGCAGCAATAGTGGAAAAGCCGTCAACAAACGTGCGATAGTAATTATCCAAACCCAAGAAACTCCGGATGTCTGTAGGAGTGAGGGGTCTCGTCCAATTCTTTATTGCCTCAATCTTTTTTGAATCAACTTCTACACCCTGGTCGAATAAAAAAATAAACAAGGAAGGTTATGAGCTCAGCCAAAACTCATATTTACTGAATTTTGCATAAAGCTGATGTTCCATGAGTACTTGCAATGTCATTCGCAAATGTTGTTCATGCTCTTCTCTGGTCTTTCAGTATATGAGGATGTCATCAATGAATAATATGACAAAAGAATTAAGGCACAGAAAGGAACCCATTCATAAAGTTCCATAAACGCGGTGGTGCGTGTTGTGAGACCCAATGTAAGGACTAGAAAAGAACTTGAACCTTGGGCTGATAAGCTAGATCACAATTCTGGGGAAGAGGTTTTTTTATCAGTGACTGTTGAGTTGCCCGATTATTCAACCACCTTGTAAGGTTCCATTTGTTCTTACGAAAACACTAGGCACCCCATGGGAATATTGCTCGGCTAGATGAAGCCTTTATCAAGTAGATCTTTTAAGTGAAACTCAACTCTTTGAGAGTTTCAGCTGGAGCCATTCTATGGGAAGGATGGAAAATTGTTTGGTGTGGGATCTAAGTCAAAAACCACAAAGGTGAATAAAGTGTTCAGAGGGATCCTAGTAATCCTATGTTAAAAGGAACATCTATTAAAAACTAATCACTCGGACACCGAGTCTACAAAAAGGCAAACCATGCTCTAGTTATGACTTGGACTAAGTGATATAAGAACCCCTTAGATAAAACATCTTATTGGATTTAAGGTTGGGGAAATATTTGGCATGTTGGATTTAACTACGCCCGTCCATTCCAGCTCTAACTCATTGAGGAAACTACAATCCTGACTCTTGGTTTTGATAGTCCTATGGTTAGATAACAAATACGGAGCCAATCCATACACAAAATTATATCAAGTGAGCTATGGTAGTTATATTATGTCAGAATAAGGGACTCTATAAAGAACAATTATTGGGCAATCCTTTATATACTCTTTTCACCTCTTATATTGTCCCCAGGGCAGTACGACTAGAAAAGGTTCAGAAAGATATGCAGGAAGAAGTCAATTTACTGTTACTAAATGAGTACAAACGAAAGGTGGATCCCTGATTCTAAACAAGCATACACAGGGAAGAGAAAACACAGCAAAGTTACCAGTGACGACATCAGCTGACTTCTCCTGCTACCTATCTACATTATAAAGCATAAGAACTTGTTCCTCTTGGGAGGATCGACAGCGCCAATAGATTAGACGAGACTGGTATCTTCTTTTGCATGATTTTCACATGGGGTAGTCCAAAGGGTTATATCCCCATCTTGACCGCACCCATAGACAGGCATTAGTACATACCAAGCACTCCCTCATGCAAACGGCCACACTTACCACAACGCTTGTCTGTCACGTTGGGCATTTTTATCATTGCCCTTCTTGAGGCCAGATTTGCCCTCTTTGGCATTAGTGTTCCTTGAAGGAGTAGTATAACCTGAGTATTGGTGCCTCATCTTGAACTTGGGCCTGTCCTAGACTCCAAACGAACTCCTACAAGTGCTAGAACTGGCCTGATTTGTGGGCCTAGGATTCTTGCCTTCTCGGCCTTTCTTCCTCTAATATACTCTCCTCCACCTGTTGTGTAGGTACCATCAACCTACCACGGTCCATGTTATCATGCAACATGGCTGCCAGACATTCCTCCTCCAGATCCTCCAATACTCATTCACAAACCTGCTCATCTCATACTTGCTATTGGACACTAGGAAAGAAGCATATTTGGAAGATAACAAACTCAAGGAGGATTCCCTTGACTGGACAGACCTCCCTGAGGTAGGTTGATTGAATCCTCACCTTACCTCTCTCTTTTCAGTGGAGAAAGAACCTCTCCACTTATTAAAAGTCTTAGGGATTGACCAAGTGATGGGGAATTCTCTAGTGTCAACTATCTACCCACATCTTGTACCCATACTTGAGCTACATCCTCGAGGTGGTATGCATCCAACTCAACCTTCTCCTCTACATTAACGCCCATAGCAAGGAGAATCTTGTGGACCTCGTCCACAAACTCCTGGAGATCCTCATTGTTTTTGGACTACTAGAGGATTCATCTAGCATTGGTTTATCCCTGGGAATTCCCTCTCTAGTTGTCTGGGCTGTGATAGTTTATGCCTAAGCAGTGATGCTTTGGGCCATCTGAACCAGTGCTGCTCTCACTTCTCCATCCGTCAATGCAGTTGGGTTGACAGACACTTGCACTCCAGCAGCTGGGGCTTGAGGAGGATCTTGGTTTCCCCCAGCAGTTGCTTCTCCAACTGTTGTTATTGTGTTCATTTTTCTACACGCACACAAAAGAAGCAAGCTAGATGCTAGAATGATAAAAAAATGTCAAAGCACTACACAACACGATAAAGAGTAGAAGAAGGGGAAATTCTTAACTTCACTAAGTCTCTAAGCCATGGTTGTTGTGCAATTCACAAACCAATAAAGTAAGAAAAGAAACTACGCAACTAGTGTTGTGAGACGTAGTTCCTAGGTTAATTAAAATCATGCTCTGTAGGTCTGAAGTTCATATAGAAAAATGAGTGCTGTGTAAAGCATGAAAAATGATCATATTTATAGTATGATTCGAAATTCCAAATAAGGAAAGTAAAAGATGACTTACTTTCTAAAATGGCTGTTTCTATTTAGGATAACATTCCTTGATTGTGATAGTCTTCGTGTTTCTGTGCATACACCACAAATTAGTAAGTGTCTATAACAACATAGTCTTTGCTTATTTATAGGTTGCAAGACAGTGTGAAGAAGATTAAAACATTCGCTTGAAGCTTGTTATGGATTAGTACCTCCAAACTTTGGTAGGCCCTCTTGTGTTCGAGGATGCCTACGATTTATATTCGAGCTTTAGTAGACTATACATAGCTAGTGGCTGCATCCCTAGTGTTGTTCTTTCAAATATGAGTGCAAGCTTTATTTTAAGACCGGTTTGGGCAACTATTAATATATTTGAATCTTAGTTTCATTGATCGATCTATTAATGATGTGTTTATTTGACGTAGTTATATATCACTAGTATGTAGAAAATTCATGACAGTCATAAGTACACTTCACTAAGTTTAAAAGTTTTAATTTTTCTACTAAATTTAACTGCATGATTGTGATGAAAGCTAAGAAGAGGATTTCTACGACATCAAAGAGGTGAAAGAAGCCGGTCTCATCTAGGGTCTAGTACCAGGGTGTGACAGATTCCTCCTCAAGTTTACCAAGTTCTTCAAGGTTCTAGGAATACTAAAGTCCATACTATGTGAAAAGGTAATAATGTTCCGGTTATAACACCCTAAAATGAACTAAAGTGAACTGGAGCTTCGTGGTTGAGTCTTTAGTTAATTTAAATTGAGTTACTTTAACGTTCTTAGGATGTTTGTGAAGTTTAAGTATGTTTGGAGGCCAATCGTCTAAGAACGTCCACGACATTCGTAAGGTGTGCCTTAGATAGTGCTTGTGTGTCTTGAGGTGGTTGAGTGAGTTTTACGTGTTTGTTTTGCTTGAAAATGATGTGGGATGTTCCTAAGTCCTAGAAGAATATGTTCATGGTTGTAACATAAAAACACGAACCCACATAGAACTGACAAGGGGACCAAGATGAAGGGCCCAAGACTTGGACAAAACTGCCAAAGCAGTGACCAAATGACGACCCAAGGGACAGTCCGTTGGTCCACCAATGGCCCATCGACCATAGGTGTATATTGGACCTGACGGTTCAGTTGGACACGTTCCAAATGGACCTAAGTCCAACCAACGAGACCCCACCAACGGTCCGTGCTTTGACAAACAGTCCGTTGGTTGGTCCTTTGGTTGAGACTGTCTCAAAAGCAGTGAAAAATCTTCCAAGTCTTGGGGTGTTAGCTAAATTCACCCCAAGTCTTTTATGACCCTAGGAGGTTATTCTTAGGTTTATTTAGGTATATTAAAGTTTTTAAAACCCTAAAACCTAATTTTAAACTCCTCTTCCTAAAACCCAAAACATGTCTCTTAGAAGATTTTCTCATGTAAAAATGGAAGCTAGAAGTCAAGAAGTGCTAGGACGGCTGTTGGTGGTCATTCCTTCATCAAAAATCATTGGTGTTTCTTCAATGTGAGATATTGTATCCATCCTTGAACTCTCTTCCATTCAAGGAGCCCATTTTAAAAGATCTCAAAAAAAAGAGTTTTCAACCCTAGTTTCTTCTATCTTCAAATATAAATATGGGTCTTGCATGAAGACGTTTTAAATGACTTAATAATAATGTTTCTAATGTTAGTTGGTGACTTTAAGGTAATAACATAAATAAAATCATGTTAAAGATTTTCATCTAATGTTGGCTTAAGAGATAGGTTAAATGAGCTTAGTTTTGTCATCATTAAACTTTGGTTTACTTATGTTGTTATTGATGATTAGCTACTTCCCTAAGGGATAATTTATGATTAATGATTGAATAAAATGATATAGATTATGGAAGCTTGGATTAAAGGGTAAGTTGGTTATGTTTATTAAGCTTTAGTTATAAAATGCTCTTGAGTGGTATGGCCCACCTTCTTGGTGGTGGTGTTTACTTGTATTATACGAATGCGATTACTACTTTATTGTGAATGAGACGATTAAGTCTTGTTATGACACATAAGATGATAAATATGACATTCTTGTTAAATATGCCTTATGAATTGATTATGTGGAGAAGACTAGAGTGTATGCTTGAATGAAGTTTTTCTTTTTAATTGTTTTATTAAGCTTATTATGAGAATTATGTTAATGATTATATATAAAGGACTTATATGATTATGTGAAGCATGTAAAGTGTGTGATGTGATGAATGAAGGTATAAGCATGTATGGAAATTAAATGTAAATGAAATGAAGCTTCTGTGCAAGGTGTGCTCACATGTACACACACACTCACACTTGAATGAATGAATGAAGCTAAGTGTTGTCCTAAAGGGAAATTTTGGGGTTAACTCTTTTCGTGATTTGATATGAAGTGTTTAGTAGTAACCCCACTACATCCCATGAGTTTTGTAAGATAGGTGGGAGGATGAATTCCTTCGTGAGTTTAAATGTGGTGTTCACTAGTTATCCTTAGCCTATATTTATAATGTTTGGAATCTGTGGGAAGTAATGCCTAGCACCGAGAGGATATAGAGAAGAGGGTGTTACACTTCGTGAGTTGAGATGTTGTATTCTAATGTACAGCTTGAGATGACGACTCCTATTTAGTAGAGAATGAGTTACTTCGTATCCATCTCCTTATCTTTTAAATAACTGACCGCATGGGTGTAGCTATTGGGATAGACATATAAAAGCTAAGAGAATTACCTAATTCTAGTCAAGTGAGGATCCCTCATCCGATAGGGGTTCGTATCGAGATTCCATGTCTAGCTCTCACCGTCTTTGTTTGTTAAGCGAACTCACACAAAAGCAATGAATGTGCTTATTCTTCAAAAGGAGTGTTCTACTTAGGGTAGGTAGTGGAATGGGATGCTCTTTATCCATTTCACTAGGTGGACAATTCGAAAGGTGAGTCTTATTTGAATTTAATGAACAAAGTCTTTTAAAAGAACGTACTACTTTGGGGAGGTGGTAGTATGTGGCGCTATCTATCCTTTGCACTAAGTAGGACCTTCCGATAAGGAAGACTTGGTTCCAAACCTTGTAAAAGAATGTGCTACTTTGGGTAGGTGGTAGTATGGGATTCCATCTACTCGTTGCCCTAAGTAGGCATTCCGAAAGGTAAGACTTTGGTGGTTTGTTGGGTGTTTTTCTAGTGTCTTGTAAATGAGTGGGGGCTTCTTCCCCAAGGTGAGTAAGACAAAAGTGGGGTAGTCTTGAGGATCGTGCTGGTGTGTATTGAAGGAGTCATATGTGTACTTCCTTCATGTCTTACCTTGGTGAGTCTTAGGATAATCCTTAGTTAGGGAAACTCCTACGGAAATGAGTTCACTTACTCTTTACTTGTCTTTGGAAGTTAACTCCTTTAGACTAGGGTAGTTCATTCTAAATGCTTTAAATGATTCACTTTTGAGGTTCAAAATAGTTCACTGTAATGTCAATTTGATTTCACTGTGATGTTTTGAGAAGTTACTCTGAAGTGTTCGTTTAGTTTAAAAATTATGTAAATAGTTCTTTAAGTGTTAAATGATGTTCTTTATGTTGTTTTGTTTCTAAATTCATGAATGTTATAATTATTTGTCATGAAATATTGTTTTACAAAAATTTGCCTTTTAGCATGATTTTGCATATGTCATACTTAGTACGTTATTTGCACTAACCCCATAGTTTCTATACTCTATATTCATAGGTTGGAATCTTTTGAAGGTTTAAAGGAAAAGCTTGGGAAAGTTCCTTTCAAGATGAAGTATGTCGTCATATATTTGAGGGCATAGTCCTTTTCTCAGTTTCTTATTTAGAGACTTATTATGTATTCTATTTCAATGTAAAGGGTTGTGTACCTAAGATATTATATCGTGTTATTAAGTTGGCTTGTGACAATGAGGTTCTCTAAATATTTATGAAGGACTAGTTTTTATTAAATGTTCTTGAAAAGTTTTAATTCCACACTACTTTTCATGTCTTATGTAATGAACGATAGTTAAAGGGCTTGTACAAGACCCCAAAGGATCAAGTATGCCCAGTCACAAAAACGAAGGTTCTCCCGACTTTCTAGGGGGGACTTCAGGTCGTGACAGACTTGGTATCAAAGCATAAGGTTATGGGAAATAGTTTAGGTTCCAAAAGTCCTCATAATCAACGTCTAGTTGTATCTTGGTCATTGGTGTTAGTTGTGACACATCCATGGACATGAGGCTATATCACGATACAGTTTCACTTTCTTCATTACTCTTTAATCGTGTCATAAAACTTAACTTCATAAGGTTTCTCTCTATTATGTTCCCTTGTCCGGTTGTCTTCTAGGTATGATTGCTCAAAAGGGGAGATGTTTCCATGTTTGAGGGAGAGAAAAGGTGAGTTTTGATGTTATGATTATTTTGTGGCTAGAAGAGTAGGTGTGAATGTATGTTTTGAAGAATTGTGATGTGATGCCATTTATTGTTAGGTGTGATTTTGATATTGGAAGTGTTGTGATTAGAAACTTTATGGTGATGTACTTCTAAGCATAGTATGAATTATAATGATTGAATAAAATGCCTTAAAGAGAAAGTGATCTTGTGATTACGTTCAATGATGGTACAAATGCTTTAAGGTGTAAGTTAGAGAAATGTTGAATAGTTGTTCTTGTGTTTTTGTTGAAGTTCTTGTGTAGTCTTACACTAAGGAGGAAATGTGGTATGAATACCTAGTAAGGGAGTTTTGTTACATGAAAATGAGTTAAGTGATGCCTAAGAGTTTAATAAGGTGGTGTTTAAGAGAGTTTGTCTAGGCTTGAATCCAAAAAACAAAATTGTTATGCTTAACTTGTAAGGTTGATATTTTGTCTTGATGTGAGTGAGTTGAGGGTGGTGTGAATCCCTACATTGCGAGAAATATAATGATGCTTTTATGTGTGAGACCTTTAAGATGGCTTTACTCTATGTGGGGGAGAATGAGTTGAGTAGAATTGCATGTAATGTACTTAGTCAAAGGGAACTCCCAAGGGTCACTAAGGGGAGTGGTATTATGGGATGCTTATCTCACATTGCACTTAGTTAAACTTACCAAGTCTCTTTAGAGTAAGTTAGTATAGTCTTATCCCACATATTGACATGATAACTTGTTAAAGTTTCTCGAAAGCTGCATTATTGAAATTTTAAGCACATCCATAGTGAAGGTTTGAATTCACTATAAGTAAGTCCAAATTTTGAGGAAATTGCATTTTTTATGAATCATTGGTTCAATGTGTTATGAGATGAGTTTATATTGTATTATACTTCATATGATCATGCCCATTTGATGAATTTCTCAAAGAATGAAATTTTGAATTTTTAGTATGTTTAGCAGTGTTACAGTTAATGTTCAATGTAAAAATTTTGCAATTTGAGATAAAATTGCCTTGCCTTAACCAAAGTTTAAATGTGTGAAGAAGTGTTGTATATGAGCATGTTTAATGTTAGAGAACGAGTTCATCCATAAGTGAAGGATAAGAGATGATTTTGGAATGTGAAAGTTTGCCAAAGTTCTTGTGTTGCTGGTCTTTGTAAGTGTAAAATTGTGCTCCTTGTTAATTGATGCTTAGGTTTTTAATGTTTGAGCCTTGATTGTAATGTGTTATGTGGTTATAAGTGAGTCCTTGTTGTTCATGAAGTTTTAGCGTCATTTGAGAACGAGTGTTATTCTAAGTGGGGGAGAATGTAACGCCCTAAAATGAACTAAGGTGAACTAGAGATTCGTGGTTGTTTCTTGATTTAATTGTAAGTTAAAATGAGTTACTTTAGCGTTCTAAGGTAGTGTCTAATGTTTTTTTAAGTTTGGAGGTCAATCGTCTAAGAACGTCCTTGATGTTCGGAAGGTTTGCCTTAGATAGCGCTTCTATGTCTTGAGGTGGTTAAGTAAGTTTTATCTGTTCGTTTTGCTTCAAACTGATGTGGGATATTCCTAAGACCTACACGACTATGTTTAGGGATTTAACGTCCGGGCACCACCCAACATAGGACCCACAAGGGATCCTAGATGAAGGGCCCAAGACTTGGACAAAACTCCCAAAGTAGTGACCAAACGACGACCCAAGGGACGGTCCATTGGTCCACCAATGGCCCGTCGACCATGGGCATCGATTGGAAGTGAGGGTTCAGTTGGAAAGGCACCAAATGGAGATAAGTCTCAACAAACGAGACCCCACCATCAGTCCGTCCTTTGACAAATGGTCCGTTGGTGGAGACTGTCCCAAAAGAGTGAAAAATCTACCAAGTCTTGGGGTGTTTGGTAAATTAACTTCAAGTGTTTGATGAACCTAGGAGGTTATTTTTAGTGTTATTTAGGTATATTCAAGTGTTTCAAAGCCTAACACCTAATTTTAGACTCCTTTTCCTAACACCCAAAACCCACTCTCTCTTAGAAGACTCTCTCAAGTCACCATGGAATCTAGAAGTCAAGAAGTGCTAGGAGGGTTGTTGGTGGTCGTACCTTCATCAAATATCATTGGTTTTTCTTCAATGTGAGGTATGTTATCCATCCTTGAACTCTATTCCATTCAAGGAGACCCTTTCTAAAAGATTTCAAAAGAGGTTTCAACCCTAGTTTCTTCTAACTTCAATCTAAATATGGATCCTGCATGAAAACGTTCTGAATGACATAATAATGATGTTTCTAATGTTAATTGGTGTGTTTAAGGTTACAACTTCAATGAAATCATGTTAAAGCTTCTCATCTAATGTTGGCTTAAGAAATGGGTTAAATGATCTTAATTTTGTACTAATGTTGTTATTGATGATTAGCTACTACCCTCAGGGCTAACTTATTATGAATTATTGAATAAAATTATATAGGTGATGGAATCTTGCATTAAAGGGTAAGTTGGTTATGTTGATTAAGCTATAGTTATAAAATGCTCTTGAGTGGTATGGTCCACATTATTGGTGTGTTTACTTGAATTTTATGAAAGCAAAAGTTACTACTTTATTTTGAATGAGGCTACTGAGTCTTGTTATGTGATGTAAGCTGATAAATATTCCATTCTTGTAAAATGTGCCTTATGAAGTGATTATGTGACGTAGACTAGAGTGTATGCTTGAATGAAGTTATTCTTGTTAATTGTTTTATGAAGCTTATTATGAGAATAATGTTAAGTAATATGTATAAAGGAATTATATGATTATGTGAAGCATTTAATGTGTGTGATGTTATGAATGAAGGTCTAAGCATGTATAGAAGTTAAATGTAAATGAAATGAAGCTTATGTGCAAGGTGTGTCACATGTACACACACACTCACACTTGAATGAATGAATGAAGCTAAGTTAGGTCATAAAGGGGAGTTTTGGGGTTAACACTTTTCGTGATTTGAAATGAAGTGTTTAGTAGTAACCCTACTACATCCCATGAGATTTCTAAGATAGGAAGGAGGATGAATGCCTTCGTGAGTATAGATATGGTGTTCACTAGTTATCCTTAACCTATAGTTTATAATGTTTGGAATCTGGGGGAAGTTATGCCTAGCACCGAGAGGATATGAAGAAGAGGTGGTTACACTTCGTGAGCTTAGATGTTATATTCAAATGTACCGCGTGAGATGAGTACTCCTTTTTAGTAGAGAATGAGTTACTTAGTAGCAATTCCTTATCCCTTAACTATGTGCCCGCATAGGTATAGCGATTGGCAAAGCCATGTAAAAGCTAAGAGAATGACCTCGTTCTAGGCAACTGAGGATCCCTTATCCGATAGGGGTTAATATCGAAATTGTATGTCTAGCTCTCATGGTCTAGGTCAATTAAGCTAACTCCCACAAAAGCAATAATTGTGCTAAGTCTTCTAAATGATTGTTCTACTTAGGGTAGGTAGTGCAATAGGACGCTATTTATCCATTGAGCTAGGTAGGCAATACGAAAGGGGAGTAATGGTGAGTCTTATTTGAATTGAATAAACTATGTCTTATAAAATAACGTACTACTTAGGGTAGGTGGTGGTATGGGACGCAATCTATCAATTGCACTAAGTATGACCTTCCGAAAGGGAATACTTTGTGCCAAACCTTCTAAAAGAATGTGCTACTTTGGGTAGGTGGTGGTTTGGGACGCTATCTACTCACATTCCAAAAGAGAAGACTTTGGTGGACTTTTGGGTGTTCTTGTAATGTCTTGTCATTGAGTGGGGGCTTGTTTTCCCGAGGCGAGTAAGCCAAAAGGGGGTAGTCTTGAAGATCGCTTTGGTGTGTATTCAAGGAGGCATATGTGTACTTCCTTCATGTCTTACCTTGGTGCGTCTTAGGATAATCTTTAGTTAGGGAAAATCCTACGGAAATGAGTTCACTTCGTCTTTACTTGGCTTTGGAAGTTCACTCCTTTAGAATAGGGTAGTTCATTGTAATTGCTTTAAATGATTCACTTGTTAAGGTTCAAAGTAGTTCACTGTAATGTCAATTTGATCTCACTATGAAGTTTTAGGTAAGTTACTGTGAAGTGTTCCTTTAGTTTAAAAATTATTGAAATAGTTCTTTAAGTGTTAAATGATGTTCCTTATGTTGTTTTCTTTCTAAATTCATGAATGTTATAATTATTTTTGTGACATATTGTTTTCCCGTCCCTTTTCTAGATTTTGCATATGCCATTACGGTGTACATTATTTGATGATCCCTAATTTTTCTATACTCTTAAATTATAGGTGGAAGCTTTTGAGGTTGAAGGGTGCGACTAGGAAGTTCATCTCAGCAACAAGCATGTAATCAATATTCAAGGCCTAGTCAGTTCCTTTAAGTTTTTTTTTTTTTTTTTTTCTTTTTTTTTTTTTTTTTTTTTTTTGTTCTTTTTTCTTTTTTTGTTTCTTCTTTAACGACTTATTATGTTGCCATTTACCACAGGTCAAGGGTGTGTCCTTAAAGCTATATGTCGTGTGTGAAGGTTAGCTTGTGCCGCTGAGATTTCTCTAAAATATTATGCAAGGACTAGTTTTTATTACAATTTTCTTGAATGTTTGTAAGTCATCACTACTCTTCATGTGTTAGTAATGCTGATATTTGAAGGGATTGTCAAGACGTCCAAGGGTCCAGTAGGCCCAGTCCCGAATGAGGGTTTCCTAACTTCTCGAGGGGGGACTTAACGGGTATGACACGGTGTTCTCGAACATGACAAATGGGGAGTTTAGAGCGCCTTTACTGGCTTTAGCCCGAGCCATGACTACTTATTTCTAACTGTTTAATAGGGGTATTGACGACGATAAGACGTGAATTTGTTGAGAAGAATTGACATATAGATTGCGAGATTCTATGAGGATGCAATCTCACATATTCTTGCTCTATGGTAGGAGTAGATCCCCAAGTGTTCCTAAATGGGGTTTATAAGGTGTTGAGTTCCATGGGGGTGACTTCTAGGTAGAAGGTAGAGTTAGCTTCGTACCAACTGAGGGAAGTTGATCAATTTTAGTACACTCAACTCAAAAATAATAGGCCGGTTTAGTTGGGTCCTATAAAGTCGGAGGAGTTCAAGGAGGATTTCTTAGGAAAGTACTTGACATGTAAGAAGGAGGGAGGTGATGGTTGAGTGTTTATCAATACTTCCCCTTATGTTTTCGTATATCCTAGGGCTGGATGTACTTTTGTAGTTGTTCTGTTGACCGGTGTCGCCGCCCTTCCGACCGCGAAAAGGGCATGTGTATGGCCATGATCTATGGGATATGAATGTCTAGGATTTGTGCCAGGTGTATGATCAAATCTACTTTCTAGAATAGTTACGCTTCAAAACGTGGATCTCGTCCTAACTTGCCAAGCGAGCTTGGGTCCCGTGCTCCAAAGCCCACCCTAGTCCATGACGAGGCTACACCTCCAGCTGAACCTAGGGGACTAAGGTGCAAATCTGAGAAGCGGAATTGGCTCCCTCTCACGGGTTGAAAGCTACTTGATATCACTTGGGGGACGAGGCACTATGCGGAACATTACACTAACCGGTTACTGAGATGTTGATTTGTTGTGGTAAGGGGATTGACACAAAGTGATTTGGTATTTTGTCCTACTTATCCTCCGTCGGCTGAGGGGGGGTGAAAAGACAAGGTAATAAACCCGCTCCCCTCCTTCAATTGCTTCGGGGAGATGATTCTCCAAGAGATCTCGCTTCTATGCAGTGCGGTCTAGGGTCAAAGTCGGTGAGGGATGATGATGCTGATAAGTTCTTGGATTTCTCTCTTCACTGTTATGAGTTCCTTCTAAGTGGGGATTATGGTGAGTAGTGGAGTCTTGATTGACTGTCTAATATCTTTTATTCTAATCATGCTTGAGAGTTAGAAAGTCATAGTAGTATGTTGCATTGTTACATGGTTGTTAGAAGTCTTGTTGGAATGAATTTGATTGATTCCTTGCATTGTGCATTTCATAAAGTTATGCTTATGTTGTAAATTGAGTTTACATAGTTTTTTATATTATATTGTCATGCTTTTATTATCAATGCCTAAAAATTGCATTTTTGCAAATTTTTTCATTATTCACTATAATGCCTGCCAACTTACTGTGAAGTTTCTCAAATTTTAATTAAATTGCTCTTGTTATGAAAATGGTTGTATGGTGTTTAGAATTGATGTATATGAGCATGATAATGAATGTAAATGAAGTTCGTTCTATTTGAAATGAAGAAGGTGAGTCTTATTAGATGAGTTGTTGAATAGATTCTATTTTCTTGTTGTGTTTTAAGTCGTTAAAGGTATGTGAAATTGGTGTTCTTCCTAATTGTGTATTGTGTATGGTGTGGTATGGTTATTTGCAGATGTTATTGAGTTTTTCATCTCTAAGAAGTGCCTCATATTTAGCAAGTGTTATTCGAGGACGAATGTTGTCCACGTGGGGGAGATTGTAATACCTCTAAAATGACTTCGGTGAAACTAGAGCCTATCTTTTGTCTCATCATGTTTCCAGGTCGTAAAATGGGTTATTAATTATGTGACCCCTTTTTTTTGCTTTTTTGTTTTTTCACCTTTTCTTCCACCTCTCGGGGGCAGTGGAGTAAAATATTAATGAAAGATGGAGGTCAAACTAAAGTCCAACAACGCCAATGACCGTTCAAAAGGTTTGCCTGAAACGACCTCCTTGTGTTGTTTTAGGTTTTTGTCGGTTATAGTGTGTGTTTGAAGGAATTTGATGCAAGAGGTATAAAATCGTATAGGAGCATATTTGGGTTGGAAACGTCCGGGCAAACGTCCCCATGGACCAACGAAGAGTCCTTGAGGAAGGTAGCATCTTGGTGGCAAAAACTTCCTAAGGCAGTCCCACCTACGGAGGCAATCGACGCCCTATAGGCTGGTCGTCGCCCCATTGGTAGAGGTCATCGATGGGGAATTAGGCGTGGGAGATTTTCCTTCCAAAGACCATCCTTTGACCCAAAACCACGAACATACAGGATGGTCCGTTGGTTGGGTGACGGTCCGTAGGTGACCAACTGTCGATGGTGGTATACAGCATGTACATCTTTACTATTAAGTGAAGGCTTGAGTTGGTAAATTTGCCCCACGTCCAAATAAAAGTTTGGGAAGTTCCCTAAAGTATCTAGTATTTTAAGTGTGTGATACGTCCTAACACCTAAGGAATTCCATTATTCTAAATCAAATCCAAAAATCATTATGGAGCTCTCTTGAAATCCATTGAAGTTAAAAATCAAGCAAGATGAAGCTTCGATTGATGATCGGTTGGTGATTCTTCTCACTTTTTCCTCAATTTGTGTTTTAGCTCAATTGGGTATGGTTCTTCATCCTTGAACTCCGTTCTGTCAAGGGATCCCAAACATCAAGTGAATTCCTTAAATCATTCTTTACAAAGATTAAACTTATCATTTTGATATCTATCACGTTGGGTTCGTTCATAACAACATGTTTGCCAAAATTATCGGATGATTGACTTGACTTTACTGATGTCTTAACCTTAATCTCACTACCATGAACCCACTGTAACTTCCACCACGAATCCATAGTTTTTTACTACTTTGTTGGTGACTTGATCATGCGTTAATGCTATTGAATTATATGTCGTTGATTAGGGTATTGAATTATGATAGTATCTGATTTAAAAAAATTTTAATGTGCTGACCAAAATTCACTTAAAATCCCCTAGCCCTTTGAATTACCTCTTATCATTGTTATTGTCAAGGGTTGACCCGTGCAATTTGCGATCATGGCCATGATAAGCGCCGACCACATTTGAATATTGTGGGATGATTTAGCTATGGATTGAAGTGACTTAGAGTGGATTGGTGAGTCACCGCGAACTGCATTAATCTCACCTTCATTTTATGTAAACGCTCAGCTCCTTGCAGATATGTTGTTTGTCGTAAGTCAGTTATAGTAGGTGGTGCTATGTTCATTTAGTGGGAATTCTGTGCGACCCGCGAGGCCGGTATTGCCAGCTTCTCCAATTGACAAAATTGTATATTTCATCTCGTTTGACAACCAGTATGCAATATTTGTGTGTGAGAGCTAGAGAGAGAACGGGTAATTGTTCATGTAGCTAGTTTTTTAGAAAAATTGAATGGCGAGTTAAATTTCTTTCGAATTTTTGTATCAGGGAGCTGAATCTTCAATGGGAGCTTATGGAAATCTTTCGAAAAAAATTGAGATATGACAATGACGAAAGATTCTAGGGATTAGAGTTAAAATTATTACATAAATCTAAAATAATACATAACTGGATTGAATAAAATTACTGCAATTTCATTTCTTGGTATTAGTTCATGTGTGTTTTAAAAACTTTGATATTTCATTTAGTTGAAATCTGTAGTTTACGTGAAAATCTGTTTCACCACGTTCTTTAAAAGTAATACACGTTTCCATTAGAATTTATATCTTATTGTTTGTCCGTTAGCATAACCTATGAACATGTTTCTGAATGTGTTTTAATATGAATAATGGTCATGTAAAGTATTATCTTAACAAATTCTCTGTTAGGAAGTGAACCACGACTACACATTTGTATGTCTTCCTCAATCCTCATAGTGACACTTTCGGATTGACAAACTTAGTCAAATTTATAGTTTAACCTCGTCCTCGATGAGAATCTAGAGTTTTATGTTTCGGGCTGTGGCCTTGCCAAGCTTCAAGTTTATAAGGAATCTCATGTTATTGTATGTTTACTTAGGGTGAACGCTAAACCACAAACAAGGCTAGATAAATCAAGAGTTTAACGTTTTTTTAGAAACACGTTGACAAGAATTGGTGGAAGTACAAGTAAACAAGGCATTTATTTGCCCAAGATTGTACCAACACATGACATGTTAATGCATGAGAAGACTGAACTTGTGCATATACAAATATATGCAGCTCTTCTATTCTAGCTCCTCCATGTTTGTAATGCTCTTCATACAAATGAATTGTTGCATCAGTGCTCCCAGTTGTCAAAAACTCTACATCATGAGCCATAACTTCGTAATGTTACTGTTGCTTCATTCAACATTTCACACATCTAACTCTCTGAATATAGATTGTTTGTAAAGAGGTTTCTACACCCTCATAAAATTCCTGCGTAGAATTACATTTTCTGGAAGAATGAGGACCTTGGAGTTGAAAGTTTTCATCTAGTCTTGTTATTGTCTCATGAATTTTTTTTTAGTAACATTATAGGATACAACGCTTGAACATCTGGATTTGTGTTAAAAAAAATGTTGGGTACTTTAGCAAAATAACTTCCTAATGCTTGCTAGGATTTATTAATAATTTTTTTTTCATAAACAAGAGAAAATGGGCAGTAAGTGAAAATTCATAAGAGATTACACTATTCATTTGGTATTTGAAATAACTCATTTGCTGGCCATTTCATTTTCAGGTATCTATTTATTATCAATGAAGAAAGATTGAAGATATCACAACCTTCACTTGATTCTGGTAGCTCAGAAGTTCATAGTCCTATTGTTGGGAGCAAAAGTACCTCTGGAGTGATGAATTCTTAAAATAAATATGTTGGGGTTAATCTTTTATGTGCAAAGAGATTTTGTGTATATATTATTTAGATTTAATGGTTAGGTTTGCGTACATTCTACCCTCCCTGGACCTTATTTGTGGGATTTCACAAGGTATGTTGTAGGTTTGTCTAGATATCGCGAAGAAATTGAAATTTATAACACTTTCGGTATTGCAGGTATTATTCTTGATTGTCTTTTCCTTTTTCTTATTTGCAATCTTGAATACTCACTGAAATTGTGGTCATTTTTTCAATTTTTTTAAATGATATAAAGAGAAAAAGAAAGTATAATGTTTTAGAATATACCCAGCGTCCACTCCCTAATAGTCACCAGTATCTCTTCCCGCATTTAAACACAACAAACACTAAAAAAACATAATCATGATTCTTATTTTCTGTTTTATAAACCCCAATTGAAGAAAAATCATTAAACTTTAGTTATGGAGTCTTTAACATGGTTATCAATAAAAGGGGTTTGTTTGGATAAGATTTTAGATAAACACGATGTTTTATCTCTGAATAAAGAATCAACAAATTACTTTCGTGGATTGTCAAGTTTCCAGACTGTTCATATTACCTCATGTTCTGTTCAACACAAATTTATTCAACCTATTATTTGTGTCTATTGATGGCATTCAAAAATATTAATTTATGATTACCTTTTCATTTTAGACGTTCTAAAATTTTAGATGTAATTTTAGAGTTCCACATGTAGGGATTATAATTTTTGCAAGAGTTTGTAACTCTGGTACTCACTTCATCTGCACACGTCATTCTTCCGGTCTATATCTGATACTGTTTAAAAACTCATGCCGAATGACTAATCGACTGCATGTGATTGCATATTATTTTAAGTCTAGTGAAGTTGTGGATAACATTTATTTCATAAACTCTATGCACCCTACCCCCTAAAATGCCGATGTCTCCCGCAGGAGATAATTGTTTTGGTGTTTGGCTATATGAAATCACTCTAACAGATACTTGAGTAAACATTTGTCCTTCTAAACTGTATTGAAGAGGTCAGGAAACCATATGTTTCCGACAGTTTAGAGCAAGACCTCTCCAAAGGTCCTATTCCGATTATACCTTCATCTAAATCCATCGTCTAGTTGATGATCATTTGGCATGTTATGGAACCATGATATCTAGGATCACTACTTTCATGTAGTCACAAATATTGGTCGGTTTGGTTGCAGCTATCTTCGGTGAGCGATTCTATTGATGGATTGACCCTTTTGGTGATATCATTCGAGTTGTATATACAATTACAAATTAGTCTGGAACTTTGTTAGAAACTGTAGGTTCTTTCTTTTGAATTCCATTTTAAATTAATATGAAATTACAATAAGCCAATTTTGATGTTCATATATGTATATATGATGTTTCTTCATGAAGTTTCTCTAGTTGGACAATCGCCCCTCCTGAATTTTTGCAAAAACTTACATATCTAGTCCGAATTACACAATTGACTTCTCTAAAATTCTGAGTATCACTGTGCCTCTTAAGTAGATTAGTAGATGTAAGAGTTAACGACTATACATAATGTAATTTCTTTTTAGTATTACTATGAGAGACATAAATTTAAGAAAGTACATGAAAATAAAGTCACTTATTTAAGTCACTTCTCATTCTATATTCACCAATTCTTAAATTCCAATATTCTACATGACAAGTTTAAAACCATAAGGTTCAAATGTTATTTTGATGCATTGCATGAATATTTAGTTTAAAGTTATACAATTTTAAAGTCGTTCTTATTTATTGAACTTTGTGTCCAGACAAACTATGACATGTAAAATGAAACAAAGGGAATAATGATCTTTCCCCTGTTTAACATATAGAGATTTTTTATGTTCTTACTGAATTCTTTGTTCCTAATTCTATTTTGCTTCTTTATTTTCAAATTTGATCTTTGGAGGGAATTGAAGGATCTGTGCTTTTTTTCACTTCAAATATTGGAAAATGGACTAAAAAGCAAGCCAATCCTAATTAATATTTTTCAGGCTTCTCATTCACTAGTGTGGTTAAGAGATTAATTGAATTTGAATGACATGATATTGTTTCTTGTGTGGATATCACCTCATTTGTTGAAATAGATGTAATTGGAGTTATACTAAGTGAAAAACTCATTAAAAATTATGACCAATTCTGGCATCTCTTTTATATAAATGTGTTATGAGTCTAACTTTTCTTGTTTTGTATAAATTGTTATAATTTTTCATCCATACTTAGCTCTACTGTTGTAATATTGTATGACAGATCTTGACTTCTCAGTGGTGTATAGATTGTCATAATTTGACTGATATTTATATGACTTGGCTTACCTTCGTAAGAATCAGTTTTCCATGCTGAATGTTTGTGTTGGTGTAGATCAGTTCAAATGGTTAGTTCAATTGTTCAAATAAAAGCTTTGATATGTGAACAAGCTGAGACAATTTACATACATTTGGTGAGCCATGTCATCTACTACACTCTAGCCCGCCAAGCCCCCCGTGATTTTTGATTCATGGCGAAACTGTCCACAAGTACATCTATCTTGCATTTTGACCATATCTATTTTTCTGTTTATCTGTGTATTTGTTGCTTGCGTTGGTTCCTGTCCATACAAAGTATATTTTGGCATGAAGACCCTAAAAGACTGGCATTTTTATGACAATATGGTTGGTATGAAGAAATTGACATTTTTGTTTCTTCAGTTCCTCTCTTTCTTCTCATTCACAATTTCATTTTACCCATTTGTAAGTCTTACATTTCATCAGCTTCTTCCTCTTTTAAATTTTTTTGAATTTGCTTAATTTTTCTATCTTAGTGTTTATTTTAGCTCTTTGTTTTCGTGAATTTTTACAGCACTTTCTTTGCTTGTAACAATTTGTTTTTTGTTTTTTCTTCTTCTTTTACATAATGTCATGCATGCATCTCAATTGTTATCCGATTTTTCCATGAAAAAAGTTGTATAAACTTAGTTAAATATGGTGCTTAAGCAGGTCATATAATAAAGGTGATGTGTGCAGCAACTAGAATGTCATAAGCTTATTTGTAGTGTACATATAATAATTATAGCCATGTCTTTGATATGAACATCAACTACAATTATCCCCCATAGACTACTAAATGACTTTCAAAATGTAATAGTGATTCTGGAACAGATTTGTGCTCAAGTATATACAAGCAACACGTCAAAAGTAATTGATAATTAACGATTATTTTAGAGCTTCAGATGCATATTGTGCCGGGAACAAAGGAGGGATCATCACTCGAGATTTAAGTGCAGCACATAAAACGGCACTGAAATAATTTATTAGTAAAAGGTATTATATTGTTTTTCTGTTGGATATTCTTAAAGGATAATTGCATAAGAAGATCAATAAGCTGTTTTTACTTTCATGCAGACCCAGTCATCAAGCAGCCTACTGGCAAAGAAAAGGAACAAGCTTTGAATAACTATGGAGTTAAAAACGTGTTAATATTGAGCCACACTTGCAGCAACAATCATAATGAAAAACGATAACTACAATTTAAATTGTTTTCTGTTGATCTTAAGTATAGCTATATTATATCCATGTCTTATTGAAGTCTCTTCTACTTGTGAGTATTTATCCTATGATTTCAGTATATTTTTGTCAATGTTGCAGTGCTGGGCACGGTCTATGCCTCTCTAGTTATACCATTATGTGATTAGTAAATCTAATCAAACAAAAATTATTGTTTTTCCATTAGAAATTGTGTCTACAAAAATTCTAAACAATCTTGCCACCCTTTTACTAGAGGGATACAAAATGTGTGGCTTATTGATTTTATTTTTTTTTACATTTGAAAACGCTACACTCTATAAATGTTGTTTTTGAAGACATAAAAAGGTACACTTATAAAGTGTGGCCACACCAGACACCCAAAGCTTCTAAGGACAGATAGAAGTGTAGTTTATCAAATAGGCAGCCTGTGCGACAAATAGACCGGCCCCAAAAGTGTGGCGTTTCGGACTCCCTTATCAGCCCCGTTTTTAAGCGTAGCCCCCGACCTAGGGTTTAACCCCGTGACAAAAAGGGCGACCCAAAGGTCAAAGGTCACACCTTTTACCCCCAAAAAGTGTGCCTAAGTACAAAAGTGTGTTTTATTGAGTCCACAACTTTTGCTAGTTTGGAATAACTTTACAATGTGGCTGAAGCCTAAAATGGTGTAATGCCCTTTCACACCTTAACTACTCACCTCTTAACACTCAAGAGAAGTAGTATTAATTTAACATGTCTTTCTAAATTACAGTCTATATTATTGTTATTTAAGAGACATTCATCACATAAGGACACTTAAGTAATGGTCTTAGAGAAGACATAGGGACTCTCATTAACATATTCAAAACCCATTGTGCAATGTCTAGATAGCGTCTCATACCACCACCTAAACTTCATAGAACTTCTCCAATACTAGAAGGTATCCTATATGATGAGAATAGGCAATAACCTACATAGACCATGGTAGCAAATCATGGATCAGGAGTTGTAACCTACTCAAATAAAAGGTATTCTACTTGCCAATTTTAGATGTTGGACACATCCTATGTTGGCACATGGTTAAGGAATATGAAGAACTTCTTCGTACTATAGTCTCATTATTCACTAGAGCTACTTCCCAAGCCATACTCACTCGGTGCAAGCCATTGCTCTCATAGAGTAATTTACATTAAAGATCACATTAAAAAATTCCATATCTAGGTCATAACTAAATCACATTCACCCTACCAAAGAGGTCCCTTATTACTGCCTTATAATGGCGATGAAGATCTCTTAATGACTTCCCTAAAGATTATATGATGTCGTTACAGCCAACCAACATTAAGTCCATTCATTTTAGAAGAATATCATTACGGCTTTCGACTTCAAGGTTCATAACCTTAAGACTAGGTTTAAGGTTTCACATAGAGCAGCTTCATAGCATCATTCAGTGTCTCATGTCATTCATACATAAAAGACTAAGAGGCTTTAGCATCCTAAGTCAAGACATGTCATATTTACATCCATACATGTATAAGTAATTAACATAATCTACCACGCAAGACACATTCACTTTAGCACATATTGCATATCATTCTAGAAGCACATAGGAATAACCATTTTCATCTATAAGTCATCCTATACATTACTATAACATCATCAATATAACATTCATAGAGTAATATAGTAAAGTAGGAATAATCATGCATCAACTCTAAGACTTCAAATATAAGGACATAACGATAGTCTAACATGATTACCTCACAACATCAATAGAAGAATACATACTTTCACATTACTCACCTGTAGATAAATATGATCATAATTCACAAAAATAAACTAAAGAAATCATCATAACATATCAAATGGTTGCCGACAAGGCCATGATGATCATTATACATAAAGTAACGTCGACAAGGCCACATCATTCATATAAAACCGCAACCATAAATTGACCATACCATTCAAAACATAATTCAGGAGCTAAAATACATAAAATAAGGAGAAATAGGGCAACGTGCACCAATCCATTCTCACCCACTTACAAATCCCATAGCAAATATATTGTGGGTGTGGTTATATATTATATATATATATATATAGATATATTATTATATTATAGATGATAAGGAAGCCTATACATCAATGGATACAATGTTAAATCATTCAATAGCTCATAGAAAAAATATACTAGAATTCATAAGCATTATGTCAACATCAAGTCAACCATAAAGTATTAAAAAAGTAGCGTTCATCAATTACATGGGTTCATAGGTTAATTGATTTAAAATAATCTAATAAACAAAAATTCAATCAATATACAATTATTTAAAACCTTTAATGCAAGAACCCATGGATAGATCATAAAATTGGACAAGTTCATATTTAGAAAACTTTAGAAATCTCTTTGAATTTTAGGATCCTTGATGAATAGTGTTTTAAGGAGCAAAAAACCAATACCTTAATGATTTTTAAATCCTCGAAATTGATTAAGAATAATCACTCAAATCGTAATCACAAAACTCTTCCTTTAGTTTTGGCTTCAATAGAGTTCTAGAGAATTTCTTAGAGATTTTGAGTGTTATTTGGAAGAAAGAATTAATCTAGGTATTTAGGACTTATAAACCCACTTAAAATACCTAAAATGCCCCTAAGTAACGTCCAAAATCTTATTTGGACATTGGGTGAATTCACCGATTCACCCTTGCATCTTAGTGTGAACTTGCGAACTACAGGCACAAACCACGCGTGGCCATTTACGGCCCATTTCCCAACCAACGGACCATCCTGCTTGTCCGTGGTTTGGGAGTGAGGCTTGTCGTTGGAAGAACAAATCTACCAGACAAAGTATTAACCAACGCCCTCCACCTATGGGTCTTCGACTGACCTACTGGTCATCGATGCCATCCATAGGTTTTGCTGGTTTTGACAGCTTTGCCTCTTATGAAGGGTCCTTCCTAAAGTACCCTTGGTTGGTCCTTTGAGATGTTTTCCCAGACGTTTCAAACTATAATATTATAGTATACTATTTTAAGACCTCCCACTTCAATTTCATCCAAAACAAACACATAAAACTAGACGAAAAAAGCCAAGACACACAAGGTCATTTCAAGGCAAACCTTTCGAACGTCATGGACGTTCTTCGATGTTTGACCTCCAAACTTCATGAAAATTTACATACTGACAATAAAAAATATAGTAACTCATATAATAACCTCATAAGATCATGAAACACACATATAGGCGCATAACCACACATGAGGCACATAGGTGACTAGTCGTCAAACGTCTTGGTCGACCCTTGACGTTGTACTTCCAATCCATCTAAATCTTTAGACAATGCCTCAATACCACATTATAAACCATTTTAGGACCTTATTCCCTCATGAAAAAATGTTAGTCTCTAGATTCATCTAAGTCATTTTGAAGTATCACATTCATTCACTTTCGACCCATAAAACATAAGAGGGTTCATCCTAATGAAGTCCCTCAAGCGGGAAGCTGTAGCACTAGAATATTTTTGAATATGAGGTCCAACCTCCCGATTGGCTTGAGTTGTTATGGCTTTGTCTTAAGAGGCTAAAACTTGAGCTTGGGTAGTCATGAATTGGGAAAAAGTCACAAATGCCGATTTTATCTCTCCATCCCTCATAGGTGGAGGAATAACCCGAGCTTGGTCTTGTGGAGGCACTTGGTTGTATTGTGGATGCACTTGGTATCTTTGGGAGGAATTCCTGCATTAGCCAAACAATCCGGGCGAACGCACGTCTTGTAATCATCCTCGTCCATAAGAAAGATAGAAAGAAGAAAGCACACATAATATTACACTCATAAGGCAAGAATTTGAAGATTATGATAAGTGAGAATTCTGAAGCGTCAAATACAGCCATTTCATTATAAGTTCGGGAGCAAGCTTCACAACCAGAACATAGACTCTGGCGTAAACGAGGTTCATATCGAGCACATTCATTCCTAAGATTATTTCACCTTTGATTTAATATCAAGTTTATCACGACATGGGAGCACCCCTTTAGACGTGGACCGCAGTCCCCGCTCCTATGCGCTGACCGCCTAGCCTCTCGCATTCTGCCCTCCCCCTCGTCGGCTTGTTCCAAAGGTGGAAAATACTGAAACCTTTCCTCCTTACATCCTCGGCGTGAGGTGTCATAGACCTGACCACCTTTACTACGATATGGTGTTTTCACATAGACTCCTGCAATCGGCGCTTGCTAACGGCGTCTCGCTTCGGACCAATTATCTCTACCTACGACACGTCGTCTTACGCCTTCATGTACTATTGAATCATCTAACACGAGAGTCAAAAGTATTTGGACCGAGTGACAATAGCACAGGTCGGTTGGCATACGGATACCTATCCCTAGGCGTGTACCTAGGGGCTAGACTATACAACTGATAGATAGGGACAAGCAGATTCTAGTCCTTGATAGAGTCAGAGGTAACGAGAGAGAACTATAGCGTTGCCTCTATGGAGGATGCTTAATGGGATTGACATAATGCCTTTATCAGGTGATGTTATGTACTCCTAGATAGGAGGGGGGACTGTGTTATTTGTATGATGGCACCATAGGTGGTACTAGTGTAGATTAGTCATATTAACATGACATGCTTAGACTAACTAGTCCTGATTCCTATTAGTTGGTCTATACGGAACGGGCGTCTCATTGTGGTCGTAAAACAAAGTCCATCGAGTCGTTCGCCAACCCCATCCTGCCCTACCTTAAGTGCTCCTTCCAGAGGGCTAACATCTGTTACCCAAAATGAGGACCCGACCAACACGTTGAGGTTAGAATCAAAGTCTTCTTCAATTTTCCTTCTAAGAACTCAATAACTGGAACCTACATTATTGTAGAAACATAGAAATATGGGTTAGTAGACCACTTGTACTAAGTATGGAAACATATGCACATAAAACATTGAAATCATGCTAAAAAGGGACATTTGATTATAAAAACATGCCTACGTTACCTTGTCTGTTTGGGAAAGCTCTTTATCACAAACTAAGATGATAAAGTCTGTCAACATTTTCAGAATTTCATAAAAAAATGCTCATACACAACACACAATATAAACATCATAAAATAGTCAAGCAACATGGCCGCTATTAGCATATTATGAAACCGTATAAACAAAGAGCCAACTCCAACATCATGTCCTCATAACAACAAAGCAATGTACAAAGTTCACAACATTACAAATATGAAGACCTCTTACTCATAAACTGTAATTCACAAGACCTTACCATTCTTAGATACCAGGGTGAAGACCTCTCTATAACCCCACTAACCCAAGGAAACCAACCCAAGGATCATAAGGAATGTCTAACTTCATATAAACAAAGCAATATATGCAAAACAACATGTTCATAAAGTGAAACCCAAAATCATAAGCGATCATTAACATGTAAAGTGAACATAGCATTATCATTTTTTCTATACTTTTAAAGACACATAAGATCAACCTCATGGACTTATTCTTTAAGGAAAAATAGGCAACAGGTTATACGGTAGAGTCACGTACCCCTAATGAAAACAAGTAAACCCAACTAAAGTCACCCTAGTTAGCAGTTTACTTTATTAATCATTCGGACATTAAGGCGAACAATGCCGTACCTACCAAATAACCACATGAGAAAAATAATTGTAAGCAGGTGTTCTGCAAACCCTACACCGAAAGAATCGGTGCGGAGCAACGTTGGTCCTAAGTATTTGCAAAGGAGGATCAGTACCAAAACATGAAAAGACAGCCAATTAGTACGGTTGATCCACTAGTTAGTTCTATTCCTATGCGGGCAAACATAGTTAAGGAAATAGGATAGACATACACGAGACCCTTAATTTGTACTTCGCATTGTAATAGGATATCTCTGAGAATGTTTTAAACTTCCTTCCCTACTAGGGAAACGAAGAGGCAGCACTTCTCTACTATAGTTCACTCGGGGCTTATACTAGCCTAACCCCCACTGTCCCTTTTTGAAATGTCTTTATCATTTCTAAATCATCATAATGTTTCATAGGTCATATGAGGGAGACGAAACCATTTTGTATATAATAATTCATAGCTCATTAGAAATTTCATGGAAAGTCCTTTCAATTCAAAACCCTCATATGTGAGATTAACATATTAGCATGATCATGTCATAGTAGGCAGCATTAAGTGATTCCACAATTAACGTCTCATAATCCATTAGTCAAGAGTATGTCAAGTACATTATAACATCCTATAACCCATATTATCATCTTCTTAATAACATCAACAATTTAATTGAATATCATCACTGTTATAAGCCATCAATGAAAGTAAAGGAGTCAAGATAATAGGCTCTTATACAAGTTGCACCGTCACAAGCACAGGCTGCCAGGGTGATTGACAAGCACCCAACCAGCGTAAGGGTCCTTATTATTTTTCTCTTCCTACTTTTTTTTCTTTTTTATAGTTGAATTAACGATGCACCCTAATAGCCTAAGGTAACATATAATAAGTCAATTGCATCATCATTAACCCCCAATTCAATATAATTCTAACTAGCGGTTACGGAAATTGGGTCCCAATTATATCTTCCATAAAAGTCTTCTTGTCAAACCTCAAGCGAACACTATATCGATTAAACGAATAACCATGAATAATGTCAGCCATAATAATCAAAATAATTTAAACAATACAATTCTGAAACATTGAATTTTTGATGCAAGAATGAAAACCCCATTTCCAATTTGCGAAATCAATTGAAAAGAATCCCTCTGAGGAAAGGAGTTCCAAAGGTGAAGAGTTCCATACCATGTTAATCCTTGAATATTTATGAATAAAAAGTATAAATCTTGAATCTCTAATCCCTTTGACCTTGGTCTTCAATGCAATCTTCTTTAGGGAGAGAGAAAGTACAGAGAAGGAAGAGGACTTTAAGTTTGGGAATTGAAGTGAATTGGGTTACTTTAATGAGGATTAGATCTTTATATAGTTCCTTAAATAACTTAATTAGACTCCCCCAAACCTTAATTAACCACCTAAGCAACTAATTAATATAATTACTTCATTAAATATTGGATACCAAAACAAGACCTGACCTACGAGACCCCGACCTGCGGTCCGTAAGTTAGTCGACACCAGCCTATTCCCCCTTACTGCACAACCGTTGTTGGCGATAGATATTGATTTTTGGACATTTTGTGAAAACAGCTAAGCATTGAATGACGGATCCATCAACGCCTCATCGATCAGACGATGGCTCGTCGGTTTGGCTCGTAGATGCACACTGCCAAGGTCTGCAGACTTGAGTCAAATGCAATGATCCTCTCTGAGGACCCTTTGGGTGGTCCTTGGGGATTCATACCTGGACTTTTCGACCCTAAAGAAACTCCAATACATGTTTATCACCTTTATAAAAAATTTTATTAAGTTCCGACTTCTAAAACTCCATGAAACATGCCAAGGCACACTAGCACCTATTTAACTAGTCTTCGAACGTCATGGACGTTCCTTGAAGTTTTGACTCTAAAACTTTCCAGAATTTTTATAAATTATTTTAGGCCTTAAAAAGTGTTAAAAACCATATTTCAACATGTTAGGCTCTAGTTAAAGTCATGAACTTTCGGAGTGTTACACTCTTCCTCAAGAGTAAGTTTCTGAATATGACCAAGCTACGGTCAATCCTACGGCTATGAAGGATGGAAAGATAAGGTCGGATTTTCCAAGTTTGTCAAATTCAAGATGAAAAAATAACTACTCAAGTTCAAGATATGACATCTCAATCAAACTAGGATGTTGTACCCCATCTGCACCAAAATGCTAGTACCATGGCTTCTCACTTTTGGGGCTTCACTAGGTCTAACCCTTGTATGTTTTTTGGGTCTAAGAATGAAGACACCCAAGAATTTCTTTATGAGGTATACAATATCTTGTATGCTTATTTTTTCACTTTTTCTATTTTTTTTTTTTTTTTTTTGGCGAATGAGTTCAAATGAGAAGGCCCAATGCTCAGTGTTTATCAACTCAAGGATTGTGGCCCAATCACATTAACCTGGTTACTCAATGGAGGGATGATAAAGCTTTGAGAGTGGGTCATAAGTTGGGATGTTTTTAGAAGGGATTTTATTGATAGGTTATTCCCATGGAAGAAATGAGGGTTTAAGGTGGAAGAGTTCATCAACCTTCGTCAAGGAGGTATGAGTTCTATTGAGTACTTTTTGAAGTTCACTAAATTGTCTAGTATGCTTGTCTTTGGTTGTTAATTACCTGTAGGAAAGGAAAGCAAATGAACCATTTTTTTTCGGTGGATCGTGTTAGCGATTATACTAGTGGAAAAAAGGAAAAAACTATTGTGCGGTGAAGCTTCATGACATAATGGACATTTATAGTTTGATGGATCATGCTCAACAAGTTGCAGAAGAGTAGCGTTAAGAATTATGAAAAGTATTCTAGGAAGAAAGAGTCTTATGAAGGACATACAGCCATTTCCAGACAACTCTTTCAACCCCCCCCACCTTGTTACCCTTCACACAGCCCCCTAGCTCCTTTCCCCTCGGCGCACCTGTCTCTCATAATATCACACTTCCCCCCTTACCCTCTATCTAATCTACCCGACGCACCCATCTCTTCCGCTTTTACCTAAATACGCGTGCATTTTTGTGGGCTACCTAGGCGGTAGGTTGGAAATTCAGGAAAAACCTAAGTTCTAGAAGATACTCTCCAACCAAGTTTCTTCTAATTTTCACAAGGCTTGTAATGATAGGGTGTATAACCTTAGGTCCCAAAGGGGAAGAAATGGTTATTCAACAAGTGAGAAACCTACTTGTGCCAAGTGTGGTATGAAACATGTGGGTGAATGTCTAGTTGATATGGATAATTGTTTTTGTTTTGGAAAGAGTGACCATAAGGTGAGAGATTATCCTATGGTAAGGGGTTACGTTAAAAAGAATAGCCTAGATCAAGAAAGTGGTCCTAGTTCAGATGCTTCTAAGAAGAACCAGTTCTATGCTCTCTTCTCTAGGGGTGATCAAGAAGATTATCCCAATATTTTGACCACCATGGTTCAAGTATTTCCCATTAATGTATATGCTTTCCTACATCCTGGTTCCACTTTATATTTTATAAATCCTTCAGTGTCCATGAAGTTTTATGCGTTACCTGATGTCATAAATGAATCTTTTTTTATTACTACCCCGGTGGGTGATTTGGTTGTTGCTAAAAGAGTCTTTTGGAATTGTCCTATAGAGTTACTTTGGTCGATATCGTAGAACTTGTACATGTTTAATTTTTATATAATTTTGGGAATGGATTGGTTACATGCTTTTTTTCTTCTTCCATATATGGTAGAACAGGGGTAGTTAAGTTCAATTTTCCAAAAAAACCCATTATGGAGTGGAAGGGCAGAAACTCAATCCCTAAAGGTGGAATAATTTCATGTCTAAAAGCTTGTAAGATGATTTTAAAGGTATTTCTATACAATATTGTGAGGGTCAAGGACTTAGACTCTGAAGCTCTTTCTTTAGAGTCGGTCCCATAGTGAAGGATTTTCTAAAAGTCTTTCCTATTGACTTGCTCGGAATTCCTTCTGAATGGTAAATAGACTTCAGCATAGATTTGTTGACATATACGAGGTCCATTTAAATTCCTCTTAATCGGATGGCCCAATCGAGTTGAAAGAGTTGAATGCTCAACTCAAGGATTTTCATGAGAATGGTTTATACAACCAAGAATATGTCCATGGGACGCTCTGGTATTATTTGTGAAAAATAAATATGGGTCTCTTAGAATGTGTATTGATTACCGACAATTAAACAAGGTCACTATAAAGAATAGGTATCTTCTCCCAAGGATTGATGATTTTTCTTGATCTACTCCGTTGTGCGAGTTACTTTTCAAATAATGATTTGAGGTCGGGATATCAACAACTTAGGGTGAGAGGTGAATAAATTCCTAAAATGGTTTTCTAAAGAAAGTATATCCATTATGAGTTCCTAGTCATGTCTTTATGGTTAACTAATGCCCCGACGTCTTCTATGGACCTTATGAATAGAGTGTTCCAAAATTACCTTGATTTTTTAATTGTATTTATTGATGATGTCTTGGTATATTTAAGAGTGAGGATGAGAATATAGGCCATTTGAAGTTTGTATTGCAAGTTCTCAAGGAACATCAACTCTTTGGTATATATAGTAAGAGTATGTTTTTATTGAATTCGGTTGATTTTTTTGTCACATTATTTCAAGTGATGGTATATAGGTTGATCCGAAGAAGACGGAAGCGGTTAAGAATTGTCTTAGAACTTTGACTCGAACTGACATAAGAAGTTTCTTAGATAAAGTCAGGTACTATAAAAGGTTTGTTGATGGGTTTGCATCTATTCCTTCTACTTTGATAACACTAACTCAGAAGAAGGTTATGTTTGAGTGGTCGGAGGCTTGTGAAAGAAGCATCTAAGAATTGAAAGATAGCTTACCTCCGCTTCGGTGTTGACCTTATCGGAGGGTACCAAAGCACTTTTAGTATATTATGACGCTTCTCAAGTTGCTTTGGTTTTTTTTCTAATGCAACATGGTAAGGTTATAGCTTATTCCTCTAGACAACTCAAGGTGCATGAGAAAAACTGTCCATCTCATGATCTTGAATTAGCACCCGTAGTGTTTGATTTGAAAATATGGAGACATTACCTCTATGGGGTTCATGTGGATGTATTTACTGACCACAAGAGTATTAAATAACTATTCACTCAAAAGGAGTTGAATCTCCGACAAAGAAGCTAGTTGGAACTTTTGAAGGATTACGATATGACTTGCCTCTACCACCCCGGCAAGGTCAATGTGGTTGCGGATTCTTTGAGGCAATTGACTATGGGTAGTGTGGCTCATATTGAAGAGGGTAATAAAGAGCTAGTGAAAGATGTTCATAGTTTGTCGTGGTTGGGTGTTCAGTTATATGATTCTCTAAAAGGTGGTTTCATGGTTTAGCATAAATATGAATCATCTTTAGTGGTTGAGGTGAAGTCTAAGAAATATCTTTATCCTCTATTGATGGAGTTGAAGAAACCAGTACTTAGTAAGCTTAGTGAATCTTTCTACCGGGAGTGGGGGGGGAATGGGGTATCTAGGTACCAAGGTAGATTGTGTGTAATGGATGTTGATGATTTGAGAAGACAAATTTCGGAAGAAGCTCATAGTTCATGATATTCTATTCATCCGGGTGCCACAAAAATGTATCGTGACCTTCAAAAGGTCTATTAGAGGGATGATTTGAAGAGGGACATAACGAAGTTTGTGGCTAAATGTCCTAATTGTCAACAAGTTAAGGTTGAGCATCAAAGACCGGGAGGTATAACCCAAGTGATGGATTTCCCTAGTTGGAAGTGGGAAGATATCAATATAGACTTCGCATTTTGGTTGCCTCATAGACCGAGGTAAAATTACTCAATATGGGTTATTATTGATAGATAGAGAAAATATACCCACTTTATTCCCGTCAAATCTACTTATTCGACAAAGAAATATTCTAAATTGTACCTAAATGAGATTGTAAGTCTACATGTTATCCCGTTTCCTAATCGCAGATTGATGGTGCACAATTCCATTTTGCAATATTGGAGGTCTTTCAAAAGAGGTAGTACTCAAGTGGAAAATTAGCACCGCTTTCATTCTCAAATGATGCCAAGCGGAACATACATCCAAAACCAAAAAATGGGTAAGAGCATGTGTATTGAATTCAAGGGTAATGCGGGAACGATCATATACTATTGTTGTGTCACGACCCGAAAGTACCCCCTAGAAGTAAGGGAGAACTCTTTGATCGTCACAAGTCATAGTTGACCCTTTTGGGTCTTGTACAAGCCCTTTCACTATCATTCATTGAATAAGACATGAATAGTAGTGCGGAATTTAAAACTTTTCACAACATTTAATATAGAAAGGAATTCTTTCATAAATACCAAGAAATATCTCATCATCACCAGCAAAACATAAAAGCAAGACAGAATATCCTAAGGACACGTCCCTTTGAATTAAAAAGAAATACATAATAAGTCTTAATAACAAAAATTAAGAAACAACTAGTGTGAATGTATGAGGGACACCCACAAAAAAAGCTTCTCCCCCCCCGCCCCACAATATCCTTCCATTGTTCCCTCTCCTTTTATCGCTCACACCTCTCCATACTAAGCTGACGTCGACCAAATACTCCGCCCCCACTAACCACCCCTCCACAGCACGCCACCCCACCTTAGTAGTGTCACTCCCCAACACCACTAACCTCGCCTACTTACCCCCTCCATGCACTATCCCCATTCACGTCACACTCCACCCTTCTAACCCGTCCATCCAGCTCTACACTCCATTACAACCTCCCCTGCCCATCCCATACCAACACCGCCTCTCGCACACCCCCCTCGGCGACAACCGCCCCTACCTCCTCACAACCCTCGCACGCATCCCTCCAATTATTCTAACCTTCAATTCCTCTGCCGCCTTCCAGCCCCCCCCCCCCCCCCCCCATACTTAGTCTTGATGAGTGTTTTTCTCAAGCTTGTCTTCTAACTATATCCTCACTTCCAGACCTATACTTAGAGAGTATAGAAAAGTATGGGGTTAGTACGAATAATGTACTAAGTATGGCATATGCAAAAACTTGCAAAAAGGGATATTTTAGTATAAATACGCTTTCATGCCAATCAAGTAAAACATTCCTGAATATAGAAGTAAAACAATATAAGGATCATCATTTAACACTTAGAGAAGGATTTCCATAATTTTATCAAAAACTACCATTTTACAGTAAACTACTAAAATGTTACAGTGTATCCCATATCATTACAGTGAATTCATTTTAATCCCAAAACAGTGAACTCCCAAAATCCAAGAGGAAGTGAACTCGTTTCGATAGGATTTTCCCAAGCTATGGATATCCTAAGACTCACCAAGGTAATACATGAAGGAAACGCCCATACACCTCCTTCAATAAACAACTAGGTGATCCCGAAGACTACACCTTCTAGGCTAACTCACCTCGGGAGTAAATGTCCCCACTCAATGACAATACATTAGAAGAACACTCAAACAACACACCAACACATTCATTTCAAATTTCCTACTTAGTGCAATGAATAGATGGAGTCCCATTCGACCACTTACCCTAAGAGTACACTCTTTTATAAGACTAAGATCATTCAATTAATATAAGACACACTAAGACTCGCCATTCGGAAGGTCTACTTAGTGCAATGGATATATAGTTTCCCATACACCACCTACCCTAAGTAGTAAGTTCTTTTAGGAGACTTAGTTCATACACTATGTACTATTTAGTGAAATTGATACACGGCGTCCCATTCCACCAACTATACTAAGTAGTATATTCTATTTGGAGACTTAGTTCATTCATTCTTTTTGGTGGTTTGCTTAACCGACATAGACCATGATAGCGAGACATGGAATCTCATTACTACCCTTATCGGATGAGGGATCCCCTAATGCCTAGGGTAGAGCCATTCTCTTAGCTTTTACATGGATTTTCCAATAACTACACCTATGAGGGTGCATAGTTAAGGGATAAGGAGATTGCTATAAGAAACTCATTCTCTAATAACGAGGAGTAGTCATCTCAAGAGGTACATTGGAATACTACATCTCAACTCACAAAGTGTAACAACCTGTTCTTCATTTCCTCCTGGAACTAGGCATAACTACTAAAGGATTCTCAACATTCTACACTATAGGTTAAGGATAACTAGTGGACACAACATCTCAACTAACGAAGGGTATCCATCCTCCTACCTATCTTAGAAAGCTCTTGGAAGATAATGAGGTTTGTGCTTAAAACACGTCATATAACACACGAAGATGTTCACCTCTAAAACTCCCCTGTTCATTCGCATTCTTAACTCATTCGTTCCTTCAATAAAAGTGTGTGAGTGTGCTGTAACATTGTGAGCACACCTTGTCATAGCATCATTTCATTTAAATTCAATTCTATACATTGCTTAGACCTTCATGTATCACATTACACACTTTACATGTTGCAGTAGTCATTATAAATCATCTAGATATAGTCTCTAGCATACTTTTAGTATAATTATCATTTCATAAGTCACATTAACAATAATAACATCAGAATCATCTTACTTCACATAATATGCCTTCATGGCCTCTTTGACAATATGCATGTAACTTTACATTCATACAATTCAAGCTTCATAATACACATTGCAAGAACCATCTTCATTATCACATCATTCCACACATTAGCCCTTTAAAGCCACACTTACAATGCATACCTAGTATATCCAAATTCATCAAGTAAACATCGCCATCAAGAAGGTGGACAATTCTACTCAAGAGCATTCCATTAAGAGAGTTAACAATGAGAAAAAAATAGCATTCTTCTAAAGCTTTCACACCTAATTACAATTTAATAAACAAGTCATCATAAAAAATCCCTTAGGTAAGTACCAAAACAACAATGTAAACACAAGGAATACCAAAGCTCAAGACTACAAAACCATGCTCATTTAACCCATTCCTTAAGCCAAAATTTAATAAAAAGCTTTAACATGTTTTGAATAAAATTTTAGCTTTAAAATCACCAAATAACATTAGAAACATCATATTTGAATCATTTAAAACGTTTTCATGCAAGACCCATACTTAAAATCAAGGATAGAAGAAGATAGAGTTGAAAAACTCTTTTTGAAATCTTTTAGAAAGGACTCCTTGAATGGAAGAGAGTTAAAGGATGAATACATAACCTCACATAGGATAAAACACAATGATTTTTCATCAATAATTGATGACCAACAACACTCGTAGTTCCTTCCTTGAGTTCTAGCTCTAATGGAGTCTGAGAGAGTTTTCTTGAGGGAAGGGTTTTGGGTTTTAGGAGAAGAAGTCTAAATTATGTCTTTGATTTTGAAAAACTTAATATAAATAAACCATACCCTAAAAACACTCTTCTAACCGGTTCCCTAAAATTACTTGCGATGAACGAGCACACCACAACCCCAAGCCAAGGCTTGGAAAAATTGAGCTTTGGCAAGACACCACCCAACTAGTCACACAGATGACCGTTTGCCCATACCGACCCCCCAGCAGTTGTTGCAGGGGTCGTCGATTGGGTATGGGTTATCCTGACCTGCAGTTCTGCAGAAATTCAAAAGAGAAATTTGATGCCCAAGGTCGTAGGCTGTTGTTTGACAAATCGTCCGTCCTTTGTGGCCTTCATTTGATCACTGCTTGGCAGCATCTTGCCAAGAGATGGGGTCCTCTTCTAGGGCTCCTCCTAGGTCATAGGTGGATTCGTACCCGATCTTCGAACCTATAAACATAGACGTCTAGGTCTTACGATATCCCACATAAATTTCGATTAAAATGAACATGTGAATCTCACTAAAACACATCAAGATACATAAGCACTTTCTAAGACACACCTTCCGAACGTCATGGATGTTCTTGGATGTTTGACCTCCAAATGTCTTCAAAAATTACACACTGCGTAAGAACATCAATGTAACTCATTGTAAAACAAAAAGAACTCTCAAAACATTCACTAAGCTCTAGTTCAGCTTTGTTCATTTTAGAGTGTTACCGATTGAGTTCTCCTACAATAATAGCTACCATTCTAGTATTTCAAAGGCACCTTTTGAAGAACTAGATGGTAGTAGATGTAGGTCTTCGGTTGGGTGGTTTAAGGTTGGTGAGTCTGCACTCTTTGTTCCCGAGATAACCTATGAGGCTACGGAGGATGTTAGAATGATAAGAGATAGGTTTAAAACACTCTATAATCGGTGATTGAGTTAGAAATAGGTGATTGGGTCTACATGAATATTTCACCAAAGAAAGGGGTGATGAGATATGGTAACAAGGGTAAACTTATTCCATGGTATATGGGTCCTTATGAGATATTGCAACGGGTAAGAAAGGTTGATTATGAGTTGAAAATACCAAGTGATCTAGCTTTGGTTCATCCGGTATTTTATGTTTCTATGATCAAGAAATGTATGGGCAACCCGGTGTCTATTTCCCCTATTGAAGGGTTAGGGTTGAATGAGTACCTTTATTATGAAGAGGTTCTGGTTGAGATCCTAGATCGTCAAGTAAAATATTTGAGGAACAAGGAGGTGACCTTCGTAAAGTATTATGGAGAAACCATCTAGTTGAGGGTGCAACATGGGAGGTCGAGGCTGTAAGACCATGAAAAAGAGTTAGTTTAACTAGAGCCTAACATGTTGGTATTTATGGTATAAGGTTCTAAATAGTTTTATTATATGTTATTGAGGCAGTGTCTAAAGTATTAGGTGTATTGGAAGTCAAACGTCAAGGGACGACTAAGACGTTCGATGACTAAGTCACCCATGTGCCTGGTGTGTGGGGTTTTATATGATTTGGTGTGATTCATGAAGTTTTAAGGTCCTTAAATTAGTTATTTTAGCATGTATAGTCAGTGTGTCAAGTTTCGTGGAGTTTGGAGGTCAAACGTCCAAGAACATCCATGACGTTTGAAAGGTGTGCCTTGAAATGACCTTGTGTGTCTAGGCATGTTTCGTCCAATTTTACGTGTTTGTTTTGAATGAAATTCACGTGATAGGTTATAAAATCATATAAGATCATGTTTGGGTTGGAAATGTTAGGAAAAACATTCCCAAGGACAAACAAAGTGTCCTTGAGGAAGGACCCAATTTTTGGTGTCAAGGCTGCCCAAGAAATCCAAAACCACGGAGGTAGTCAACGCCCAGTGCGTCAACCGTCGAGCTGTGGGTGGCATGTCGTGGTTTGGGACTTATCCTAGGAAGAAAATCTTCCATTTTCTAGGCTCTGACCGAATCGACGGAGGACAGCACGCTCCATTTGTGGATTGATGCCCCGTTGAAGGGTTGTCGTCTGAGGGCCTGTGTTTCTACGCAGGTTCACTGTTAAGTTAGGGGTGATATTTTAATTTAACCCAACTTACAAATAAGGTTATTGGAGGTTTATTAAGTGTCTTTGGGTATTTTAAACATGTATGTAACTTTTTAAAACATAGAATATTTCATTCTTCAAAATCGAAACCCCAAAATCCATTAAGAACTCCCAAAGACTCCATTGAATTCCAAAATAAAAGAAGAGCTTGGTGTGAAATTTTGAGTGGATATTCTTCATCAAATTGAAGAATTAGCTTCATTAAAGTATGGATATCGATCCTTGAAACTCGTTTCATCAAGGATTCCCAATTCTCAAGTTGAATTGTTCAATTTCATTATTAGACCACTGGTTCTTGAATAAGGATTAGAACATTGAATAATGATTTAATGATATTGATTGATCCAATTTAAAATAAGTTTCCTATGAACCAGATTGGAGAACCCTCTAGATTTTTGACTAAGTTATAGGTTCTTGATATTAACCTAATGTTGGTGAATCTTAGTGTAGATTTCGATAGGATTTCTTAATGTTTGTAAGAATGTGTTCTCAATTGGCTAGGTATATTACATTGTAATGTATATTTAATTGACCTAGATCATGATCATTCATAGTTACATTGAATTATTTGTTCAGGCACTGGTTAAAGGCCTTATGTTAATTGAATAGATTAATTAGCATCAAGTTGAGGTGTTGAGGATGTTGAGGGGGTAAGATGCCCTATTTATCTTATTTTAGTGTTAGTTTAACTTCAATTATGTTGTGATTTGTATTGTACACTTATGGTGGCAGTGTTATGTGAATTGACATGGCCTTGTCGGCGTTACTTTATACAATATGATTATCACGGCCTTGTCGGCACTGCTTTAACTAATGTGGCTATTTTTATAGTTGATTATGTAAAGTATGATGATATCTATCTTCTTGTTAAGCATTGTGAAAGTATAGGTGATCTATTGATGTTATGTAGGTGATAATTTTAGACTATGACTATGTGATTGTATGTGTAGTCTTAAATGTTGATACATCATTTTTCATACTTGAACATATGAGTTATGATAGTTATATGGATAATGATGTAGTAATGTATAAGATGGCATTAAGAAGATAAGGCTCATCCTAAGTGCTTAAAAGAATGATATGCTATATGTGATAAAGTGAAAGAAAATAGTATCTTGTTTGGTAGACTTGTGTCCCTAACATGATATATGTATTAATGTTATGAAATTATGATACATCTTGACTAGGTAGGCTTAGTGCACCCTTATCATGCATGAATGAAAGATATGTGAGACCTTATAGGATGTCTAGAAGGTCATGTACGTGGTAAAGGTTATGTTATGAATTTTGAAGTCGAGAGACGTAATGGTATCCTTCATGTAAAGAAATGGTGTAATTAAGGTTATTCGGATGGAACGACATCATATTAATCCTTAGGACAGTCATAACAAGCTAGCTTAGTCTCCATTGAAAGGTAGCCCTAGTAGACCTCTTTCGTATGGTGAATGTGATTGCCTTATGAAGTAGATAAGATACCCTCTTAATGTGATACTTTAATGTCGATTACTCTATGAGAACCAAGGTTAGCACCCAGTGATTATGTAATGAGAAGTAGCTCTACTTGAGAATGAGACAAGAGTACAATGTACCTCTACTTGAGAATGAGACTAGAGGACATTAAAGCCCTTTATAGTCCGTAACCACGTGCCTATATGAGATGTGTCCTAGTTCTACCCATGGAAAGTTGAACCCCTCGTTGGAGTAGGTTAGAACTCCGAATCCACGTCTAGCTATAATGATCTCTTGTCGTATTGCCTAGTAAATCATGTGGGATACTTACGCATTAGAGAAAGAAATTGATGAAGTTTAGGTGGTGTATGGACGCTAATCTATGCATTCACAATAGGATTTGAAGGTGTTGCTGGTGTAGTTAGAAGTCTCTAGTCTTTTCTAAGAGCCTACTTGAATGTCCATTATGAAGGTATGAGTCTTAAAGAACAATGAACTAATGACTTATGTAAGAAGTATGTTAAATTGAAATAAGCAAATATATGCTAGAGGTAGTTAAGGGTTGTGTAGTTTAGTGTGAAGGGGGGGCATAGGAATGGCCACGTAGTGATTTACCTAGATTGAGTTCTTAAGAATGACTTAAATAGGAAAATGTTTTGCTTATGTGGACATGATCCGTACTTAGGAAGTCTTAAGGATTATTTATGTAGTCTTGAGGAGTTCAATTATGGATTTTATCTTATTGATCTACTTAAGTATGTCTTTTGATAGCCTTTGATGATAAAATATCATATTGTCTATGTATTGATATGTTTGATGTCTTGGAGTGTGTATGTCATTCATTCTAAGTAGTCCTAAGGGTCGTTTAGGCACATTTAGAGAGGGTGTATGGGTGGTCTCTCTTTGTGTGACTTAAGTGATTCATAGGATAGCTTTGAGTGGGAATTGAACTCACTGTAAGATGAGTTTTAAAATTATTTTTTTTGTTTAAATGTTATCTTATGTTTGTCTAAGTTCATAAATGGTGTTTTTATCATTATAGTATGCTTTTTAAATGAAAAGATGCATATTTCCAATAAATGTCCGTTTTCATGATTTTCATGCATAATTCCATACTTAGTACATGTGGTTGTACTAACTCAAATGTTTTATCTATCTATATAGTTTTTGGTAGGTGAGGAGCATTTGGAAATGAGACTTGAACCATAGCATCATTGACAAAATGTTGAAGTATATCCTAATTTGACTCGAGGGCATATATGTCTTTTATGTTTTCCATTCAAAGTATTGTAATAGACTAAATATTTCTATATTCGTATTTTGAAGTATTTGTTGTGTCCCAAGTAATGTTGTATGTTAAGATGATGAGATTGAGACTTAGTATTTCATATCGCTTTATATGAAAGAGTTTTTAAAGACTATGATATGTTTAGTGAAAAGTTTTAATTCCACGCTACTTTTCACTATGTTAATGCGATGAATGTTATATAAATGCTTGTACAAGACCTCCGAGAGGTCAAGTACGCTGGTTGCAATCTGAGATTGCCCTTATCTTCTAGGGTGTGTTTCGGGATGTGATTAGGCCTACATTATGTACCGCTGCCTTCATCTAATTCCTCTTTGAAGTTAGTAGTTCCTCTTAAAAAAATTATGAATAATGTGAATTTACTTGTTTTTTAAAAGAATGTGCATAACTTGGTAAGGCTTTATGATAAAAAGAATTTTCTTGAAAGATGTTTTTATTTCCTACTTGCACTTATATGATATATATGTATATTTGTCGTCTTGAGACTGTAGTGAGCATGTTTTGTTATTGACTTAAGAAGAATAATTGCATGGTAACTCTTTGATATTCATTTTGAGATCATGATGATATTAAGAAGGTAGTTCCCCATTGTGTGATATGAAATGTTGAGTTCTTATATGAGATGAATTGTGAATTGAGTTTCTATGTGTAATGCCATGTTTATGTGTTGAAAGAAGTCGTGAAGTGATCATATGAGCTTTTCCTCATTATGATTCTATGTTGTTGTTTTTTTTTGTCTCCTATTATTGAGTATCATTATTCCCCTACAAAAATATTTAAATGTCATTCACAGATAAATGTTCTTACGGATGGGGATAATGTAACACTCCAGAAGTTACATGACTTAGTATAGAGCCTCACTTGATGAACTAATCCTTTAACCAGTGTTTCTAAGCCTAAACTAAGGTAATCAACTCAATTAGGAAGTGTTATAGGTGTCAAGAAACGACCACAACGTGATGAGACTAGTGAAATTGACATAGTGTGCCTTGGTGTGTTTCAAGGGGTTTAAAGAGTTGGATTAAAGTCAAATTTGGGGAAAAGTTTGGGAAAACATACTAGATTATGTTTAGGGTCGAAATATCCAGGTATGACTCCCCAAGGACCACCCTGAAAGTACTTCAAGAGGACCCTAGAATTTGACCCTAAAAGTTGTCAGTTGTGGGCAAATGACAAACCAAACAATGAGCCGTTGATGGGTCAATGGTCCATCGATGGTGCTCGTGGGTAGGTACTTAGCCATATTCCAAAAAGGGCAAAAAACTAGGTTTCTGACAAAAACCACGGACTACCAATATTGTTTATAGTCTGGTCGACGGACCATTGTTGTGAAGTCATCATTTGGTCCTTGACTTCACTGTCCAATTTGTTGTTATTTTAGAATAATTATTTAATTAGATGATTATTTAATTAGGGATTAAGGGGTGGTTATTAAGTTAGTTGGGGACTATATGTAAGACCCCAAAAATGAATTAGGTGAATATAGATCCTAACATGGTTTTTGTGATGTTATAAGGTTCTAAAATGGTTTATAATGAGGTTTTGAGGTAGTATCTAACAGTTTAAGTGCATTCGAAGTCAAACATAAGGGGCCAACCAAGATGTTACATAACTCACTGACCTATGTGCCTCATATGTGGTCTTATTTGTTTATATGTGATTCATGAGTTTATAAGGTTCTTAAATCAGTTATTATGGTCTATATAGGCAGTGTGTCATGTTTCGTGATGTTTGGAGGTCAAACGTCCAAGAACGTTCATAAGGTTGAAAAGGTTTCCCTTGAGACGACCTTGTGTGTCAATGTATGTTTCGTTGAGTTTTACATGTTCGTTTTGGACGAAACTGATGTGGTAGGTCCTAATTTTGTATACAATCATGTTTGGGTCGGAAACATCCGGATAAGACTCCAAGTAGGACCCACAAGGTTCCCTAAAGCAGGACCCCAACTAAGAACTCAACACTGCCAGGCAGTGTCAATCAATGTCCCAAACGACGGTCGGTTAACCAGAAGACAGACCGTCATTGGGTGGTGTCGATGGGGGTAGAAAGACTGCATGTTTAGGAGTTTCATGTGCAACCCTCGATACCACACCGATGGGGCGTGGGTGAGACCACAGTCCGTCGATGTGGGTGTCGATAGGCTGCCCGTTTTCTTGCCATCTTTTTGTTAAGTTGAGGGGTGAAGTTGTAAATTCACCCCAATCTTATAAAGTGTCAGAACGATTATTTTTAGTGTTTATGGATATTTTTAGTGTATTTAAGTCATTAAAATGTCATTATAACCCTAACACCTAAATCAAACAACATTCCTCCAAAGGTTCTCCAAAAACGTCCATGAGAGTTCAAGGTGAAGATGGAGCTTGAAGATGGTTCTTCAATGGAGTTCCTTATTCTTGGTTTATTCAATAAAGTATGGGAGTTCTTCATATAAGTCTTGATATTACCTTAGAGCTAATTTCAAAGATGATTTTCAATGATTTCAAAAAGATCAAAAGGTCCAATTTCTACTCTAAGTCTTGGGTTGTTGCATGAAATGTTTTCAAACACTAAGGTATGATTTTGTTGATGGGTAATTGAGGTTTATACCTGGAATTCTCCATGAAACCGTTACATTCAGAAATCTTTCTTGATTTGACTAAATATGGGTTATGTGATAAGCTTGAGATTGATGAATTGAATTATGGTTAGATGTTATGGGTTTTGATTCAAGTCAGATTCTGATTAATTTGTTTATAGGCTGTTTTTCAATTTATCAATGCGTATTGAATATTCTTTGTCTTTGGTCTATTAGCCTATTGAAATGATATTGACTTAATGTCTATGATTAATGTTGATTCTATGGTCTAATGAATTAAGTAAGGATTGTATGGAAGTGATGTTTAATTGGTCCTATATTGATGAATTATATTTAATGACCTAGTTTATTGAGTATTATAGTTATGTGTTGAATTGTTGGTTATGGCCATGGGTAAGGGCCTATGGTATCGAATTGGATGATTTAGTTTAGATCGAATGCTAAGATTGACTGGGGGTATGCCTCCCTAACCTTTTATTTAATCACACCAGCCATATATTCAATTCGTTGTGATTTTTATGGTTTCACTTATGGTGATGGCAGTGCTATGTGATTAATGGTTTTGGCCTTGTCGGTAGTTACTTTTTGCAATATGATGATCATGGCTTGTCGGCCCACTTACTTTAAGTATCATAAGAATTGGTTGCAGTTGATTTATGTGAAGTATGATCATATATATCTACATTGTGAAGTAAAAGTAATGTTGGAAAGGAGGTTATTTCTATGTATGTTAGGAGATCATGTAGACTTGAATATTCTAATATGTGTAGTCTAGATGTTGATACATGATTGTTTCCTGCTGACTATATGAATCTGAATGTAATATTGTGATGATATAGTAATGTATACGATGACATTAAATATAATAAAATGTCCTTCCTTAAGTGATTTAAATAATTATATATATATGTGATATGGGAAATGAATGTTGTGTCTTTGTAATAGAATTGTTCCCTTAAAATGATACATGTTGATGATATGTGATAGAGATGTCTTGACTAGGTAGTCTTGTGCAACCTTGTCATGTATGAATAATGAATATGTGAGGCCTTAGAGATGTAAGAAGGTATGTAGGTGGTAAAGGTATGTTATGAATCTTAATTTGAGACTTGTATTGTATCCTTCTTGTTAAGGAATGGATGGACTTAGGTTGGTGATTAACGACCTATATATACATGGAAAATCATAATGAGGTATCTTAGTTTCATTGGAAAGGTAGACCCTAGTGGACCTCTTGGTAGAGGTTAATGGATTGGTTAGAACTAGGTAAGGAACTCTTCATGTGATCCTCTAATATCATTAACTCTGTTGAGAACAAAGGCTAGCATCAAGTGATTATGTTATGGGAAGTAGCGCTACTTGAGAATGAGCCTAGAGTACAATGTAGCTATACTTGAGAATGAGATAGAGTGCTAAAGCCATTTCATCTTCCTTAACCATGTTGTCTACATGGGTTGTTATTCCTAGTTCTTCCTCAAAGTCGAACACCTCATCGGAGTAGGTTAGAACTCTGGATTCAGGTGTAGCTACTGGTATATACGGTATTGAATATTCTCATCATATGGATACGTAGTAGCATTAGATATGTTCTATGAAGTTTAGGTGGTGGTTGGGAAATAATCTAGAAATTGCACAACAGGCTTTGAAGATGTTAGATGGAGTCCATAGGTCTTGTTCAACACCATTACTTGAATGTCCTTTATGTGATGTACGAGTCTTAAATGAACTAATGATGCAATGACTTAAGTTTAATGATAGCATTTAATGAGGAAATGCCATATTATTTATGTGTTGATATGTTTATGTCTTGTAAGTGTCTATGTGACTCATCCTAAGTTCTCTAACTTTATGTTGCTTAACTGAGTCTTAGGATAGATTTAAGTGGGAGAATTACATGCTAGAAGATGTCTAATGTGAAGCGAAGGAACTTCAATATAACAGTGAATTGAGTTCATTGTACAGTGAAGTGAATTCATTGTAATGTTTACAAAAATGTAATAATTGTATAAATATTCCTTATGTGTTTTCTAAGTTGTTAAATGTTTATTTGTATGATTATAGATGAGGTTTTAATTTAAATTAATGAAAAGCATGCTATTACTCAATGTTCCTTTTTATGGTTTGCACGGCTTCCAAATAGTACATCTAATCTTTTAATCCCTATTTTTTTCCTTTTTGAATAAAGTGTAGGGAATGGGAATCTTCTGTTTCCATGGAGGATTGATAGGGTTTCTAAGGATTTGAAGATGAGAGTATTGGTGAGTCCTCAGCGATTCAATGACACCTTATGTAAGAGTCTTTATTTTATTGTCTTATAGGGATTAGACCCAAGTGTTGTATAACCTAAAGTTTAGATTATTCAAGTAGATGTTGTACAGATTTAATGTTTTAAATTAAAGTCTTCCTCTTGTGTAATGTTTATGAAAGAGTTCTTCGTGTATGAAGAAAGTTTTAAATTCTTACTCATTTTACTATGTTTATTATGCAATGAATGATACGAGAGGCTTAGATGAGACTTGTTGAAGTCTCATTTACTATGGGACGACACAAGGACAGTCTTACTTGTAGGATGTGCTTGCGGGTCGTGACAGAGATGGTATCTGAGCATAAGGTTAAGGAAGTTTCTTAGTTATCTTATGAACCATATCTAGTAGAGTTATTTTTATAATGTGAAGCGCGCCACATTATAAATAGGAGGCTATTGGGTGCTAGGAAAGTTTCAATTCTTCGCTCATCTAATTTTGACTAAGAGCATTTTATATGGTCTATTTCCCTTGTTTCCCTTATGTGTTGGTCCCTAGAGGGTGACATTATGAAGTCTAGGTTGATGGAGAGAAAAGATGAGATGTGACTTGTTAGATGAGGTGTTATAGATGGTGGTTTTTACAGTAGATTTGTTTGGTTTACCTTTTGAAGGGTAGTTAGGTTTGAAAGAACTGTAAGGTATATTGTTAGAAATGTGAAGGAGTGATTGTTAATATAGTTTGACAATTTTAAGATCCCAACCAAAGGAGGGGAAGTGAAGGGATTTGAAATAGTAAAGGTGAGTTCTCCTAGTAAGGGGGATTTAGTTGTTAGATGATGAGACCTTTGAGAGTCCTTAATCTTTATGGGATAGACCTTTTGTCGGAAATATTAGTATGGCTTAAGGTGTGTAGAGGGAGTTCCTTATAGTAAATGTTATGTTTTGACCTTTGAATGAGTTTCTCCTAAGTGGGGGAGTATGGTGAAGCATATGGTTGTCGGGAGTTAAGTACCCTTAACTTTTCTTTATTTGTTTATTAAAGCCTAAAACAAAGATTTCTTGGTAACTTGAGTCTTGTAGGAGTCTTTTGTGTAAGATGATATCCTTTATCCTTATGATATGCATGTTTTGATTGGAATTTTTTTGAAGGATAAAATGAGTTTTCTTGCATTATATCTTCCTTATGATTCATGTATATAGTGTGAGTCGCTAATTGTTTCGTATATTTGAAGGTTGAGCATGCCTAAGTGTTTATTTGAGAAAGATTTGTTGAGCATTTGTAACGAATTTCATAAGTGTTGCATTGTGTAGATTGTAAAGCCATGATTATGTTGTATGATATGTTTATATGATGTTACCTTGCATATTATCTTGTTTCTATCATGAATTGCCTAAAAGTTGCATTTTTGAAAATATTGCTAAATTCACTATAATGCACTGTCTATTTACTTTAAATTTTTGAAAAATCGACTAATTGATTCTTTGGTGTAAAGTGGTTGTAGTGTGTTTAAAATAGATGTATATGAGCATGATATTGAATATAAAATGAGTTTTTTCTATTTGGAATGAAGAATGTGAGTTTTACATCATAATGAGTTATAAAATTGTCTTCTAGTTTCCTGTTGTGTTGTGAACCTCTGGACTATGTGAAATTGATGTTTTATTCATTATTATGTGCTATATGGTATGGTCATGAGTTTTAAAATTGGGACTCTACATTTGGAAGTGTTCGTAGAGTTGCAAGTGTCATTCGAGGATGAATGTTGTCCAAGTGTGAGAGATTGTAAGACCCCAATATGACTCAGGTGAATCTAGAGTCTAACATGTTTCTCGTGATGGTATAAGGTCCTAAAGGTTTTATAATGTTTCTTTGAGGAAGTGTCTAAGAATTTAGGTGCATTGGATGTTAAAAAATGTCAAGGGACGACAAAGACGTTCAACGACTAAGTGACCTATGTGCCTCAAATATTTTTTTATGTGTTTATACGTAATTAATGAGGTTATAAGGTTCTTAAATGAGTTATTATAGTTTCAAGTTTTACAAAGTTTGGAGGTGAAACTTCTATGACGTCATGACGTTTGAAAGGTTGCCTTTGAAATGACCTTGTGTTTTCATAGTATGTTCTAAGTTTACGTTGTTTATTTTAGGAAACTCATGCGGTAGGTCCCCGAAAATTGTATACGATATGTTAGGGTGGAAATGTCTTGGGTACGACATCCAAGTAGGAACCACACGGGGACTAAAGGAGACCCCAAACTTTACAACTCAAACAACTTCAACATAGTGTCAATCGACGACCCAAATGATAGCCGGTTGACCAGGATATGGACCGTCGATGGGACTGAAAGCCTTCAGGTTGAGGAGTTTCAGTTGCAACCTACAAGACCCCATCTATGGGGCGTGGGTGAGACCACGAACCGTCGATGTGTACGTTGATGGGCTGCCTGTTTTGCTGCCTGCTTTTTGTTTAGTTGAGGGGTGAAGTTGTAAATTCACCCAAATCTTATAAAGTTTGAGGACGGTTGTTTGGAGATTTTATGGGTATATTAATATTATATAAGTCATTAAACTCTCATTATAACCCTAACACCTAAATCAAAACACATTCCCTCCAAAAACCTCCATCAGAGTTCAAGGTAAAGATGGAGCTTGAAGATTGTTCTTCAATGGAGTTTCTTCTTCAAATATTCATTGGTTTCTACAAATAAGGTATGGTAGTTCTTCATCTAAGCCTTTCTATCACCTTAGACCCAATTTCAAACATTATTTTCAAAGATTTAAAAAAGATGAAAAAGTCTAATTTCTACTCAAAATCTTGGGTTCGTTGCATTGAAGCGTTTTTAACCACAAGAGTTGATGTATTGAGCTTAATACTTAAAATTCTCCATGAAACCTTGCCTTCACAAATCTCTGAATTTGACTACATAAAATATGGATTATGTGATGCATGATTTGAGATGATGAATGATGTGTAGATTGCTATGGGATTTCGATTCATGTATAGATTATGATTATGGTTATGGTTGTTGATGTTTGACCCATTGAGTATGATATTCTTAGATCATTTGACCCCTATTAAGAATATTTAATTGCTATTGATTAATGCTAGAGATAATATAGTTTTCTAGGGGCTAATAAATAAATAGGATCGTATTGAATTGATGGGTAATTGGTTTTATATTGATTAATAATATTGAATTGAACTAGTTTCATTGGAATTATTTTTGTGTTGCCATTGTTTGTTATTGGCATGGGTAAGGGGCGTATGGTTAGCGAATTAGATGTTTAGCTTTGGATCTAATGGAAAAGATGTAGTGGACGTGGTGTTATGATGCCCTTAATTCCGTTAGTTCAATGTTAACAGCCCCAATTATGTTGTCATTTGTTTTTAATGGCGCACTTATGGTGGCTGGTGATTGTAATTGATGGCGGCCTTGTCGGCGTTACTTTATGCAATAGATGACCATGGCCGTGTCGGCACTACTTGCCAGTATAATGATTATTTGTCTAGTTAATTTAGTGTGTAGTATGAGAAGAATACTTTCCACATGGAAGTAATGTGAAAGAGTGCTCTTTTAGATATTAGGAGAACATGTAGACTTATAAATATGTTCTTATATGTGTACCTTAGATGTTGATACGTTATTTTTCTTACTTGTCTATATGTTTTGTAATGGTTATATTGATGATGATTATAGTATGTATGGATGAAATAAGAGGTAAGGGTCATTTCTAAGTGATTAAAGATAATGTGCTAAGTGATAGGAAAGGAATGTTGTGTCTTTGGGTAGACTGTGTCCTACTTGATCCATGTAATGCAGATATGGATGAAGATGTCTTGAATAGGTAGGTATAGTGAACCTTGGCATGTATGTGTGAATGATTATGTGAGCACCTTTGAGGGCATTGTTTTAAAGGTCATGATGCTGTAAAGTTTATGTTACGAATGTTCGAAGTTAGCCGGAAAAAAACGAAGAAAAATGGTATCATTTCAGTGTAAGGAATGGTAGGAATAGGTTGATTTACGGAATGGCATATATCATCGTTAGAGAATTCATAATGATCTATCTAGTCTCAATGAAAGCGTAGCCCTAATGGACCTCTTTGGTAGGGGGTGAATTGATTGGTATGAACTAGGTAAGGAACCTCTTCACTTGATCTCTAATGACAATTACTCTGATGAAGAACAGGATAAGAACCAATGATTATGTACACCCAGTTAGCCAAAAAAGACCCAAAAACAAGCTTTACAAGAAAATAAAAAAATTGGTAGTGCAAACACGTGGTGGCATAGGACAGACCGTAGCCTGAAACAACGCATTCGTCCTACAACCGTCGATGGGATCTGAAACTTCAAAAATTGTGGCACAGAAAATTGGTTTAAGCCTTGGACGATAAGAAATATCTATGGACCGTAGCCGGACCCCTGCTCATCTTTGCACAACAACGTCGATGGATCAGAGACTCACCAACACTCATCCGGGAAAAAATGGCTATAGCTGTGGATCGAAGGGACGGACTACAGTCAGAGTTCGTGACTGTCGATCAACCACTTGCCATTACACCCACCTCTTTGACAAGAGCAGGGTTGACCAACACGGTCCACGGTGGATGCCTACGGTGGTAGGTGGTGTGACGTAGGTTAAGGGGAAATGTAGTGGACCATTTTTATATGCGTCAAAAAATATTGCAAAACATGAAAATGTATCCATCGCACGTTATTACAGATAGATAATTGAATTATATTTCCATAGCCACCAATGGTGCTAAAATCAGACCTCTGAGTAAAAAGTTATGCCAATTTTAGTAAAGGCCTTTTGAATAGGCCCAATCGATAGAACCAACGACGGGGCATCGACCGTCAGTCTTAGCCGTCGTTTATTCTGACAGCAACTTTTCCAAATTTTTTTTGACCTTTCTCACTTTTATTATACCTTAACATACGTTGGTTTGACCCTTAATTATTAGATTTTAGTCAGTTTAAGCCTATAAAGATAAATAAAACATCTCTAAGTAAAATCATTAAATCAAAACTTGGAAAATTATAAGCAAGAGAGGAGAAAAAGCTTTACAACCCTAGTTCAAGAAAACAACAATTTCCAACAGTTCCAGCCCCTTTAAGTATGTTTCGGTGGATTTCATGACCAGATATTTGGGATTTTACTAGTTGGTTCCTTTCACTCATTGGTTCCTAGTTTTAAGTCAGATTCTTAATTCGCATATCATGATTAGACATAGGCTTTCTAGAACGTCAAATGAACTTCATAAACTTATTAGTTATATATTTCAAATCAGATTATCATGTTATTATTCAGTTTGTTTCATGAATTTAAGAACCCTACCTTTGTATTTCTTCAATTCTTGAATTACACATGCTAGGTCAGATATTTCGATATTACATGCCTCACTCATATATGCATAATTACTTGAATAATTGTATTTGTCATCCTATGTTTGCATGTTTAGTTTAAGCTATCAGGTATTTAAATAAACTTCGACAGATCATTAAATTAACCAATTCATGGGATCGTCGCATTACAGCGAGTCTTGACTAGGGTCAGCGTTCCCAATTAGTCCCAGCAACTATTAAACCAAGTGGTGGTGTAAAGTCCTCACTAGTGGGGCAATTATTAATTTATGATCACGCCATAGTCTTTATACCTTGGCAGGTGTCCAAGGATTCTAGTCAGTTTCGAGGTTATTCAGACTGTACATTCAGTTAGTATTGAGTTAACTATTTCCTTTTATTAAAATCATTGGTTTTTCAAATATCTCAATTATAGAATATAGGTATTCCCTATCTTTTTTGATTTAATTATAATTTAGCTTCTTCATCAGTTTATTATCATTAATATGCTAATGATCATGCTAGTAGGGTAAGTTTGGGATCACCTTGTGGTCCTAGGTTCCGTGTCCGTGTCTCGGGGGTAGCTCGAGGTGTTACAAAACTTGGCATTAGATCACTAGGTATAAGTTTCCTAGGGTGTCTGAAAAGCCACACTAAGTAAAGTCCTTTTCATGGGTGAGAAGTGCACCACATCTAATGAGAGGGAGACTATGAAGTGTTTTAGGAAAACTTCCATTCTTGTAATTTATCATGCCTAAGGTATGATTCTTATTACATTCAACGGACGTTCTACATTTCCATGATCATGCCTTCTCGTAGTTATATGCTCGAAATACCAGCGAACACCAGAATATGCCAAACTCGCTTCCCGGCCTTGATTAGAGTCTTCAATGTCACTCAGAAATTAGAAATGCAATAAAAGGTTGGCTCAGAGCATGACTAACCCGAAAAATCGGGTTGGTTCATCTAAACTACTTGCAAAATGATTTGGATCCCGTTGCAGCAAGGGTCCGTGACTTTGTTAGGATTAATCCGCTGTTGATTTTAAGGATCGCAGACTAATGGAGGATCTTTCAATTTCTTGAATGAAATAAGAAGATCTTCAGGTACTTGCCGTTCACTTGGATGATCTGGTGAGCTTTAGCATCATACTAGTTGAAGGATGTTGCTCTATTCGGTATACACTCTGTGGCAAACATATTAGGGGTGCAAATGCGAGATATATCACTTTTGGACTATTTTAGTGGGACTTTTCTGAAGTTTTTTCCCAATAGAGTCCGAGAGAAGCAAAAGCCAAAGAAATTCATGAAACTTTAAGGCAGGGTAACATGCCAGTCCAAGGAGTATGGACTCAAGTTTAACCACTCTCAAGGTATGGTTCAAACATGAGTCTTACCCAGGGCGAAGATGAATAAGTTTTTTTATTGGGGGGGGGACGGTTTCCGATTTGGTTAAAACTTGGTTTTTTTTTTTTTTTTTGTGCAGATAGTGATGTACTTGGAATATGAATCTCTAGGCTATAACTCATTCTCACCAGGTCGAGGGTGATAAGCTTAGGCCACACCCAGGCAAGGAAAAATTAAGAAGTAGGAACTGGGAACAGCCCATTCTCAGCGGAAATAGGGGCGGCTGGTGAACCCATTGCTCGCTTTTGGGTCCAGAGAGGTTTTTGGCTCCAACCCCTCATCAGCTTGTGTTCCATCCGCCCAAGAACAGGTTATGACAGAAGGTTAGATCACCGGCTTAACATCTCAGTGAAGTGGTCACGTCACCAAGATTTACCCACTTGGACCTAAGTGTGGTAAGAACCATATTGGCAGTGGCCGGCAGGAAAGAGGGATCATTTGGGTGCGGTCAGTCGGTCGCAAATGGAGGGATTTGTCATTATATACCGGTCAGGAGGCGAATGGTAGAGCTCAGTATACAACTCAGCATCACTAAAAGTCAGCCAACTCAAGGGATAATCATCCACATAGAGGGGGCGATCAGCGCCAAAACAGGTTGTAGCTCTTCAGTCTTGTAGGATCAGGAAGGTTCTCTTGACTTCATCACTGCGTAAATACGTGTGTTTGACCTTGATGGTTATTATTGTTAGATCTAGGGTTACTCCTTTCTTTTAAACTCCTACAGAGCAAGGTCCAAATTCAATGTAGCCAAAAAAAACTCTCTTAGAACATTTCTACAGTATGTACTCCATTCGGTTGTCCCAGTTATGATAGACGGGGGTTTATACTAAATAAAATGGCCCTGTCACCCTCTAGAAAGTCACCTCAGCAGATCTAGAAGAGTTTAAAAAGGTAGACTTCGATTGTTCATCTCAAGATGGAGTGGTTACACTCATGTTATAACTCTCAGTCGATTGTAGAAACAAGTATGGTTGTTTTCAGTTTGAGCCGAACATCTTGAAGAAGGAAAGTATCTTAGCGGCATAGGGTCATATATATTCCTTAAGGCCAGAAAGAGAAACATGATATTAAGGGTTATCTCTCTCTTTTAGTTTGGGTTAAGGATTCTAGCTTGAAACCACAACCTCTTGAGTCAATTCCAGTAGGATGTGAATTTCCAGAAGTTGTTTTTCCAGAAGATCTTCTCGGAGTCCCTCCCAAAGGGAATGGAATGTGAAATTTATTCTCCTTCAGAACCTTCCTATTTCTATCCTTCTGACAGAACTGGCTCACATAATATTAAGGAATTAAAAGAGAAGGTGCAAAGATCGCTTATGACAGATTAAGGGCTTCAGCAACATAGTATTTTCTCGTGGGCTGGATCAGTGTGGGGGAGAAGGAAGAAAGATTAATTCATCAGAATGGGATTTACTATAGGATAGGAAACAAGTTCACAATAGAGAATAGAATAGGTATCCCATCCCCAAGATTGATGACTTGTTTGACAAATTTCGGGTGTAAGCCGATTTCTCAAAGATAACCTCAGATCGGGTATCATTAGCTCCGATCGAGCTAGTGACATGCCAAAAACAGCCTTCAGATCTTGTATGGTATTATGAATTTGTAGTTATGGCGTTGGACTAACTAATGCGCCTGCATCTTCATGGATTGATGAACATTTTTCAAACAGTCCTCTGGACTTTGTCGTTATCATCTTTATTGCTGATATCCGATTTACTCTAGGGAGTGAGAAAGAAATGTTAGTCATTTGAGCGTTTTCTGTAGACTCTCAAGATGCCAGTTATCACTATGTTAAGTAAATGTGAGTTCTGGTTGTGCCGGGCCCTCAGTTGCTTTCTTGGTCAAATTGTATCTAGCGCAGGAACCCGAGTGGATTCTCAAAAGATAGAAGAATCAGTGAAACAGTGGGCCCTAGACTACCCTACTACAAATATTAGAAGTTCTTAGGTTTAGAAGGTTATTACAGAAGGTTGTGGGAGTATTTTCATCCACAAGCCTCACATGACTAGGTTGACTCCAAAAGATGGTAAGTTTCAATGATCAGATGATTGTGAGAAAAGCTTCGCAGACATGAAAACTGATTGACTAAAGGCTCCTATCTTGACGCACCAGAGTATTTAGCTGGTGATGTGACTATTGTTTGGAAACAGAGTTTGCTAGATTGGTATTGAGAAGAGAACGGTAAGGTGATAGGTTATACCTTAGGCATTAAAGCGCATGAGAGAACTATCCAACTCATGACTTCGAGCTGCAACAATTTTTTTTCACTAAGGATATGAGACACTACTGTATGGTGTTCCATGGAGATGTGTTCACCCTATAACATATTTAGTATGTTTTCACCCTAAAAGGTTTAATCGTTGCCAAAGAAGATGGCTTGAGTTTCTTACGGCTTATGATATCGCATGTGTGCCATTATTCATCTGGTAAGACAAATGTGTAGCATGTCTTAGGAGATTATTAGGTGTGTAACCAACGTTGAGGAGAAAGCGAAGGAGCTAGTGAATGACGGATGTTCAAAGGTTACGCGTTAGAAATTTCTTTTGCCTTATGACCTATCAGACAAAGGGTGTCTGTTTGGTAAATGTTGTCTTGTGTTTTTTTGTTTTTGTAATGTATTTGTAACACTTCAGGATGGGGGAAGAATCGTCTTTTGTAGTGGATTTTAAGGCAAAGCAAGACAAGTAACCAATCTTGCTTTGAACTAAGGGGGTGATCCATAATCAAGAAGAAGTGGAGGTTTTATCCCAAGGGGGAAGAGGTGTACCTCACTACCTGTAAATTTGTTTGTTGATGATGTGCGGAGAGTGGAGACATCATATTCCTACAGGCACATACTTAGGTATATATTCATCCAGGTGCCACTAAGACGTAGCGTTATTTGCGAGAAGTCTATTGGCTGAATGCATGAAGAGGGATATAGCAGATTTGTGAGTAAGTGACAATGCAGTCAGCTAAGGGTAGAACCTCAGGAACAAAGAGGTATGATCAAGAGAGCGGATTCTACTTTGAAGTTTAGGTGCATCAATATGGACTTCATATAGGATTACCTCCTAGTCGCAGACAGATGATTCAATTTGGGTGATGTTAAGAGGATGACTAGTTCTCACTTTTGGTGGTCAAAGACTACAGATTCGGCGAGGATGCCATGGACCAAGCTTTACATTATGAAATGGTGAGGTTTCAGGGGGTTTCATTTGTCTATCATCTAAGATAGAGGTCCTCAGTTTACTCTCATTCTGAAGTCCATGTTAGAAAGGTCTTGGTACTCAAGGTAGTTAAACTTAGTATACCTTTATCCACAGACGGATGGGAGGTAGACGAACATTAAGACCTTAGAGGATATTTCCGATCTTGCGTGTCGATTGCACAAGTTGTTTGGATATCAACCTTCCGCTATTGAGTTTTCCTACACTAATAGCACCATTCAGCATTCAATGTTCTTTTGAGGGCTTTATATGGTCGTAGATGTAGATCTTCTGTAGGTTTGCTTGAAGTAAGTGAAGCAACTTTATAGGGAGAATCCAATCCTTTTGCTATGGAGAAAGGCAACTCATTAGAGGATAGGAATTAAACAGCCTAAAGATCGTCAGAACTCTTAGGCAGATGTAAAGAATGGAAGATGAGAGAGAGCCACAGAATTAGCAGACAGTACATCCGGTCTTCCAATCTCACGTTTTTGAATTAGTAGTTGGGTGGGTGATCTAGTCTCTGTAGTGTCATTAGAGAATGTGTGGCGAGTAATAGTCTTTCTTATGAGGATGTACAAGACGAGATTCTTGACTGTCAGGTCAGAAGGTTGAGAAACAAAGAATTCGCTTCAGTCAAGGTTTTGTGGAGGAGTTAGTCCTTAGAGGGAGCTACTTGGGAAACAAAAGCAGCCATGAAATCCAAGTATCCTCACCTCTTTCCTTCCGATTTCTCTCCAGCTTGAGGTTATAGTTCTTCTTAGTTTTCCAGTCATTCATGCGTAAATTCAGTAACACACCGTAGGCAAAATAGACCATAACCAGCTTTACAGAAAAAAAATCTGCAGGTGCAACCAACAGGGGCATCAATGGACCTCCTGATCCACGGTCCGTCCTGCACAACCGTCGATGGGCTCAGAAAATCTGTCAAAACACGGCTGGGTCGACGGACCTCACGACGGGTCATCGTGGTCACGATGGGCCATCATGGACTCCGTCATCCCATACTTTGAAAATTCTTCTGCTGCTCTCTTCATTACGCTTGACGGCAGGTATGACGGATAGTCACAGGCACAACGATTCATCGAGGGTCTCCGTTCCATAACAGTTAAACTCATGGAATTTGAGTAATGGGACTATTTCTCTGATCATCACGCGAACAAGTAGGACGGACCTTCATGGCTACGACGGGCCGTCATGAACTTTGTAACCCCACAATTGGTAAGACTTCCCCATCTTCCTTAAGTAACTTCACTACGATTCCACCTACGGACCGTCAAAGGAACGACGGACCGTCACAAGCTGCCGTAGGTGGATAATTTTATGTATTATTGCTCAAAACCTTCCGCGTCATCTCTTAGACAGATTTCCTGCCAATAAAGAGAAACTTAACATAAAATTCATACAAAAGCTTTTTGGACCCACACTACACTTAAGGAAACAAAGTTGTAAAATACCGTGGAACCATGGTTATCAACACCTCACTTAATTTATTGTTTGGTCTCAAGCGAAGCACTATGACCCACTACCAATCTTTGTATAATCGTATCCATCTTTAGTTTCGCACTCATGGGCTATCAATACGATTAGTATCATCATAGTTTGTGCATGTTCTCACTATTAGGCTTTAATCTATGTGGAATCAGCCAGCATGACACCGGACTCACCACGCATATAAACGTATCCTCTTCAATTTCTCACCGATGGTTGCTAATATTTCAGGTCTTGCACTATGTCTTACTTCAATAACAATATCCTCATTTCACAGATATTTAAGTTGAGTATAAGGATTACTTTACAGAACTCACTCTTAGAAACAAATTCCACAAATCATTCATACATCTGCCATAAGTGCCCTTCTTTTCATTGCTTTAAGTTCGCTATACCTACTTTTAGGATACGATAGGGGACTTTCTAGATTGTAACATAGAATCAGCCGGTCAGGTAGGATGGGTATATAGGGAGACTTTAGGACTTTTTTCACTCTTGACATATCTTCTAAGCATACATTTTTCTCATTCTATTTCGCCAATTATATTCTTCACTTGTATTTTCCATCTGTTCATTTGGGTAAGTGACTCTCTTGTTTTTAAGTTTTTAAATATATATACGTATTTCTTTTTATTATTTAATTTTCTTTCAACTGGTTCTGAGTAATTCTTTCCTTGTATTCCTTCTTTCTCACATTGGGTAAGTGACTCTCTTGTTTTAAGTCTTGTACTTTCATGAATTTTTTTATTATTTCACTTTTCTTTCAAATTGGTTTTTCTTGAGTCACTTTACCTTTTTGTCTCTCTTTGTTCTTTCAACCCTACTTTCCAGAGCATTCTTTCATAATAGCCACCCATCAAATCAGGGCTTTGCCATGAGTCAAAGTAACCCAATAACCACAATTGGTCAGGGCCATGAAAAGGTTGTTAACTTATTAAGACACCCTCACTTATGATTTGGCATATAAGCTGAGGTGCACATGTCCAAGGAGAGAACAGGGCCAAACATTATTCCCAAATAAAGATCAGTTGGGGTTGAAAAGAAAGCGTCAATTCAAGCTCAAATCATTTGGATCAAAGAAGGGGATTAATTTCATTCATTTTATGTAGGCTAACATAAACTTACTATCTTGAATTAAGGTCATATGATCCCTTTCGTAATTGGTCATACAACTTATTTTAGCAACACTAACTAGGAAAGTTCAAAGCCTCGAGTACAAATAGTGGAGTATCAAATCTTCGCCACACTCACTTGAAATTCTCATACTCTACCAGATTTCAGCATTTTAGTTCGATTTTAGGACTTACGGGTCATGCAGTGGTGTATCTCTATGTCATTCTTAGAGACACACAATTTATCATACTAGCGCCTGTACATGCAGCCGTATTCATTTCATCAGGATATCATTTTAGCATCCAACGCTCAGGAGTTAACAACTATGTACCACAAAAATATAGACATGTCCGTCAACAGTAAATAATCAGTCTTTTGGGGAAAAAGAACACAGTCCCGAGAAAACCCAAAAAGACGGATAGGAATTGGGTACTAAGATTCACCATAGCACTCACTTTCATTAACCCCACCCCACAAACACAAAGAATGCAATGTCCCAATCATAAAAAAATTGAAATAAAGTAGGAGTTGTTAGGTGAAGCAAAAACCTGGGGCGCAAAGGGGGCACCGACGATAGCAAGGCTAGGCGGTTATGGTTCCCCGGAACCCATACTTCTGTAATTAGTGGGACACCATCAGTAAGTGTCCTCATCCGCACAAACAACAATTATCACCAGGGCCTCCCGTTATCGCCAAATCTCTCGAGTAGATGCCTCCTATCCCCACCCAGCAAGTGGACTCTAAGGTCCCTATTCGATGCGCCTCCTTATCAGCAAGTGAGCACTCTCTTGCAGCCTCAATCTCACGCCGCCTCCTTCTTCCTTCTCTAGCGGTCCATACTCCTCCGACCCCTTAAGCCTCTTGGCTGCTCTCGAGGGGCTGAGGGTGGTGGAATCTCAAAAGTGGCCACATGGCCGCCACCCAACCTTGTATCCTCAGAAGCTCTTGCAGAAGGGGGCCCCAGACTCACGGCATTATCTCGAGGTCATTCATCAATCATCTGCTCGACGACTTCGACCGCAAGCTGATGGGTCAAACGATTCTCCTGTGGGAGCTTCCAGGCTAGTACCCACAAACTCAAAAAGAATCAAGAGCTTAATGAACCTCAGCAATATTCCGCTCTGGTGATGGACTATTCTCACTCCAAGCGCTCTTCTGCATTAAGCCATAGACCTATGTATCAAAGTCTAGATGAGATGCGGAAGTTGTGTATTATGTAGCAATCTATTCCTAGTTTTGACCCTAGTAGCGGGACCGGACAACAGGGGGGAACCAGGGACAGGCTGAGTCAAAGGAGCTCGGGCAGTGCTTATATCGGTTAGACCGACCGGGGTAGTTTAGTGGAAGTGGTTTCAAGCAGCCTTCGCGTAGCCGTGAGAGCTTGTCGTACCCATATCACGCCAAATTTTCCCAAGTGGAGGCAATTCTGGACTGGGGCCCCTTTATTTGAGCCAACTCATTTGCATCATCCCCTGTCGAGGCGATTATCCCACAGTGCCGCGGAGCCTTTAGCTGATAATGTTCAGATGGGCCAATTGCGGATCTGCATCAAAGAAAATATCATGCATGGAAAAGGTTAAGCTTGTGAAACATCAAATCCCTCAGTGCCATGATCGCTTGTAGAAGCCAAGCAAGTAACCTGAAAACCCGGCTCTCATCGCCGCCGACATCGAATTGCATGATCCCATGTGACTATCTTATCGACCGTGCGAGGGCAAGGGGGGAAAGGCAGTGGCAGGAACCAACAACCATAAGAATTAGCCTTGGGTAAAAGTTAGCTTCTTAAGGCTCCCTTTGGAATTGTACCCAGTCGGCAACCTTCACAAAATAAATATAATGTTGAGGAATCCACTCTGGTGGTATCTCTCAGAAGATGGACACGCAAGAATTGGCAGTCCTTTACAATTTTCCACGGTGTAGTGACACTCCGGCCGGTTGATGGATCGAGGGAGGTTCGGTTGGGATCTAACATCCTCGTTGTTATAGATACCGGTTGATTGATGGCAGGCAGGGCAGATATCTACCTGAATGCCACGACTGGACATTGCTCAACGTGGGCCTTTTGTCCGGGGGGCCGACTTCCAATCTGTGATCTTTAGAGTACCACGATACGAGGTGTAGACTCTCGGGCACGTGTGTGTAACTTCAATTTACTAACGAGCCCAAAGAACGCGCTATCCACGGGTTAGTATTTGTGAAAAGAGATTGTGGATCTAGCATCGGTCAGGGAAGACGTCTTGTAAGGACCCGCACTTCTCCAGTGTAATGTTGGGTTTGTCCTTTGTCGTTGTCATGATCTCGTTTTGTATGGTTCATTCAACAAAATGTCTGAATAAATGATATTGACCATCGCCACCACGGGGGCGGTCGGCAAACCGTGGGTATGTGAGGCAACGAGTCGGTGTTCCGGGAGGGAGTGGAGGCAGGATGGGAGCAGTGGACTCAAAACTGTCAGCCTATCCAGACGAGGGAGACTGTGCAGCTTTAGCTGTAGCGGGTTGCAGGGGACTTAGAGACCTGGGGCTCCTCGACCACAAAAAGTACTAAAGGTCCAGATACGCTCTTTTTATGAGTAGCTCACCTTGAAGGTGTGTCGGTCAGTGTGGCACTTTCATCAGACTGGGAGGCACATGACTACCCGGACCGCCACCTTTTAGGGTCTATATAATATAATAGCCCGTGCGCTTGGATGGCTAGTGGCCTGGTGGCTAGTGCTGCCGGCACGGTACTCGGGGTCACGCTCGTCTAGATGAGACACTGACAAGCGGGGAACACGGGGCGAAGACTTTGATCGCTCACGTTGCGTAACTAGATCTTGTTTTGGTGAAATAAGAAGTATAGTTACATGTTAAAATGAATCCAATATTAGTCTGAAAAGGAGACAACAAGACAAGAAAAAAATGAAAAAAAATTTAAATATCAGAGCTAAGCTGATTGTAAATGTCTTGTCGCAGTAAATGTGAAACCCGAGGACAGGGTGACGGCTCGTTCATGAGTACAAGGAAATCTTCCTGGGGTCCTTCAGTCGTACTGCAACTATGTGTGGAGAACCCTTGTAGGAAAGTCTTTGGACAAGTATGAAAGGATAGAAAGGATAGACCGTCGTGACAATGAGCGCTCCATTCAACGAGCCGGGTCCGTGTGGAGACCCTTAAGAGAAGAGTCTCTGACCATCAGGCGGTGTGAAGGCCGGATCACGAGGGTGTGACGGTCCGTCGTAGATGTCCGTCCACACAGGTGAATACCGTGGTTTCACGGTCTAATTATGTTTTTCCTTAAAGTGTAGGTGCCGCTTCCAAAAGCCCTTTTGTGCTAATTTTTATACAGGTTCTTTGTTTTTGCAGGCAATTATCAAGGCCCAATGCGGAGATTTTGAAAGAGAAAAAATGTTGAGACCACTCTACCGGAGCTTATGCGGTCGTCATGCATGTGACGGTCCTCTAGGTTGGCAGTTCTAGAGAAGCTGTGAGGAGATGAGGGAAGTCTGGACAGTGGCTATTAGTAGTAGGACAATCCCTCACCTTTATGACCTCCTTACCATAACAAAAGTAACTACTAGTACCGGCTAGAAACTTCTCAACGTGCTTCTTCCCACGTTTAGAACAAGTAGGCTTAACACCTTGAGAACCCCAGCCGTTAGTTTAAACCTAGGTTTGTTTTGATCATTGGTTATACCCCTCTTCAAATTCCTTATGCTCCTTCAAAGTTTGGAATCTTCAACACTAACTTCCCTTATCTCAAGGGGAAAGAACTTTCCTAAGAAATATTCTTTAAACTCTTTCCACTCTATGAGACGCAACTCAACCGGCCTATTGTCTTTCCATTAGGTGTACCACACTTGAGCAACTTGCTTCAGTTGGTATGAAGCCAACTCCGTCTTCTCCATAGAATCCCCCCCCCTCCATGGCACTAAAAACCTTGTACACACAATCTAAAAACTCGTGCGGATCTTCTCCCACCTTAGAACCAAGGAAGATGGGAGGATTATTCCTCACAAAGTCCCCCAATCTGAAGGTCATGCTACCCTAAGAGCATTCATCCTAGGCCAAATATCTCTAGTCACATGATTTGTCATCGTTGGTTTAAANTAAAAGCCAAGGGGAAGAGAGGCCAAGCAAGTTCCTTCTAATGCTCCGTATGAGGATGTTGGTAAGATACATTCTACTCTTTTTAGTTGTTATGGGTTCCTTCTAAGTGGGGGAGTATGGTGAGCAGTTGGGTTTTAGATTGTTGTCTCTTCTCTCCTATTCTATTCAAGCATGAGAGTTAGAATGTGATAGTACCATCTGCATTTTATTTATATGATCTTTTCTCTCATGTTGACATGCCTTCATTTTAGGTTGCTTAAATGTTGCATTAGTGATCTTATGAGCTTGCCTTCTTGGGTAGCATTTGATATCCTTGCTAAAATGTATTTTCTTGAGAAATGGTTATGAGGTTCTTAGAAATGATTTATGTAAGAATGATAATGTGTACAGAAGGAATTTCCTCTTAGATGATGTGAAAAGGTTGTGTCTTGATGGATGATCAGTTGTAGAGGGTGTGCCTACTTTCTTGTTGTGTTTTGAGTCTGTTGTTATGTGGAATTGATGTTCCACCTATATATGTGTATGTTAATTGTGTGGTATGCTTATGATCTTCTAGTCTTGAGTCTTATCTCTTGAAAGTGCTTAAAGTGCAGCAAATTTCATTCGAGGATGAATGTTCTCCAAGTGGGGAGGTTGTAACATCCCTAAAAACGAACTAGGTGAAACTATAGACTAACATGTGCATCATGAGTTGATAAAGTCTTAAAATGTCTAATAGTAGTGTTTAGAGTCTGTGTTGAATGTTTGGAGGTGAAACATCCAAGAACGTCCAAGACGTTCGAAAGTTAGTTTTGAGACCTACTTGCGTGTCCAAGAGTGGTTTTGAATGTTTTATGTGGTTTTTTGAGTTCAAATTGGTCATAGAGGTTCCTAACATCCTTAAGAGAACGTTTAGGGTTGGGGGTCCGGGAACGACTCCCTGAGGTACCGATTAGGGGGAGGAGGACCCAATCTTGCTCTAGCAAGCTGCCCAAGGCAGCATCCCATTGTGCATAGAGGGAACAAGTCCGTGTCGCGTACATAATTTGTAAGGGACAAAATTTTGGTGCGCATCGCGGGAAACACCGCGTACTCCAGTGTTTGGGATTTATGTCCAAAAATCTTACGGGAGAATCTTCGTATAGCATACTTTTATCGTTATGATAGTTCCGGAAAATTAATTTAAGTTTGACTTGTCTAAAAAGGTCCAATTGATATGGGGGTATTTTGGGTACTTTGGGAGTCGGTTATTGGCGGTTTATAGTTCATATTTAACCCCTTTCCGAAGACAAAACCCCTTTACCCAAAAAGAATTCATTATTCCAAAACCATCTTCTCTTCCAAATTCTCTCAAACTTCCATTGGACGGAAAACTCAAGCTCAAGCTCTAAAGTAAATTATCAAGTGATTTATTCTCCAAATTGATAAGGATTTTATTCAATTAAGATATGGTGATTCATTCTTGAATCCTCCTTCCTTCAAGGAGTCAATTTGAATGGTTTTCAAAGATGATAAAAAACATGAATCCTTCTATTTGACTTCTAGCCATGGGTTCGTGCATAAAATGATTTGAAAATATGATTATGATATAATTGATATTAATTGAATGATTTTAGATCAAAATTCCTATGAACCCATGCAATTCACAAAATTCCTAATTTTTGCTCTAATATGGGTGACTTTATTATGGCTTGATCTTATTGAATTCTTATGTAGATTGTATTCGACTATTTAAAGAGGTATGAATTATGTTAGAATTATCATTAGGCTCCCTTAATTTGATGTTTTAATTACTGGGCTTGTAGGGCAATTGTATGGTTTGATTATTGGTTTGGATTGTGTTGTGTATAGGCATTGTATGAGCCTTGTGGGGGAATGGAATTACTGGAATGGCCCTAAAGGAATTGGACCCCGGATTGATGATGAAATGGTTGGTTATGTTGACCTAACCTCTTTCTAAGTGTATAGTATAGGTATTGAATTGTGTTTATTGGTATGGTCCACTTATGGTTGCAGTTCTTATGGTTATAATCATTATAAACATGGACTTGTCGGCATTATTATGAGAATTATGACGTTGTCATGTTATAATTTGTATATGATCAATGTGAAGGATTATGTGGTATATATTAATATATGAGATTGATGTATACTCTCCTAATTTACTATATTTGATCATGATAGACTAGAGTGATGTCTCTATTTGTGTTATTAGTGTATTTAGGTAGTCTTGAGAATTACTTAGGTAATATTGAATAGGTCAATCATGGACGTTATCGTCTTGATTTAGTCAAGTACGTCTTGTATCACGTGGGAAGGAGAATGTCATATCACTAAACGATTAATCTGATTACGTGAGATGTTCTATCGTAGGTATAGCTCTATAGGGGTATCTTAGGGTGTGTGTAAGGATTGTATGGGCAGTCGCTTCACAACTCACTCAATGTGAACTTAAGTACCTGGTGCTTTGGAAAATCTATGTCTTATGTTAATGTCTCTAGGTGGTATGATGACGTCATATAAGTAAGTCTTGAGGGGGTGCGCGTAGATCTATATAGAAGGGTGTATGGGCGGCTATCTTGTGTGAATTGAGAGAATCTTAGGGTAGCTTTGAGTGAAAAGATTACATTGCTAACGGGTGTTACTGTGGAAGTGAAGGAACGTCACCTCTCAACAGTGAATAATGTTTACTTATAGTGAGTGGATGAATTCACTGTAAGGTTTCTTAAAATGTGATTTTCCTGAAATGATTTCTGTGTTGTATTTCTAAGTGGTAACATTCTATTCTATGATTAAAGTATGATATGTCAATAGAAACTAATGAAAAACATGTATTACATAATGTCCCCTTTTTGCATGGGTTGTTGAGGCTTCATCCTTAGACATCTAGGTGCTAACCCTTCTTTTCCCTTTTTGACTAAAGTGTAGGGCACATTGAAGGTCTTGATTTGGTGCCCTTATGGAGAATAATAGGTTTCTAAGGCTTGAGATAAGTTTGGTGAGTCCTCATGATTCGAGGACAATATCCACCGGTTCCTTATTGTCATAGTCCTTTATTTATTATCTTGTATGGGATACGTCCCAAGTGTAGTTTACTCTAATGTTTTAGAAGGTTCAAGTAGATGTTGTCAAGATTTGGTTATGTTTTATAATGAAAGTCTTCCGCTTGGGTAATGTTTGTGAAAGAGTTCTTCGTGTGTGAAGAAAGTTTTAAATACTTACCTATTTTAGAATTTTTATAATGCAATGAATGTTACGATAGACTTAGATGAGACTTCTTGAAGTCACATTTGCCGTGTGACAACATAAGGACACTCTAACTTCTAGTGTGTACTTTTGTGTCGTGACATACTACCCATTGCATATTCACTTGGTGCTAGCCTTTGTTCTCATACAGTAAGTTCAATCACATAAGGGCATATAAAAAACGTACCGTCTCTTAGTCATTATCTAACCATAATGCACATACCAAAGATGGGTTCCCTAGGACTACCATTCAATGGTCATTAAGGATATCTCAATGACATTCTTAGAGATGGTTTCATGATGTTCCAGCTAACCTACCCCAAGTCAATCATTTACACAAGAAGGATACCATTACAACTTTCAACATCATGGATATGCTAACCTTCTTTATATATTGAAGGTTCCACGTATTAGTCATTCTTAGAAGGGCACCATCTTAGGTCTAATGATCCTACACTTACATTCAACATTCATCCATACACATACCAGACCAAGCTTCATAAGCCTAATATATATGAATATGCGATATTTTTACTTAGGATTCTAAAGACTCCTAGTATTGATTGTATGAATGATATGTCTGACCTTGAATGATGTTGAGAAGGTCCTTTATGTGAAACCTTGAAACTAGTGGTAAGGTTATGTATGTTGAAGTCGAAAGCCGCAATGGCATCCTTCAAGTAAAGGAATGATGGACTTAAGGTTGATTGGATGGAACGGAGTAATCTCAAATCTTAGGAAAGTCATCATGAGCTTCTTTCCGCCATTGTGAGGTAGGTCTAGTGGACCTTTCTTTGGTATGGTAAATGTGATTGGATTATGAACTTGTTATGGAACCCTCTTATGTGAAACTTTAATGTGAATTACTCTTTGAGAACGAAGTCTAGAACCGAGTGAGTATGGCAAGGGGAAGTAGTTCTAGTTAGTAGAGACTAGATTACAAAGAATCCCTCCTATCCTTAAACGTGTACATACGTGGGATGTGTCCTATTTCACCCTTGGCAAGTAGACAACCCTCATCAGAGTAGGTAGAGGTTCGGAGTCCCTTGAGTTGCTACATGGTCTAGTCGGCTATTTACTATTCTCATCATATGAGATACTTTCTAGCAGTTAGAGGAAGGTTCTATGAAGTTTAGTGGGGGGGACGCTATCTTAGCATTGTACACCCCCCCCACCCATAGGCTTCGACGGTGTTAGTGAGAGTACCTAGATCTTGTCTAAAGTCATTATGAATGTCTTTATGTTGGTGAATGACTCTTAAATGATCTAATGCATTAAAGAATTAGGTGAAGAGAAAATATAATTAAATGAAGCTAAGGTACTTATCTGGGTAGTTAAGGGTGTTAGTTAAGGTATGAAGGGGGAATAGGAATAATCCACTTCTTGTCTCTACCTGGATAAGTCTACGAATGACTCTAGTTAGGGGAAGAGTGGTGTTGGGATTCTGTGGACATGATCTAAGCCTTTATGTTGGATACGCATAATGAACAGATATGCTTAACTCCAGGGCCACATATCGGTAGTCTCTTCTAGGTGCCTCTTCTAGTAATGATATCATCTCAATTGATAAAACAAATAAAAATAAAACCCTCCAGGTAAGTGTATAATCTCAATCGAAAATAAAAAAAATAATTTCCCTCCGGGTAGTAAGATAGAATCAACTCACATAAACATGATGTCGATGACGTCCTCCGATGTAAATACAGTACACATTGAATATCAGTCTTTCGTGGGGTTTTCGTTTGATTTACTCTTGACCATTTGTTTTGTAGTTCCGCTAACGACTTCGATGCTGTTGGGAATTTGAATCATAAATAATGTTGTTCACATTACCAAGTCTTCTAACAAAGCAATAAAAAATAGTTCCTATGTAAAAATAGCGGTCACAGAAAAATCATTAAGTTTACAAACAAAAAACCGAATATGTGGATTTCTCAGTTGTCTCTCCTGTGTCCTGACTTATCTGCCTATGATTTTCTGATCTCCCACAATCTTTTGTATGCAGAGACAAAAATATTTTATGCCAAAAAATAATTATATGCTTGAAGGCAAATATTTTTGTAGGAAAGATAGATATTTTTAAAAAAGGAATAGAGCAGCTCAAGGCCAAGGGTGATGTCATGATTCTTATATTAAATATATGAATAGGGTGACTGGACTATGGGTACTAAACTCCATAACTAGGATGTGGACATGGTGTTGAATAATGAGGTTAAAAATCTATAAAATAGAAATTCTAGGAATTGTTGTCTTGCATGTATTTGAGAATTCTTTCGTTTGAATAGAAAGTTTTTTAACGGGATGGCCAACGTTTAGAACCTCGCCCTTTAATGCTACTTATCGGACCAAGAAGGTGATAAAGAGGAACAGGATAATATCCAACATAGGATTTAGGTATACTATCTAATAGGATAGTGTTCGATTGGTACGAGGTAATAACTTAGTCAAATATCGAATACAATGCTTAATAGGAGGTCAAGGTAAGGGTTAGTTATAGCAACACACGTAGCCGGGACAAAGGTGCGGATGTGAAATTTTCTAGATGCCAGACCAAGGATTTAGAGATAATTAAACTTATCACCTTTACTAAGAAAGATAATAGAAAAATGTTATAGTTAGAATTATCAATAGTTAAGAGCAGGTGCGGGGAACACTAAGCTCTAGGTACTTTAAATTAATTGATTATTAAGCTCCAGATTGAATTCGTTAGTTGTTTACTTTAATTGAGTTAATTATGTTCATTAATTTAGAATATAATAAAAAACCCCACGTTAGGTATTTTGAGTAGTAATAATAGAATAAAGTTAAGTTTTAAACTATTGTCCCCGTGGGAACAATCCGAACCTCATTAGTTGAGTTCTTTCTGATACGACAGCCCTGGACGCTTTACTTTTTATTTGAGAAGTCAAGTTTGAGCGTATCAGTCTTGCTCCCCGCCCCCACTTGGATAACAGTCGTCCACTGGCATAATGACAGTGCCACCAGCTCCTGAACAACTTCCAACGTAGTAGAGGCCCAATTTAGCAACTCATGACCATACCATCGTTAACACATAATCAAGAGGAAAAAATCCAATTCACATAATTATGAGAATCACAACATAACAAGAAACTAGAAGACAATTTTAGAACGCATTATGCTATAAAACCCAATGCTTCATTCCAAATAGAAAAAATAATTGTTATTAGTTTATCATGCTTATATACTCAGGTCTAAACCAATTACAATTAATATTAGACCAAAGAATTAAATTAATCCAAATTTTGAAAAATAGTTCGTGGACTGGCAGTACATTATAGTGAATTGTGTAATTTTGCAAAAAGGCAACTTTTAGGAAATTCGTGATAGAAACAAGATAATACCACAAAGGAACATCACATAAAAACAAATTTTCCAACATTAAGTCATGGTTTCATAAACCTACACAATGTAAGAAGTTAATGAAATTTTTTAAGTTCAACAAAACTTAAACCAAACATGCAACATCATAAGGAGATATTTGGAAGTGATCTTCCACAAAGACTCATACAAACTCAAGTACCAAGAAACTCTTGTTTTAGGCTTGAATAAAATAAACAAATTAAAGAAAAAGGTCAAAGGTGCTTCATCCCAACAACCATACCTACACCACACTACCCTAGTTAGGAGAAATCCATTCTAAGGTCAACATAACATTCACTACAAGGAACTCCCTCAAGTCACCTTAAACCATACTAATACTTTCTTACCAAGTTCTACATCATAGAGACTAATGACTTTAAAAGGTCTCATCATCTATCCACTACATCCCCCTTACTAGGAGAACTCACATTTAATCTTTCAAATCTCATCATCTCCCTTCCTATGGTTGGGGTCTTAACCTACTCAAACTATCTTAACAACCACTCCTTCTTATTCTCACACTATACCTTACCCTTTTTTTTACAAATTAACTACCCTTCAAAAGGTAACAAAACAAATTTAAGGTCAAAACCACCATCTAGCACACCTCATATTACTAGTCACATCTCATGTTTTCTCTCCCTCAACCCAAACTTTATAAAGTCTCCCTCAAGGAACAATACTTAAGGGAAACAAGAGGAAGGCAACATATACGAATCTCTAGGCACGATTAGATTAATGAAGAAGTGAAACTTTTACTAGCACCCAATAGCCACCTATTTATAATGTGGCGTGATTCTCACTATAAAAGAGACTCTACTAGATGTGGTTCATAAGACAACTAAGACACTCCCTAAACATGGCTCTGATACCAACTTTGTCACGACCAGCAAGTAAACCCTAGAATTTATAGCATCCTTGTGTCGTCACACGGCAAATGAGACTTCAAGAAGTCTCATCTAAGCGTCTATCAATCATCGCATAATAAACATTCTAAAATAGGTAAGAATTTAAAACTTACTTCACACACGAAGAAATCTTTCATAAACATTACACAAGATGAACACTTTCATTTAAAACATTAAATCTTTACAACATTTACTTGAACCATTTAAACTTTACAGTATAACATCAAGTGCATCTTTTATTTAGCAAGAGTAAACACCAAGAGAATCATCAAAGACGATATCAAGAGAAATATCAACATTACATCGACTTTTATTCATTTTGACTTCGAATGAAGAGTATATTGAAGATTAAATTGCAAATATAATACATAAGCTTTCTTTGGTTTACGTCAAACCCGCTCGAGTTTACGTCAAATTTTGAACGAGAGCAATTGAGTGTGAACACGGTAAAACACACCACTTCCTATTTAAAATGCATTTTTATGCGGACGAATTTTATCTCAGTCATTGTCGAGAGCATCTGAAAGGATGAATTCTCAAAAAAAAAAACCACAGGTGAGGATGACATAAATAATGATGCAGCACAATGTGGAACTTTTTCTTAGAAGCGAACTTGGACATAGAAAAAAGTGGAGTGTAAAACTCTACACGAGCAGATGAGCAACATCCACCACAATCAAACTACACCCCTATAAGAAGGCACATGAGTTTTTCTTTAGATTTGCTGGTTTCAGTTTTGCATCCGAAAATTTTGGTATCTGCTGGAAGCAAGTTTTCAATCTGAGTAGCAATGCACCAACATTTTTGGAAGTTATGTCCGTGTAATTCCTTAATTATGGGTGTGAAGTGCACCACATTTCATGACTAAGAGGTTACAAGCCTCCTTTTCACACTCAACTTAATTTGTCACTTATCCAGAACCAAAGGTTATTTAGAATAATAGATTTTCTTTTCATCAATCGAGTTGAACAACAAGCACCCCGATTCCTTGAGTTAAAGGATATATGGGCGGGCTCATGTTGAAAACTCAGTTGTATTCCGACGTCCTCTCTTAAAGTCTTGTTCCCAATCATTTTGGTCCCTTCATAATTCGGTATCGAGATGACTTTTTAATTCTTTCAAAAAACGTGTGTTAAATCAAACGTATAAAACTACAAGTGGCCTGAATCTCGTATAGCCCGAGATATGTTGAAAATCCAATTTCTGGTGTTCGTCCATAATTCCTGAAGTCCATATCAAATCCCTTCCCAGAGATGAATAGTTTTTCGGTCGAAATTGGTGGTTGATTTCATGTTCATCGAACTTCTTGCATCAATCTAAGTAAAATGAGGGACAGTTGTAGACACCCAATTTTTACTCTTCGCGATAGTAATTAATTTTCAAATATCTTAATTTTTAAATGATTTAAAATACCTAAATTGATCAAAGTCCAATAACTTTTAAAGTGATTATAAATAATTTTGTCGCTCGCTTATAGTTTTAGAGTAATATATATGCTTTATCCACTTTTGTACATAATTAGTATAGTTTATGAGCATTAGAAAACCGTCTCAAAAGATTTTGTTAAATATTTGATTAATTTGTATATTTATATAATAGATTATATTTTATTTAGTTTAGTTTATAACTAAGTTAATATTTAATTCCGTTTATTAAGAATCTCGTCAAATTAATTTCATGCTAATTCATCTTTTTAGTCAAATATTTTAAATAATTTAAATGGTCCAAGTGTTGGACCAATTTGAAACCTCTTTCCGCAGCAGACCACACTAACAATGCTACCAAGTTCAAGGTCCAATCCAACATTCCCCTTCATTTTTTAGAACATCACCAACCCACCATATAAGTTTCTTATCCTAGACCACTCCCTTGACCCGATCCAAATGCTTTTTCTAGAAGAACTAGAACAACGTAGAAATTCCTAGAAAACAGACCTTCATCAACCCTTAACGCAAACTCACAGCGCCAACAACAATTCTTGCTATGCGATAATGGTAACGGTAATAATTCTTGCCCCAAACGCTCGCAATAAAATGGAGCAGTATATGGCGTCCACACCTGTAGTTCAAGCTCGCCTTGTCTTCCTCATCAGTTGGTACAACAGTGCTGCTCCAACAACTTTTCAGCAAGACAGCTCGCACAGCTTTCTCGTTCAGTAGCCGAGAAATAGTTCTTGCAACTCCAAGATGGCGCCCCATCGAAGATTAAGGACAATCCGTTCAATCAAAGCATCCCACGTCCCTGTTGATTTGTGAGGTTGCTGAAATTTGGGGTTTTCTTTTCTCGTACAAGAACAGGTTTGTCTCGACTTGGTGATGGAGTTTTCCAAATTGAAATTCAGTGGGAATGTCGTTTTTTCCCCCTAACTTTTATTAAATTTACCCGCTTCTCCACCAAAATTTTGATCTATTTCCCTATCAATATAAATCTATTTTTCTTCTTTGTTAAGGGGGTCCCAAAAATAGGGGAGTTAGCTTAGAGAGAAAGCAGAAATAAGAAGGGAGACCGAGGACAGGTTTTTTCGTTAAAAACACAATGTAAAAATATACGGAGCAGGAGTTAGCATAATGAACATAGTGACAGTGAATTGAAAGATAATTATTCCTAGTATACATCCCTATTCATCGTTTTGTAGAGGTTTACTCACCAAAGGATAATTTACAGAGGACTTGAGGAATACTCTATTTTATATGTTTAAGAAAGTTACTTCTAGTTCAAAGGTTCCCGAAAGAATTTTATTTGGGTTTTGTGTAGATTTCTTCGGTGTGCTGCTCGAGCTTCGAGTTTGTGTGGTTGAATAGCTCGTCCCTGGTCGTCCCTATCCCAACCACTTCCTTGAAGAAGGTAACATCTCTTCCTTTGTTACATTCTCTTTGTCTACTTCTCCATCTCGTTGTATTGTTAGATGTTGTTTGTGATTAGGTTGATCATATTTTAGCATGAAGTATACATATATTCTGAAGTCATTCTTACAAATTAGTTATAGTATTGATTAAGAAATTTTATGGCGAGTATCTTCTATTAACTCCTACTGATGTTTTATCATTTGTAGTCTTTTAATTTAGCGATAATTTTCTTGATTTTATATGTGTTCAGTTTGGAAGATATATTATTTTCTATGGTTCACTTGCGGCTGCCTATTTGAGTGATTTGGAGTTTGTATTTATGATCTGTTGCGACACTATATGGGTCTCTTCTCTTTTTTTATTACAACAATTATAACTATTTGTGATACAAAGTGCGACTGGTATACCTTCATGTCTAAAGAATAGGTGTTATATTTTTGCCCCCATATTTTTACTTTAATCATCCATTGCCCCTTTTTGTTTTTTTGTTTGGTTTTTTTCGGCATCAAGTTGCTTTAGATTTTCCTATCCATGTCGAATTTCGTCTCTCTGCTATTCCAAAATTTCAACCGAAAACTCTTACACTGGCTAGTTGAATCAACATAAAAATTTGAGCTTCTTGTTCATTATCTGAATTGGAATTTTGTTAGAATTTAGTCATTAAGGTTTCTTGAAGCATACCTTTTCCCCATATTCTAGTTGTGTTAATAGGGCCATAAAATTGACTGAAGTATGCTTTTTATTTAGATCGACTATTTGTGTGCATAGCATGTTAAATTTTTTTCATAATATAAGATTAATTTTAGTAGTTAAATCACAGTATTGTATGATTTTTGTTTTGATCCCTTTTGTTGATTGTTCATTCCTCTGTCTCATTTCCTGAATGAAATCATCTTTGGGTCAATATTTATTTGTCCATTAGCTGGTGTCTAGTCTGTTGAAATTACTAATTTCAATAATTATATGATTAGGTTACATTATAGTGAACAGATTCTCTCCATTCTCTTTAGGACCATGATTCAATTTAGTCAATGGATATATTGTTATGTTAATCGGTTTTAATATGATTGTTTTGATCCTTGGGAATCTATTTAATTATGTCCCTATATTGCACATCCTCTCAGATCATATAAAGTTACTGTCTCGAGAATTTATTCTTTGAATACTAATCCTTGTTTTCTTGTGGCATGTAGAATCCATCCGGGTCCTTTTGTATAACACACCTCATTTCCTCGCACTTCGATAGAGTCACAAAGACTCATTGTCCCTTGATCGATATATTGGCTAGAAATTTGAAGAACAAATTTTTATAAGGCGTATAGGTCCCTATTCGAAGAAATCAAAGCCAAGAAGACTAAATTTATATTTCTAAATATTATATTTAATTAATTTATACCTAAGCCCTTCTCTTTTCTACCATTATCTTGTTAGTATTTAGGAAAGGTGCAAAACGAATGGACCTAAAGGCTCAAAATGAAATAGGTTCAAATACCGGTCCAGGCAGATAGAAATTGGAACTTGGACCCGACTCTCTCTCTCTAGACTCTCTTACTTTTTACTCTCCTGTATATTTATTGGTCGATTATTGTCGTTAGTTTTAAAATTAAAGAATCCAAATTCCAACAACACGCTATTTTATTTTAAAAAACGAATATCAGATCAAGTCAAAATTAACAATTGTTTTTACAATAACTAATTTACTTCGATAATAAACTAAATACGTCATTTTCAACCACTCAAAATAATTTTTTATCTCAATTTAAGTTTGTAGATATTCTAACAAACAAGTTAGTTGTCGATAATCATGAGTTAGGTCAATATTTTGTTCCTTAAAAACCTTCCTATAAAATCTATAAGATAGAATCCCCGAACTCCTTAAAAATATTTCAAATTGATTTCCTGTTTTAGTAGATTGAAAGAATAGTTTTCTTGATTTTTCTTCAAAAAATTAAGAGGAAATTCTAAAAAAGTTTCAAAAACATTAAAAATTACGTTCCGCATAAAACATACCATATACCTTATTCTTTCGCTTCTGCAGAAGGTACACATATTTCAATTGATCTTGAATCTTGGAGGTCACAAGCGGCAAAAATTGCTCTCGCTGCATGATAGTTCTTTCAGATGCAGAGATTCTAGGTGTCATGGGATTCTTTTTTTCTTATTCGAGGAATGAGGAAGAACATTAGCTGAATGACATCCTTTACAATGAAAAAAAAAATTATGTTATTTGAGAATGGTGAGTCTCTATAACAACCTTTGGTGTGAGTTCAACATGGATTATCTTCTACTGTACCTTATGATGTAAACTAGTTGGTTTATGGATATTTTTGTTCGTTCATTACTATTGATGTGGTAATTTGTGGATACCTTCGACTCTCATTTTCTTTTCACATTTAGTCTTTCAAAGTTTTTCAAATTTTTAATAGTCTATGTGTAATTGATATTTTTTATGACTTGCTTCAGATATGGACTAAAAATGTACCTCGAGGTAGGAAAATATTTCTGACTTCCTGAACATTCAAAATATGTACTACTTTACAAATCTTTGAATTACTCCTAGAATATTCAGTACTATATTATAAATGGTGAATTCTACTGCATGGAGCTTATCGAGGATAGTCCTGGATTGAAAGCCTTAATTTTGGTTCAATGCTGTGATAGAACTTGCGGACTAATGAAATCTGTTAAAGCATGTGTCTCTTGCTAGTTCATTGAATAATGGGTTATACAAACTAAGTCACTTTCTCAACCTGTGGCTCAAGCTTAATAACTTGGTGACCCCAAGCAATTTAACTTTAGTTCTGCGTTTCTTGTTTTCAAGTTTGTAACCAGAGCAATGTATGTTGCTGCTTCAAGTATACATTCATGTTCTTGATGTTCACTTGGTCATGGTTATTCATGTAGATTATTTCATGACAAAAAGCTAATTAGTTATGCAAGACAACCATATATCTATGAGAGTTAAGGGTACTTGTGGGTTTTGTGCACCTGAGTATGCCATGACGATACAATGACTTTGAAGTCATATGTTTACAGCTTTAGAGTAATACTCCTGGATATTACTAGAGGCAGGAAAGCAATTGACACTTCAAAAACTGGAGAGATTTAAGTCTGGTTATATGGGCAAAGACCATGTTCAATGATTGGAGATAGTTCTCCCAAATGGTTGATCCAATGCTACAAGGCCATTATCCGGTAAGGGGCATGTCCCAAGTTCTAGTAGTCGCAGCAATGTGTGTTTAGGAGCAACCAAACATGTGTCCAGTCATAGAAAATGTTTTCATGGTTTTAACATACCTTGCTTCACAAAAAATTGACCATGAAACCCGAGGGGTCCTTCAAAAGTTCACAGCCAGGACTTGCTACTTCATCTAGAATTAAATAATGGTGAGAAGCTGCAAAAAGGCTAAAACGGTGCTATGAACTAGTTGGTTGATGGGAACAAAACGACATCATCAAAAAGGTGGAGCCAACGCTGGAACCTTTTGAATTCCAACTAAGTTGAATGTAGTGTGAATTTTATTGTTAGTACACATCTTTAAAATATTCCTTTCTAAGTATGTCGTACAAGACATGTTTTTTGATGTTTATTGTAAATTAATATATTAAACTATTTAATAGCTAATTTGATTCTTTAGATCATTTATAGTATACAATTATGTTATTATGGAATCTATTCAAGAAAAAATTATTATTACTTAATTAGAAATTGTGTTTATAATAATTCTAGACAACGTTGCCACACTTTGAAAGTGTGGCTAGGGAGATGCCAATTGTGTGGATTATTCATTATAAAAAAGTAAATTTGAAAATTCTACACTTTATAAGTGTTGTTGTTGAAGAGTAATAAAAAGCTACACTTTTAAAGTGTGGCCACATTAGAAAGTGTAGTTTAGTCAAATCAAAGTGTTGCCAATGGGATGCTACAAAGAGCAGCCTTTACACCTCATTGGACATGCTTTTAAAGCGTAGCTGCTATGGTAACACTTGAAAAGTGTAGCCTAAGGTCAAAGGTTATACCTTTTTTGCCCACCCCCAAAAATTGGTATGCCTAAAGCAAACTGTTGCCCCCCCCCCCCCCCCCCCCCCCCCTTTCCATTAAAGCACACGTTTGCTAGTTTAGGCCACACTTTATATTTGTTGTTTAAATCCTAAAATGGTGTAGTGATTTTCATGCAAGGTGAATTTCATGGAATAGCTTGAGATTGGTTTTTCGTTGTAGCTTAAGGTTGAGGATGCAAGCTCCCCTATGGATTATCTTTCATATACATGATTGGTTGCATGGTTGTTAGGAAGGTTGTATCCATCCTTAGTTAGCTTGGTTAGTATGATGAGATGCTTTACATGGTAATATGTCTATTATGATATTATGTTGAGCTTAATAGACAAGAGTACAACATAAGTTAGCTTGGATTAGGTTAGTCTAGAGAAGTACTTAGTATGGATTGTAGTATGTGATGCCATCTATAAATGGCAGAAGTATGACTTGAAGCTACATATGATATGTCCCAACGAGATGTATGCTTAGTTTGAATAGTGACTATGGTTTTTTCATGATATGAAGTAGGTCTAGTGAAACCTAAAATCAATGAAACATGATTAGGGTGACTTCAAGATATGCTTAGCGTGTGAGGTAGAATGGGATGCTTCACATTAGTTGCACAAGTGTGCTTTTAGGTGGCCTAGGGGCATAGTGCTAATATGTGATGATGAACTTACGTATTGATTATGAAAGAGGATTATGATCAAGAATGAATAAAAAGGTACTTAGCTTTGGTAGTAGTATGGGATGCTACCTTAGCCTTGCACAAGTATACTAGGAGGTGGTTTGTGAGGTAGTTCATTTCAGTAACAAAAACAATGAGTTAAATATGAATTGTTATATGCTTTATCAAGATTTCTTATGCTGATCATATTTATGTTATGCTTATGATTTTATCTCTTATGATTATGCCTATTTTTGACTAACCCTTTGACATATCTTAGGTTGGATGATAGTTTCATACTTAATACATGTTGTACTAAACATATTTTTCCTACTCCTAATCAATGTAATTGGGGGGGAAAAGTTCTTTGAAGTGTAGGTTTTACAAGGATTCAATATTTTAAGATTGGGGTCCTAGTATCCGAGACAACCACCCTCCTATTCTTTTTATGGTCTTACGTATGTCTTAATATTTTTGTTGGCTGTGTCCCAAGACATAGTTATATGCATCTTGGTCTATATGGTTGCTTGAGATATATTTTAGACGTTTTATGAAATTGACTTGTGCATTGATTTTTTTTGAGAGAATTATTAATTCGCGGGCCTACTTTTTTTTCCATTAATGCAATTAATATGTCCTACAGGTATTGTACAAGACTCCGACATTCAAGTAACGCGCCGTGTAGCAACTTAAGAGTGCTATAACATCTACGGTGTATTTGCGGGGTGTTACAAGAGATATGCATGGTTGTATAAAACCTTTATGAACAAAATCCTTAGAGTTCATCCTTTTACTTTTTCAACTCTACTGGAGTCATCCGATAAGGAGGAATTAAAATTGGTTTAGTATCCGGCTACAAATCTATGACGTAGTCTTTTTCCTATTCTAGAGGAATTCTCGATAACTCATCGGGAAAGACTTTTGGAATATCCTTCACTACAGGGACCGAATCTACAGGAGGATATTTATATTCTAGGTCCTTTACCCTTACAACATTATAGATACATCCCTTAGCAATCATCTTTCAAGCTTTTAGACACAAAATAATTCGACCACTAGGGATTGACTTATCCCCTCTTCCATTTTAAGACGGTTTCATTATGAAATTGCAAATTAACTACCCTTGTTCTACAATCTATAGAAGAACAAAATCATATAACCAATCCATACACAATATGATATCAAAATCAAATATATCACGTTTTACCAAATCGACCAATGTAACTCTATTAGACAATAATATGGGACAAATCCTATAGACTCTTTTAGCAAAAACGTAGTAACCTGTAACACCCAGTAAAATCGTGAACTTAGATTAGAGACTTACATATTGAATAATTATATTTTAGGTCTAAAACAACAGTACTGAACCTATTTAGGGTGTGTTAGATCCATAACGTTAAGAAATGTCAATGACGTCTAGACACTTGTGTAATAGAGGTTAGTGTGCATTAGCATGTTTCAATGATTTTTAAGAGTCGGAATTTAATGCAAAATGGAGTAAAGATGTTAGATAAGTATTAGAGTGTGAATACGGTCGAAACGTCTGTGTATGACTACCCAAGGATACCCCTAAAGCTCCTTGGAGATAACCCTTGCATTTGACCAGAAGTTGTCAAGTTAACAGCGGCCAAAGGACGAACCCATTGATGAGCCGTTGATGGGTTTACAGAAAAATTCGAAAAGTGGTCCAAAGACCACTCTTTGTCACATTCTACGGTTGCACATGACGATGCCGCTGATTGACCTACGAACGATATGTCGAGGTCTCATAGGTGCTGGCTTGTTTTGCTGTCCAATTTTTGTGCTAAGTCATTTTATTAGTTTGTTGGTTAGTTTATTAATTAAGGTTTAGGGGTGGTTTACTAAGTTAGTAAAGGGACTATAAAATGCCTAACCCTCGTTGAACTAACTCAACACCCCACAATTCCCAAACTCATATGTCTCTAGTACCTCTCTTTCCCCCAAACTTCTACCTCATTGAAGAACACTAGAACTTCAATTCAAGGAAAAATTCACAAAGGTTTTCATCTCAAATTCATGGCAAGATCATCACTAAGGTATTGGTACTTTTAATCTTGAGATTCCTTTGCCCAAAAGTCCCTTCAAGAGATTATTTTCAACTTCTCCAATAACTAGTCTTTAATCTAGACATGGGTTCTCTTTCCTAAATGATATTGTTAATCAATTGTGATGAATTATATTATTTTATCATTGTTTAAATAACAATAAATTGTCAATTATTGTTAATCAATCAAGATTTACCCTTTGAAGCATCGTTCTTCCTTACACTTATTATGTCTTAAATTTTATAGAAATTGTGGAAGATTATAACTATATTAATGTGAATAGTAGTAATTACTATGTATTACTTCTTTAATTTACCTTGTTTATGGTTTGGCTATGTAGTTCTTGGTAATTGAAGTTTGAAGGCAATGAAAAAGGTCAATAAGGTATGAAGATTTATTCTTCTTGAATTCAATTATAAAGTATGATTTTCTAAGATTATGATGCTTCTATGGCAAAGGGGTTGTTGTGATGTTGATAGCAAGCATTCCTCACCCTTAACACCAGACTATCGAATTATGATAATATATAAATATAATATGATTGGAAGTACCTTCTCAAGATTATGATAATGTGTTGAGTGAATGGTTTAGTCACTTGTATGTGGTATTCTAAAGTGAAAGGATGGTTCCCTCTTATGAATACCTATGACCTATTATGATGAGTTTTTCATGTAGGGGTCTAGAAGAGACTAATGTGATCTTGTATGAAGAATACTAAAGGGAATAAATTCATAGCACCGAATGGGCATGTAAACGAGATTGAGATCTCATGTTTCATAAGCTTGGCCTCCCACATGGGTTTCTTCACCTTTAGTATGTCCGGAATCCCATGATTTGTGTTGTCTCATGAGATGAAAACCTCCACGTTTGTAAGTCAAGGTTTCTAGAAACAATCTCCTTGACCCTTAACTATGTTCCCACATAGGACTATATCTTAGTTGATCCTCCTATGTAGATAACTAAGATTGGTTACACCTTAGGAGAGTGCCAACCCTCATTTTTTGGTGTTGGAGGAGAACACTGGATTCAATGTAGCGCACATGGTCGCAAGGCAACTATTGTACTATTTTCCCCTAATGTAATAAGGTAAAAGAATAATTCAAGTATATGAATATTATTAGGATTCATCTTGATGGTTACTTCATAGGGTGAGAGAGGGTATGATACTTCTCTTACTCATTGCACGTGTGGGATCTTCAGGGAAGATTTTAGTAGTGGCTTGTATGATCAAGTTGGTTACATATTATGTATGTTAACCTATGAATCAAGAATTTCATGATAAATTATGAAATTTTGTTGTATGCATGTTGTAAGTCACTTAATATTATTCTTAGATTGGGAGAGGATTATGGGATACTTTTCTTGGCATTTCACAGGTATTACTTTTGTTGTTATGTGTTTGGTTAATATCATGTGGGGTTTATTTATAATGTTCTATATATGTATATGTTGAATTATTCAACATAAAGCATGGTATTGACTTAATTGTGCCCTTTCTCATGGATTACTAATTTTATGCACAGCAGCCATACATAGTACATGTGTTTTGTACTAACCCATATTTCTTCCCTTTTTGCACAACATTGTATGTTCCGGTCAATGAAGAACATCTTGGCTGTTTTGCAAGGATACTTGGACTTATTCGTCCATGTAGTTGGTGAGTCCTCCAAGTTCAAGTATGGTGTCTCTTATCTACCTTAGTAGTAGTTTTGTTATAGTCTAAAGACATTTATTTCCTTCCTATTGTTAAAGATACTGTTGTAATCCCTACATGGAAATTATGGATTTGCATGAGGGCTATGCCCGAATGTTCTACTTCGTTTTAGATGGTTCAATGTGAGATAAAGTATTACTGTAAATTCCTGTGTGTTGGTTATATTGTCTAAAACAGAAGCCTAAGTAAGCTTCATATGTGAGTAGTCCAAGTAAACTCCATGTATTATGTGAGAGGTTTATGTAAACCTCAATATATACAATGTTTTGAATTTTCTACTCTTTGTGACCTAAGAAATGTATTGATGAATATTAAGAGGCAATTCTTAGTACTCTTTGACGATAACGCCGCCGGTAAAGCTTAGAGGGTACTTTTAGCCGTTTCAAAATTAGTATCAGAGCATTATTTTAAATATTCTTAGGATTGATGCATCAGTAAACAACGTCAAATATTTTTTTTCATGAATCGGAAGCATGCCACAAATATGAATAAGAGGCTATGTGAAGCCTAGGAAAGTCTCACTAAGTTGGTATTCTTTAAATCGTTCATCTAGAGTCTTAACATTACTTATCCTTATCTTCTAATCTCTTTCATCTGCTTATAAGCAATGAATACGAGAAGGAACAATGCTTGAAGGGTAAAAGAGGAGGATGTTAATGAGGCGGTTCACCCTCTGACCCCTCAAAAACCTCAAGTTCCTATTGAATAAGGGGCTATGTCTAATGTTGATATAAGGGAGGCCATTCATACCTTGACCCAAGTGTTGGCTACTCATGTTGCAAGGGATGGTCGGGTCTAAGTCACCCCAATTCTTGCACCACCACATCAAGGTGGAGGAGGACCCACAAGGATGAATCCCCCCCTTTATTTTGATCCATGGTGGAGGAGGACCAGCAAGGGTTCATTGATGAAGTGTTGAAGGTACTAGATACAATGGGAGTGTCTTTTCAAGAAAAGGTGCAACTATCCGCGTACAAAATTAAAGATGTTGCTCTAGTTTCTTATGAGAAATGGAGGGATGAGAGTCCGGTTAGAGAAGGCCGGATTACTTGGGGAGCATTCAAACGACATTTCTTTATAGTTTATTTCCCTTTCAACTAAGGGTTAGGAAAATTTAAGAATTCATCAACTTACACACAGGGGGTATTAGTGTGAAGGAGTATGGTCTCAAGTTCATTTAACTATCCTAGTATGCTCCTACAATTTCGGCGGATTCTAGAGCTATGATGAAAAAATTTACTATGGGGATATTCAACCATGTGGTGAATGAATATAGGTCATCTATGTTGATTCCTAATATGGACATATCCTTCTCATAGTTCATGCCGAACAAATTCACGAGTAAAAGCTTAAGCAAGTTGGTAGAGAATTGAAGAGGAAAAGATCCGAAGATGGAAATTCTTCTAAGACTAAATTTGAGTTACAAGATGAACCAAGGTTAAAGAAAATATTACCCATAAAAGTAATTCTACCATTCCAAGTGTTAACAAAGGTAAAGGGTCTACACCCAATCCTAAAGAGGAGAAATGTAGTGTTCCTTTTGTTGAGAAGTATACTTGTGATAAATGTTGTAGAAAACATGAAGGCAAGTATCTAGTTGGTAAGGGAAATTTTATGGATGTGGAATGAGTGGTCACATAAAGAGGGATTGTCCTATCATGAAGGCTCAAGGGAGAGAAAATGCTCAAGCCCAAGAAAGTGCTCCCGATCCCGATGCTCCGAAGAAGAATATCTTCTATGATCTCCATTCTATAACTGAACAAGAGGAGTCTCCATATGTTGTCACCGATATGTTGCAAGTGTTCTCTATTAATGTCTATTCTTTACTAGATCCGGCTGCTACTTTATCATATGTATATCCTTTAGTATCTAGAGAGTTTAATGGGTTACCCGATGTCGTAATAGAACCTTATTCAGTCACAACTCCGGTGCGTGACGTCGTTGTGGCTAGAAGAGTCTTTAGGAGTTGTCGTATTTCCTTGCCCAATAGAGTTACATTGGTTCACTTGATAGAACTTGAAATGTTAGATTTTTATGTGATATTTGGAATGGATTGGTTGCATGCTTGCTCTGTCTCTAACCATTGTAGGCAAAGGGTAGTAAAATTTCAATTTCCAAATGAACCTATTTTAGTGGAAGGGAGGAAACTCAAATCCTAGGGGTAAGATCATTTCGTGTCTAAGAGCTTGAAAGTTGAATTGCTAGAGTTAGGTATCTAGAATCTAAGGTCCCTCCCATAGAGTCGGTACCCATAGTGAAGGAATTTAATGAGGTCTTTCCCAATGACCTGCCAAGAATTCCTCCAGTACGAAACATTGACTTCTACATGGATTTATTACCGGATACAAAACCTATTGGAATACCTGCTTATCTGATCGCCCTGGCCGAGTTGAAAGAACTAAAGGATAAACTCAATGATTTACTATATAAGTGTTTTATTCAACTAAGAAGATCACCATGGGGTGCCCCGATATTATTTTTGAAGAAGAAGGATGGGACTTTTAGAATGTGTATCGACTATCGTTAATTGAACAAAGTCACCAAAAAGAATAGTATCCGCTCCCTAGGAATGATGACTTGTTTGATAAACTCCAAGGATGTAGTTACTTTTAAAAGATTTACTTGAGGTCTGAATATCACCAACTTAGAGTGAGGGAGGTTCATATTCCAAAAATGAGATTCCGAAAAAGATATAGTCACTTTGAATTCCTAGTTATGTTATTCGGTCTAACAAATGCCCCGACGTCTTTGATTGACCGTATGAATCTATTTTTTAGAAAGTATCTTTATTTCTTTGTGATTGTCTTCATTGATGATATTTCTATATACTCTAGGACTCAGGATGATCGTATGAGCCATTTGGGGATAGTTTAGAAAGTTCTCAAGGATAACCAACTTTTTGCAAAGTTTAGTAAATGTGAATTTTGGTTGAGATTGGTTGAGTTTCTTGGTCACATTATCTCTAGTATACAGGTAGAGGTTATTCAGAGGAAAACATAATTGGTGAAAAGTTGGCCTAGACCTTTGAATCCTATCGACATCTGAAAATTTCTATGGTTGGCTGGTCAGTATAGGTGCTTTTATGAGGGATATTCATCTATCGCATCTCAATAAACGAACTTAACCCAAAATAATTCCATGTTCGAATGGTCGGAATCTTGTGAAGAGAGTTTCCAATTATTGAAATATAGACTCAACAGGAGTCTCCCAATGTTGACCTTACAAGTGGGTACCGAAGGATTTGTGGTTTATTATGAAGCCTCCCGAGTGTAACTAGGATTTTTTCTCATGTAACATGGTAAAGTGATAGTGTATGTCTCTAGAAAACTCAAGCTACATGAAAAGAATTACCCAAGTCATGACTTTGAGCTTGAGGTCGTAGTATTTGCCTTGAAAATTTTGAGACACTATCTTTATGGTGTACATGTTGATGTGTTCACCAATCACAAGAGTCTACAATATGTATTTACTCAAAAAGACTTAAATATACACAAAAGTTAATAGTTATAACTTTTAAAGGACTATCACATGATTTTCCTTTACCATCCTTATAAAGCTAATGTGGTGGCGGATGCTTTGAGCCGAGTGTCCATGGGTAGTGCAACTCATGTAGTCGATGACAAGAAAGATGTCACGATCGTGGAGCGCCCGTAGATGTAACATGGCGTACTCTACCCCTCAAAGGTCTTGTACAAGCCCATAGTCATCATTTATCACATTGTCATATTTAAATTTAGCGGAAAATTTAAAACTTTCATAGCACATCATATGATAGAACATCACTTCCATTGTATTTATAATTCTCATAGTAAATAGTTTGACTCTAAGTCTCTTTTGCCATCTTAGACTCAACATCATTAGAGTATATTAGGGACACTTAAAACATAAAATATTAAATAGACTATTACATAAATTTACATAAAACATGACATAGGAAATCCTTGAACTTAAGGATCCCTTTCCGTAAGCTTGGGAAACACATATCAAGCCTTTAACTTTCGAGACATCCTTTAAGCATCAATAACCTACACTTGGTGTAAAAAAGAAAAGAAGAATGGTGTTAGTACAAGAATGCACTAAGTTTGGAAACCACGCAAAAACATGCATTAAAAATGAATAGTTTACTTTGAAATCATGCAACATGACTTTTAAAGAATCTTCGATAACATTGCACATTTACAAAATATAGTTCACTACGTATCATAGGAGCATAGAAACTTTCCAGTCAACACACCAAGTTACAATGTATTACATTTAAAGTCATATCAACCTGTTCCATAAATTCTCTTCTTTAACCTTATAATTTAACCCCTAAGTTATAACCCTGAGTAACCCTTGTGCAATGTATGAATAGTGTCCGCCTTCCACTTTTATGACCCGAGAGACTCCCTATAGTTAAGGCGCTTCTAAATCGTCACACACGTACTTGAGAACCTTTCGGAGTCCTTGTACAACTCTAGACATCATTCTTGGTGGTTCAATACATTTAATGAAAAGTAAGTGCAGAATTAAAAAAACTTGTATCATGAATAGTATTTCCAAAACATCTTTCATAATAAAAAATAAGATACAAGTCTAAGTCTGCACTGATGCCATTATAGACACACCAATATCATGGGACCAGACTAGCAATGCGAAACATAGAATATACAAAGTCTATTACATACGTTTTTGACACTGAAATTTAGATTAATAATATCCTCGAATTAATGAGGACATACCGTACATTTTTCTGAAAGTGTGTCCTATTTTTCCAACGTTGATTCAACAATGCCCACTCAATATAGCCACTTAAACCGTTTGAGATAAACAACATAGTTGATTATTACATGCAATTACAAGTATTCAGAATCATAAAATCATTATAAAGGGAAATTTGAATAAAACATGATCTTTTAGAGTAAAACATCATAAATAAGTATAATAGACTACATTTGGTCAACATAAGCAGATATAGTCACATTCAAAAATCTAACCTCAAGAACAATTCAAAACACATTAACATTAGACTCTCCTACCAAAGGTGATTCTAAGGCTCGCTTGAGTGATTTATGAAGCTACCGTACATACAATCCCTTCACACACACCAAAGAGATCATTTAAAATACCTAAGATAAGATTATTTCCATTTAATTAATTAAATACCCTACCTATAATTACTCTAGGAATCGCCTAAGTGAGACATAAAGAGAACGCACATACACCCTCTCCAAGCCAACTTATGCAAACCTCAAAGCTACTCTAAATCAATACATCTTCATTAGAATACCTTTAATTAAGTCATTATGATCATTAGAACATTTGAGAGGCATTTAACACTTAAGTACTTCCCCATTATGGTCTTGGAGAAGGCCTAGGGAACTGACACACTAATATCAAAGCCTAAATCGTGCTTACACATAGTGTCCTATTCAACTACCTAAACTTCATATTATTATCACAGTCTGTCGATGATGGGGGAATGGGGAGGTGGGGGACTCTGGGATTGGAGAAGTTTCTTATCTCCTCTGCTGACATTTCATCAGTATTCATCATATTCCTAATAGGAAATAACAACATGACCATCTAGCTAGGCCTTAGAAAGAAATCCAGATCACCCTACTACTCCGATAAAAGAGTGTTCTCTTGCCAATGGTAGATTCTGTAACACTCCGGAAATATTCATTGACTCTAGACTAGAGATTAATCTATTAAATAATTTTCAAAATGATATTTATAGACCTATATTAATGTTATAAGTTCATTTAGAAAAGTTTGGATCCAAAATGACAAAGAAAGACCTTGATGTCTGGAAACTAGCTAAATTGAACTAGATGACGTCCGATGTTTGGTGAACGTTTGGAAGTGTCAAATAGAGTATAAAACTAGTAAAAAGACTTTGTATAGGTATTATATAATTCAAAGGGTCCAAACGTCTGGTAAAAACACCCCAAGGACCACCTGAAGGGTCCTTGTGGAGGACCCCTACATGGTTGGCAGCCTTCTCGAGCAAGAACCAAGGCGATATTGTGCAACACCAAGCCTACGCGTGGTTTGCTGCCCCAATATTTAGGAGGCATCCTAGGGAAACAAGGCTGTCACGCGCTCGACCTAATATTTCTTAAAAAGAATGGGAATTTGCCCCGCAACACGCAGCCACTTCCCAGATTCGTTAAAGTCGTATTTTGGTAATTTAACTTCACAATAAGAACCATTTAAGGAAGAGTCTTTTGGTTATTTTGTGGGACAAATATATATTGAATTTAGGTCAGTTTTAGATCACAGTTTACAAAATCAATAGAATTTCTCTCGTCTCTCTCAAGAACACTATCTTTTCCAAACTCCATTGAAGAACAAGAAACGCTTAAGGAAGAAGACGAAGACTTCATGTTTTGCAATCCAAATTCATGGATTATTCGTCAATATGGTATGGGATTTTCACTTTTGGGATTCCATTCCCCAAGAGGTCCTTTCAAAGATAGTTTTTCTGGAAATCCAAATACTAGGGTTTTTACACAACAAAATAGGTTTTCTTCCTAACTCCAAATTTATGACTTTGGATAAAAAATAATGGTTTTATATGGTTGATTAATACTTAGGTAAAATATTTGGACGTTATAATTCTTTGAATTCATTTGAAGCATGCACCCTATCATGAATGGTTTTGAATGGGGTTGACCTCTCCTTGATTACATTGAATTGTTAGGATCGGAACTAGGACTTTAATAACTCGCAATGACCCTTTCCCTTATATAGCTTTTATGAATTAGTTTTTTGTTTATTAGTTGAAGATTATTATGATTATGCTATGAATGTTTTCACTTGTTGTTGATGTTTGGTATATTGAATTTAAGTGTTGAATAGGTGCCACATCCCCAAAACCATACCTAGAAATAGGGTACATCATAGGATTGTAACCGTCGTCATTCGACTCTCTGAGTTCTTATACAAAATCCTGTTTTCATATATTTTTATTACATATACATGTGAAAAGTAAGTGCGGAATTAAAACTTTTCAGAAACATATCTAGTCTACAAAAATCAAAATAACACAATCTTTCATGTACAAGTAATAGTAAATACTCAGTCCCCTCAATGTCATAACCCCTCTTAATACACAAGAAATACATGGGCACAAACAACCCAACTTAATCAGAAAACCAAACAACTAAAATATAGAAATACTAGTCTCTTAATGACTTTGATAGAACTAAAGATCATATATATGCGCCAGACAAGTGAGGACATAAATCAAACTTCTCTTGAACATCTTCTAAGAAGTCCAAGTCTTTAACTCTTAAAGCTCTCTCCCGATAAAGACTAACAATAAGATAAAATCATGGAGTTATGTCAACTTCAACCATAATGTACTTAAGTAGGTCTGTGCATTACAAATCCTAATGGACTTTAATTGGACTGAATTTTTTCATTTAAAATCATATTATAATCATAGATAAACATCATAATCAGGTTTAGATACCATAAGATACTTATATAGTCTTAATTTTCTCACTTAAAGTCAACCTAAGATTCACTTAAGTCCCACAAAGTAGACTACGCCATCCCCCACCTCTCTAGATGTGGCCTAAACAAGCCCTTATACAGTACCTATAATAGACGTCACCATACAATACTTACAAAACAAATGATAAACATCAGGTAAGATTCTTATACCAAATGATGAATTCTTAAGTCTCACTTGATTGAATTTGGCGACCTGCCCATACCATCCCTTACCACACATACTTTTTAGATGTTGATATAGACTCCCTAAGATAGAATCATGGCACAGTAAATCACTAACACATAGAATAAGTACATTCATCCTCCAAATACTAGTCTATCAATGACGTACTTAAGAAAAATCAAGAAGATAACGTCCATAGTGTACCTCTTCGAGATTACCTACAATAATCCTTAAGATTACTATAGGGTTAAATCATGTCCACAACATCCACCAACTTCCATAACGCAGAGTCCATTCTCAAGACTCCAAAGGTAAAGACAATAAAAGATCCATCCTTACCCTTTTATCAACACTTTAATCTTAGCCTCCTAAGTCCTCTAGATAGATACTCATTTATTTACAGATACTCCACCTTATTAAGTCCATTAGTTCATTATTTCATTAAGACTCATTACCATCATCATACCGACATAGGACCCCATGGTAGCAAGTCATGGCATACGGAGATCTATCCTACTCTAATGAGGTTGTTCCACTTGCCAATGGTAGAACTTCGACACATCCCATGTAGGCACATAGTTAAGATATATTAAGGGCATAATTTCTATTCTAGTATCATAGTAACTAGAAATACATTCCCTGACCATACTCTCTCGTGGCTAGACGTTGTTCTCAATAGAGTAATTCAATGATATTGGGTTCACATAAATGTGTTTTCATAACAAGTCCTAACCCATCACATTTACCGTAAAACTCCGATGAAGGTCCACTAGGGCTAACCTTATAATGGCTACAAGAGATCATGAATAACTTTCCCTTAAGGATAATATATTTTGTTTCCAGCCAACTACCTTAACTCCACCATTCCTTTACTTTGAGGATACCATTACGTCTTATAGTTTCAATTAATAATGAACCTTACCCTTAAGCAAATGTTTCACTAAGAGACTCCCCCTTATAACATCATTTAAAGTCACATATCATTCAGATACTGAGACTAAAAGTTTGTAACGCCCTAAATCAAGACATCACATATTCATAAACCATTATACAATCAAGCAAGATATAGATTTCAATCAGACAAAACATCAAATAATTCAGGTTTTAACCATACTGAATCATTCTAGAAATACTAGAAACAATCAATGTCTTCAGAAGGCATCCTATATATCATTTTACCTTAATGAATATATTCCCATCATAGCGCATAAACTCAAGTAGGAATAACGCAAGACTTAACCTCACACCTATAGTCATAATTCAAATTTTACTAGTCAACCATATCACTTAAGGCACATAGTAGAAGAATATAATATGACTATATAACTTCACATATAGATACATATGTCATTCTTCAACACCATAAAATTACACAAATAGCCACATAACTTTACGTAGTTGGCAATAAGGCCATGCTCATAATATAGTGTAAAGTAACGCTGACAAGACCACGTCAATTGCAAATAAAACACTAACACCGGCACCATAGTGGACCTTAGCAATCACAACTAATTGAAGTATAATAAATATAAAAATTAAAGAATCCCTGAGAATACCTTCATCTCTTATTCCACATTCACTTCAATCGAAAATCATCATTTCAACACACCAGGCCCCTTCCCAAGGCATAACCAACAATTCAAGGATAATTCCATAAAATCCAACGAAATATCTATCATTCAATCTGAGGTTTAAATCTAGGACTATTTAGACATCATTGAATACAATTTTATAATCATTATAAAGCCCATAGAACTACCTACCAATTCCATCAATATTATTATCTTAACAATAGCTTACACAAACACCAAATAAACCACGATTATAGTAAAAACCCTAGGGGTTTCCATCATACTTTGGGTTTCAATAGGGTAATTAGATGTAAATCATCAATAACAATATCAACTAGATCATAATGTCAAGTTTAGAAATTATTTTATGCAAGAACCATGGTAGAATCATGAATTGGCCATTCACTTTAAAACTTTGAAAAAACATGTTGAATAATTGGCCTCCTTGATGAAACTAGTTTCAAGATCAAAATCCATACCTTCGAAGGATGATATTCTTCACTTTGATGAAGAATTTTCCACCGCAAACCCCTCACCAAGCTGCCACTTCAAGTTGGACTTCAGTGGAGGTTTTGGGATATTTTCTAAGAGTTTTGGGCTAAGGATTTTGAAGAATGAGGTCATCCATGTGATTACCCTTTATATACATAATTAAAATACCCAAAAGACCATTAAACAACCGTCCATTACTTATTTTATAAGTAGGGTGAATTTACCAACTCATCCCTTGACGTGGCAGCAGCCTGCGCGGGAAGGCAATTGCGTGCGACGCCGGCCCTTGACGGGCCGTCACATCCTTGACGGGGCATCACAGCCCTCCGTCGTTGGATAATGTGTATGGCCAAGATTCCGTTAAATCCCATGGTTAAGTCCCATTGACGACAACATTTGACGGGGCATCACAACCACGGCTGGCCGTCGACTGCTCTGTCATTTGGGGTCTGCCTGGGACTGCCATGCCAACAATTTTGGGTCCTTCCTCAAGGACCCTTAGATAGTCCTTTGGGATAATTTCCCGGACGTTTCCAACCCAAATATGATATTATGTAATTCTAACACCTCTCACATAAATTGCAAATCTAAACAAACAAGTCAAACTCGACGAAACTCGCCTCAGACTCAAGGTAATACCAAAGCTATCTTTCGACACGTCATGGACCTTCTTGGTCGTTTTGACCCTCCAACTTCACGAAACTTTAAACAATTTTTGTAAATTATATATAAAAACTCTATTAAGAACCTTAAAAAACCATGAAACAAATATAAACATATAGAACCATATTTTAGACATTTAGGTGGCTTAGTCGTCAAACGTCTTAGCGTCCCTTGACGTTTGACTTCCAATATCTCTAATACTTTAGCTAATGCCTCTATACAATATATTAGACATATTTAGGACAGTAGAACATAAATACCAACATTTTAGGCTATAGTTAACCTAGGTCATCGTCAAGGTCTTACAATCTCCCCCACTTGGACAACAGTCGTCCTCGAATGACACTTGCCAATCTCCGAACATTTTCCTGTAAAGAGACTCTTAGGGTTTCTAAATAACATGTCCATAAACAGATATTAAACAAGAAACCAAAATTTCACATGAGTAAGAGATTCACAACACAACAAGAACAACTAGAAAACAATTCTCATACTCATTAGCCTTACAAAACTCACACTCTCATTACAAATAGTAAAAACTTAATTTTCCTCATGAACTACCTTATATAAATAAGTTTCTAAACCCCTTTTCCAATATTTTTAGATAAATAATTAATTAGTCATTTTTTAAAACTATGCGCTGCAGTCTTAAGGAACCATGACTTTTTAAGCATATTTTGGATAATCCACATTTATTGAATTCAGGATATAAACTTCTACATATGCAAAGCACATCATAATAAACACATCTTAAAATATAATCATTGGGCTTTATAAACACCAAATGTCAAGACGTTACATGACAATTCATTTCAACAAAACTCCTAGCATCATGCACAGCAACAATTCCATCACTTTCTATCCCCTTTATAATCACCTCCCCCACTTAGAAGGAACTCATTCTAAAAAAAGGAAAGAGATCTTACCAACATCATAATCACTCCCTTCTCATCCGCTTTCCACCCAGCAACGGGTGCATAGAAACCCTCTTTGTTAAAGCATCAACTTTGGAACACTAGGAGTAACTTGATTACCCTCTCTCACCTCTGAAGCAATCATTGTACAATCTCTCACTTGTGCCCATCTTATCACACCAAAGGAACTCCCGGTACCCATAGACACTAACCCTAATGTTTTTCTTGCCACAATTTGCACAAGTAAGGCTTTCCAGAACTGGGACCACCACCTTTTCTCAACCTTGAACTTATCACTGACTCCCAGATTCTCCGTGACATTGAAACCTTATTCTTAAACCTAGTTTGATCTTGATCACTAGCACCACTCCTTTACAAACTTCTAGACATCCTCCTAAGTTTAGACTCTTTAATTGATTATGCATACACCACGAGTCTAGCTAGGTTCATATCATCATGCAACGTAGCGGTTTGACATTCTTCCACCACTAAGTCGGCTACCCCCTTCAACGACTCATTTAATCTCTTGGATTGGACACAAGAGAGGGGGCATACCTAGACAAATTTGAGAATTTCAAAGAGTACTCATCAACACTCATATTACCTTGCTTGAGATTAATAAACTCCTCCACCTTAATTTCTCTCCTCTCTCAGAGAAAGTACATACTAAGAAAAGATTCCTTAAATTCTTCCCATTCAATAGGACTCGATCCTTCCGACCTATTGTCCTTCCATTGAGTGTACCAAATCTGACAAACATCCTCAATTGGTATGAAGACAAATCCGCCTTCTCCCTAGATGTAACCCCTATAGCACTCCAAAAATTGGACACTCCATCAAGAAACTCTTGGGGATCCTAATTTACCTTAGAACTAAGAAAGATAGGAGGATTTATCCTCACAAAATCTCTCAACCTAGATGTAATAGTGTTCTCCACAACCCTAGGGATGATATTCAAATTAGCTTGTGTTTTCACGGCTCAGGCTATAGCAATCAAAGCCTCTCTAATATCCCATTATACATCTCCGGAACCTCAATACCTCCTTCGACATTAGGAGTATGATCACCTTGGGGAGGCACTTGGGCATCTTGAGAACCTTAAACTCCTTGCCCACCTTGTGGAACTTGCTCAACTTACTCAAATTGAGGGGGAACCTGTTCATTCACCCTATCCTCTTCCAACCTTTTAGAGGCCATACTTCTAGTATTCATCTCCTAGAAAACACAAGGAAAATTATAAGAAGGATAATCATAACATTTAATCTACCGCATAGATATGTCATGACTCACATTGATGGTCAAGATTCTATCGTCCTATAGCCTCTCGCCCATAGATATGTCGTGACTCACACCGATGGTCAAGACTCTACTATACGTGACTTCTTGATTCCTAATACTACTTTCACCAACCTATGCTTTGATACCAAGCTTTCTCATATCCCAAAACCATACCCTAGAAGTTTGCGTATAATCTTGGATTATAACCGGGGTCGTCAAAATCTCGGAGTTCTTACACAAGCCTCTTTCATATTATTTGTTGCATATACATAGTGAAAAGTAGTGCGGAATAAACTTTTCACAAAACATAATATGTCCTTCAAAATCTCAATTCATTAAAAGTAATAGAAAATACTAGTCCTCAATCTCTTATCTTAAACAACCAAGAATACTTGGGACAAGACGGCCCATCTTCAAAAATACGATATAGACATACTTAGTAATATAGCAATTACATTGAATGAAAATAAAAAACATATATATGCCTTGAGTCAATTGAGGACATACTCAAACTCTCTTGAACATCTTCTAAGTCCCCCCTTCAGCTTTCACTTCTCAAAAGCTCCTCAACATCAAAAACTATTAGATAGATAACAGCAGGCAATTAGTACACCACAGTACTTACGTTAATTGGTTTATGCATAAAATGCATAAGAACCAATTTTTATTGTAAATATGACTCTTTTAATTTAAAAATCATATTATAATCATAAGTAGAATTTTTTCATAAAATATGTTAGATACACAATAAGATAGCTTTCTAGATGTACTTTCCTCGCTTTAAAATCATCCTAAGATTTCACTTTAATCACACGAGAGAGACCGACCATACAACTTCTCTAGATTTGCCTAGAGAACCCTTAAGATTACCTATATGAAGTCACATACTACTTACAAACCACTTACACATCAGAAGTATTCTCTACCAATGGTGAACTCTAAGTCGCACCTTATTGATTTGGTGAAGAGACCGCCCTACAATCTCCTTACACACACATTTAAGAGATCCTATAGAGACTCCCTAAGATAGAATCATGCTCACATAAATCACAAAACACATAGATGATATGACATTGCTCTTGCCAAAGGCTATCCAAAGACCTACTTGAGTAAATCAAAAGATACACGTTCATCGGGACCCTTTCGATATTACCTAAATATGTCATAGTAAGACTACTAAGGCTTCTATCATTCCACCAAAATCAACAACCTTCGTTCCTAACTAAGTCATCCTCAAGACTTCCGAAGATAAGACATGAAAGATCTCCTTTATATGCCCCTCTTCACACTTAGCTAAGGAATCCTCCATCATTTAGATTAGTAAACTCATAGTTATTTACAATACTCCTTATTAAGTCATAGTTCATTAGTTTAATTAAGAGCTCATACATATCCATAAATGACATTGCGGATAATATCTTGGACTAAGACCTAGGAACTCACATAACATCTTCAAAAGTATATTGCTCATATATATATCGCGTCACGTACCACACCCACCTAAACCGCTAACTCCTCAAATGATAATAGTATTTCAAATGATGAAATAGTCAATAACCGACATATTACCATGGTAGCAAGACATGAATCCCGAAGTCTGTGCTACTCCGATAGGTTGTTCTAACTTGCCAATGGTAGACCTTGGACACATTCCCATTTAGGCACATGGGTTAAGGAATATAAAGCGCATACTTTCTATTTCTAGTCTCTCTTACTACGAACTACTTTCCCTTACTATACTCACTCGGTGCTAGCCTTAGTTCTCATAGAGTAATTCACACATTAGGTTCACATAAAAGGGTTACATAACAAGTTCATAATCCAATCACATTTACCATACCAACGAAGGTTCACTAGGGCTACCTCACAATGGCGACAAGAAGCTCATGATGACTTTCCTAGTGATTAATATTATGCCGTTCCAGCCAAAAAAAATTAAGTCCATTATTCCTTTATTTTGAAGGATACCACTACGTCTTACACTTCAATCAATCTTAATCTTACCCTTAACTAAAGGTTTTCACATAAAGGACTCTCCTAGCATCATTTAAAGTCACATATCATTCATATACTCAAGAATAATAGTTCTAACACCCTAAATCAAGATATCACATATTCATAACCATATATATATCAAGTAAGAGATACAAGTCAATCAACATAAGACATCACATACTTCACTTTTTACTCACAATGCAAGTCATTCTAGAAACACCTAGAAACAATCCAATGTCTTCATGTGATCCTATACATACTATTAACATCAATAATATATTCACATAGACTCATAAAGTCAAGTAGGAATAACCAAGATTTAAGATAACACTATAATCATAATGTCAAAGTCATAGTCTAACATGATCACTTAAGGCAACATAAGTAGAAGAATACATATAGGACTATATAACTTCACATAAAGATAGATAATTTCATGCTTCAGATAATCAAAGATAAAAAATAGCCACATATCTTTAAGTAGTTGACAATATAGAAATGCTCATAATATTGCATAAAGTAACGCCGACAAGGCCACATCAATTGCAAGTGAAACACATAACACCGCAACCATAAGTGGACAATACCAATCACAATAGAATAGAAGTATAATTAATATAAAATTAAAGAAATTGAGGAAGCATATCTTCATTCCCTTATTAGCACTTCATTTCAATGCTAAATCATCCAATTCAACATCACAACGCCCTTAAAAAAGTCCATAACCAACAATTCAAGCAATAACCATAAAATACAATGAAATCTCTATCAATTCAATCTAGGTTTAACAATCTAGGACCAATTAGATATCAATTTAATACAACTCTTATGTCATTAGAAAGACCATAAAAAACTACCTAACAATTCAATATTAGCTTAATATTATGTAACACATTATAGTCAAAAACTAGGGTTCATAAATTTACATGGGTTCAAAGTTAATTTAGATTGAAATCATCAATAAAATATCAGTTAAATCATGATTCAATGTTTAGAAATAATTTATGCAAGAACCCATAGTAGAACCATGAAATTTGACAATTTACTTTACAAAACTTTGAAAAACAAGTTGAGAATTGGGATCCTTGATGAAACGATTTTCAAGGATCAAAAGACATACTTCAAGGATGATAACACTTCACTTTGATAAATAATTTCAACTAAAACCCCTCACCGAGCTGCCTTTTCAAGTTGGATTGCAATGAAGGTTTAGTGATATTTTCTAAGAGTTTTTGGTTTATTATTTTGAAGAATGAGGTCTTCCATGTGATTATCCTTTATATACTTACTAAAAATACCCAAAATAACCTTAAAAAACCTCCCATGAATTAATCTAGAAGTGGGGTAAATTTACCAATTCACCCCTTGAATTGGCAGCAGCCTGCGCAGGAAAGCAGTTGCGTGCGATGCCTGCCCTTGACAGGCCGTCATAGCTACAATGGGGCGTCACAGCCCTCTATCGTTTTCTTTAGTCGATGGCAGAGATTCCTTTCCCTTCCATGGTTAAGTACCCATCGACTACACCCTTTGACGGGGTCTCACAACCCCGACTAGCCGTCGACTGCTCCATCGTTTGAGGTCTGCCTGGGACTTCCATGCCAACAGTTTTGGGTCCTTCCTCAATGACCCTTAGATGGTCCTTTGGGATACATTCCCGGAGGTTTCCAAAACAAATACTATATTCTATAATTTTAACACCTCTCACATAAATTACATCCAAAATGAACACGTAAAACTTGACGAAACTCGCCTAGACGTACAAGGTCGACTCAAAGCATATCTTTCGAATGTCATGGACGTCTTACTCGTTTGACCTCCAAACTTCAAGAAACATTAAACACTTCATATACATGCTATACCAACTATATTAAGAACCTTAAAACATAAAGAAACACACATAAACACATTGAACCATATTTTAGACATTTAGGTGACTTAGTTGTCAAACATCATAGTCGTCCCTTAACGTTTTGACTTCCAACAGCTCTAACACTTTAGCTACTGCCTCTATACCATATATTAGACATATTTAGGACCTTAAAACATCAATATAAACACGTTAGGGTCTAGTTAACCTAGGTCACCTTCGGGGTATTACATTGGGATCTTTGAAGCAAGGGGTAAGTCTTCTAAAGTCATGATTATTGTATGATGTTTATGTTAGCCTATAAATGATGTTACAATGTTAATGATGTATGTATGATGATGATATTCATATGTGTTAAGCCTTGAATATGTTAATTTGTAATATCATGATAAGAATACGATAATGCAAGTTTATGATATTCTTTTGTATGCTTTACAATAGATGATATATGATATGTTAATCTCACAAATGAAGGGTTACGATAACAAGAAATTCTCATCTAATCCTAAAGAGATTATGATCATGTTCATTAAAGGAATTAATCTACAATGACTTATGATAAGATTTATGAATAAATAATGACTTAAAGGTTAATCAAAAAGGAACTTTAGCTTAGCCCCAACTTAAGTAGATATCATAAGTGTCCCTTCCCTAGTTGGAAAGTAGGTTCACAATGACACTCATGAGATATAGGATGCCATGTAGTGTGGAACTATGGGTCTCTAATACATCTCCTAGTTCTTGAACTATGTTACACCATAGGATACTAGCTATTAGATCCACCTAGAAAGCAATGTCATGTTTGGTTCTACTTTGGCCGGTAGACCACTTTCTTTCGGTGTGGGGTTTCATGACATTGGATTTCATTATTAGCTCACATGGTCTAATGTTGAATAACACGAATGTTCCCCCAAGTAAAATGAAAGACAAGTAAATGGACGTTGAGTAGGGTGACTTGAAGAGTCTACTTAGTACACGTAGAGGTATGGGACTCTACCTAGACATTGCACAAGTTTACTCGAAGAGGAATTCCTAGGAAGATTGTTCTTACGTTCTAGTATACCATGAAAGGTTATGCGGATGACAACATGTTGTTACTCTTATGATTGAAGTTGGTTACTTTAATACAAACTGTTACTGATCTATTAGTCCCTTTATGAGTTGATTACTAGCTTTAGTACAATTATATAGAGAAAACCGTTTACTGAACTGTCTAAATCGTATTATCTACTTGGGTTGTGTGGGTTATAGTGATCCACAGGGACCATTGCACTGTAGTTGGGAAATGTGATCTTGGTAGTATGTTGTATGTTATTTTATTGATTATGAAGGTGAAATGTTCATGTTACTCTATGAGACATGTCTCTGATTATGATCATGCTCTCGGTTGCTGAGACATCCCTGAACTAGTAATAATGTTTCTATGGTAGTGTCATTGAATATTTTTAAAATCACTTTCAGATTTCGAACAAATTATTCCTTTTCACATGCATGTCCTTACATTTTAATGTGCAAGATATACCCTAACTTTGTACATGTGGCATACTAACCACCTCATACTGTATAATTTAAAACCCTACAAATGTTAGGTATGGCTATTGAAGTTACGAGGTTGAGTGAAAACTTTAAATTCTATCCCTCGACGTAGGTCCTAAGTTCGGGATCTCTCTCTTTTACTCCTATCTTATGAAGATTTAGTAGTTAGTCCCAAAAAATTTTTTGTTTCCGTTTAATTTCATTTGATTCTTTGTATTAAGGCCTATATGGCATATTGCATTTTATTTGCTATGTCCAGATTCATACTTTTTAGATGGTTTTTATAGTAGACAACTTTTATAATATCGTTACGTATTTTTCATGATTGTTATGTATGAAGTGTAATTATACATCACATAATATTAAAAGTTTGTAACTTTTCCCCAATTTTAACTAATGATATGTTATGACAAATGCTAAGGGCTTTTGTGAGTCCTCTGAAAGGACGCCTACGACGACCACATCTAGGGATGTTCTACGGATCTGACAAACTTGGTATCACATCATGCGGTTTAATGTCCTTAGGATCAATGTCTCACTCAACCACATTTTACAGTGTCTTGTTCATGGTTGTGAAGCACGCCACAATTATGGATGAGAGACTATGTGATGATTAGGAAACTTCTTATTTCATGATATATAAATGTTTTGTCTCTAGAGTTTTAACACAATATGTCTTTTAAAACTTAATACCTTTCTTGTGGTTATGAGCGATGAACACAAGAAGGACATCCGCGAGAAGAGTAGGAGACGAGGTTGAGAATGAAGAGCTTCCCAGGCAATCAGGGCCTCCTCAATTTGCAGCTGCACAAATGAACAAGTTTCGGTAGATCCTCTGGCCATGAAAGATGGTGAGGTGAGGCAGCCCTGCTTCAAATGTCCAAGTACACATCACTCAGTTAGTTATGGTACAAACGCTACAGGAGGTAAGTGCTTGAGACAAACCAACCCGCTAGTACTATTGCGAAGCCATATGAAGATTTTTACAAGGATGAAATCCTCCTATGTTCTTTTGGTTTCCAGTTTGATGAAGCTCCCAAGCGTCCGTGTGAGTCTACAAGATCTTGTTTTCTATGGGGGTTATACTAGCTTAAAGTCAGAGATTGTTGTCTATCACTCAAGGACGTTTCTCAATATGGTACCTAGTGAGGAGAGTGGGGTTAGGATGTTACCCCTTGACTTGACAGATCCTTCAAAAAGGCCTTTCTTAGACAGAATTCTTCACAAAGGAGAAAAGGGAAGCTAAGGTAGAGAGGTTCCTAAACCTTTTCGTCAATGGTGTATCTGTATAAGGGAATACTCTTAAGCTCATTACGCTGTTCAAATATTGCTTTCTTCTTTTGGTTTTTCTAATGCTAGGATAAAACGCCTTATGTAATGGGCTTGTCAGATAGAGCTTGAACAAGAATGTCGTGCATCCATAGCTTTATGACAACATGGATCATTCTAGATGCTGGTTCATGACCAGAAAGTTAGTAGAAGTCGTCTAAAAGGAAAAGACAAAAGAATCTAGGAAAGAAAGGTCTTTTGAAAGTAGTTCTTCTATGTGTAGGCTTGATGTTCAAGACAATCCTAGTACAAAAAGAGGCTATCAAACCAAGTCGCTTCAAATATATATAAGAATAGCAATGATATAGGATTAAATGGGAGAAATGTTGATCCACCAAAAGAATGACCAACTTGTGGTAAGTGTAGTAACAAAAATGTGGGTCAAAGCCTTCTTGGACTAATAGTTGTTATGGTTATGGAAAAGGTGGACAAATGTGAATTTGTCCTACATGGTGAGGAGTGCACACAGTAAAGAAAAAGAAATATCAAACCAAGAGGTCCTATCTTTTAAGCTCCAAAAAGGAACCGTTTCTATGCACTCAAGTCTAGTGGTGAAGAAGAGAAATCTCCCGACGTTGTGACAGGTGTATTACAAGTATTATCTATTAATATTTATGCTTTACTTGATCCTAGTTATACCCTTTATTTTGTTACGTGTTTGTTATCTAGGAAGTTTGATGTCCTTCCAGATGTTTTGATTGAACTCTTTTTAGTTTGTACCCCGATGGGTGATTCTGTGGTTGCAAAAAGAGTCGATCGGAATTGTCCTGTAATGCTGCCCAATAAATTCACTCTTGTAGATTTGGTACGACTTGACAGGCTTGATTTTAATATCATCATGGGTATGGATTGATTTCATGCATGTTTTGCTTCTACAGATTGTTTAACATGAGTCGTGAAGTTTCAATATTTTAGATTTTAAGGGGGGAAATTCTATGCCAAGGAGTCAAATCATTTCTTGTTTGAAGGATTGTAAGATGATAGCTAAGGGTTGTCTATATAATGTAGCGAGGTTTAAGGACCTAGAATGTGAAACTCCTTCTATTGATTCAGTCCCCATAGTGAGAGATTACCCAAAAGTTTTTCCTAACGACCTTCTAGGAATTCCTCCCGAAGGACATTCAATTTGAATTAACAGTTACCGGATACAATCCATTTCAATTCTTCCACTATCAGAAGGTCCGGCTAAATTGAAAGAGTTGAAGCCGAACTCATAGATTTACTAGAAAAGGTTTCATCCATCTTCAGTATTTCTAACGTGGTAGTTCTTCAGTCTTGTTGTAAAGAATGTGTTCTCCCTTGAATGTCATTGATTATCACCAACTTAATAATGTCACCATAAAAAACAAGTATTATCTCCCTAATATTTATGATCTATTGATCAACTCCACGGTTCTATCTACTTTTCCAAGATTTACATAAGGTCGGGATATCACCAGCTTAGGGTGAGAGGTGAAGATATACCCAAAATTACTTTCGAAACTATATATGGTAACTCTGATTTTCTAGTTATGCCTTTTGGGTTAACAAATGCCTTGGCGGCATTTATGGACTTAATGAATAGAGTTTTCCCAATATTTAAACCTTGAATCATTTGTGATTGTGTTCCGTGACTTATATTTTTATATACTCCAGATGAAATGAGGCAGAGAGTCACTTGAGTTTCGGCCTTTCAAGTCCTCAAAGGAACCTAATTCCTATGCAAAATTTAGTAGTGGCATTTTTGGTTGAGGTCTTTGCCTTTCTGGCATGTTATTCTGTAAGGGTGTAGAGTTGATCCGAAAAGATAGGCTCGTCAGAAATTTTCCTAGACCTTTTGGAACGCACCGACACCAAGAAGTTGTTGGTCTGACGGGTTTACAGAAGGTTTTTTGTAGATATTTGTCCATTTCTTCTCGTCAATAGCCTTGACCCAAAGAAGGTAAAGTTTGAGTGGTTAAAAGCTTGTGAAAGAAGTTTTCAAAGAGTTAAAGATAAGCTTTACTCTACCTCGGTGTTGACCTTATCAGAGAGTAATGAAATCTTTATAGTGTATTCCAATGCGACTCTGAGTGGCTTTATGATGTGTTTCTCACCAACACATGTCCGAAGGTGTATCTTAATTCTTTAGACCCTCAAGTTCACGGAGAAGAATTATTCGACTCATGAACCTTGAGTTAGAGTGTTTGTTTTTCCTTAAAATAATGGATACATTACTTGTATGGTCAATGCTGTGATTTGTTTTATTGACCTTAATGTCTTCAATCTGTGCTCTACAACACAAAATAAGTTGATCTCCGCAAGAAGATGTTTTATAGCTTTTGATGGATTACGATATGAGTGTTCTTTACCACCTTGGCAAGGCCAATGTGGTTGCGGATTCTTTGAGTCATATGACTATGGATAGCGTGTCTCATGTATAAAAAGAAAAGAAAGAACTTGTGAAAGATGTTCATAGGTTGGATCGTGTAGGTGTGTAGTTAGAAGATTCTCCAATTGGTGTTTTATGGTCCATTCTAACTCTGACTCATTATTGGTGGTTCAGGAGAAGTCTAAGAAAAACCTTGCTCCTCTATTGATGTATTTTAAGGAATCGGTACTTAGTAAGATCTAATGAGTCATTCTCCCAAGGGGGCATGGTCTTCTTAGGTACCAAGGAAGATTTTGTGTAACGGATGTTGAGGATTTGAGAAATCGAATTCTAGAAGAAGCCCGTGGTTCTTGTTATTCTATACATTAGGGTGCCACTAAAATGTATCATGACCTTACATAGGTCTAATGGTGGGATGGTTTAAAAAGGGACATAGTCGAGTATGCTGCTAAGTGTTCAAATTGCCAAAAGGTTAAAGTTGAGCATCTTAAACTGCGTGTTTTAATCCAAATTATGGATGTTACTACATGGAAGTGGGAAGCCATCAATATGGTTTTTTTTTGTTGGGTTGCCTCGAACCAAAGTCAAAATGATTAAATATGGGTTATGGTTGATAGGTTGACCAAATTTCCTACTTTATTCCCGTTAAGTCTACTTATACCACCAAAGATTATGCAATAACATACATTAATGAGATTTTGAGTTCTCATGGGATTCCTTTATCCATCATTTCAGATAGTGGTGCCCAAGTCACTTATCATTCTTTGGAAGAATTTTCAAAAAGGTTTAGGTACTTAACTGAAACTTGGCACCACTTTTCATCCTCAGACGGATGGCCAAACGGAATGTACCATTCAGACCCTTGAAAATATGTTAAGAGCACATGTTATTGATTTCAAAGGAAGATGGGATGATCATATAACTTTGAATTTGATTTCTTCCTACAAGAATTTACCCCTTCGACATCTACATGGCACCTTTGAACTCTTAGGTAGAAGATGTAGATATCCGGTTGGATTGTTGAGGTTGGTGAGTCCTCATTTCCTTTTCGCAGAGATTATCATAAGAGGATTAGAAGAAGGTTCGGAATCATAAGAGATGACTAAGATGATCCTATTTTCTGAAAGTCTTATCCGACTTAGAAGAAGAGACCTTAGAGTTTGAAATAGTGCCTCATGTCCCTACTTGAAGATTTCAACTTGAAGGGGTGAAGTAGATTCGTAAAAGGGGAAGTCGTCCCATGTCTGTTTGTCCTTTTGAAGGTTTTTAACAATTTTTGGAAAGGTTAAGCCCTATGAATAGACACGACTTATGAACTCTCTTCGGTTCAATACATTTTTCAATGGTTTTATTCTCATGAAATGCATCGGCAACCCGATGGTCTATTATGCCTATGAAGGTTTTAGTGGTGTATAGAACCTCTCTAAATGAGAGGTCCGGTTGAATATCCTGATCGCCAAGTCAATAAAGTTGAGCAACAAGGAGGTTTTACCTCTATTAAACAGTTCTATGGAGGAATCCGTCTACGTTGAGGGTGAAACTGGGAGGGGGGCCGAAAGCCTTACAATATGGCTCTCTACCTGCCATCTTTTTACTCCTGTGAGGTTACCAATCCTCTTATCAAAGAATTAAGTGAATAAATCATGAAATTGACTTGTTACTAATTAGGTGCATGTTTTGGTAAAAAAAGAACCAACTAGAGTTTTAAGAGATACTTTCATACTCTATTCTTGCTTTTAAATGAAATATGTATGCATGTGTCTCCTTGAGATTTTCATTTTTTTTGTTGTCTTGAGAAGAATGATAGCATGGTAACTCCTTGATGTAATTTGAGCTCATTATAATGTTGAGAAGGAAGTTCCTCGCTATATGTTAAGAAATGTTTAACTCTTATATGTCTGTGCATCATGAATTGAGTGCTATGTGTAATGTTATCATGTGTGTTGAAAGGAGTTGAGAAGTACTCCTATGAGCTGTGACTCATTATAATCTATGTTGTGATTAGTTGGGCTGCTAGCATTGAGTATCTTCTTACCCTCCAAAACATTTTAGCAACACTCGGGGCCGAATGTTCCTAAGAGTGGGATAATGTAAACACCTCCAAAATCCCATGATTAAATTGAGTTTAACTATTAAATAATGTCAAAAGATCTTACATACCTAGAGTTATGGAATAAGTTTCATTTCGAAAGTTAGAGCAAATTGACAAGAAAGATGTGACGTCCTAAACTAGCTAATTGAACTAGTTGACGTCTATGTTTGGTTAAGTGTTTGGAAATGTCAAACAAAGTTAAAAAAAGTAAAAATACTTTTTCTAGGTATTATGTAGTACAAAGGGTAAAAACGTCTAGCAACGACACCCCAAGGACCACCTGAAGGGTCCTTGGGGAGGACCCCAAGATGGTTAGGCAAGTAGCCTGCAAGAAAGTTACCATGGGGCTGCTGCACGATGAGCAGCCCACACGTGGTTTACTGCCCAAGATATGGGAGGTAGGTTTGCAATGAGAGGCTATCACAAGGCTCTGGATCTCGACACAAACTTGCAGAAAAAGAATAGAAGTTGGACCCGCGACGCGCAACCACTTCCCAGATTCGTTTAAGTCGTATTTTTGGTAATTTAACTTCACAAAAAGACTCATTAAAGTGAAGGGTCTGTTGGGTATTTTGTAGGATTACTATATATGGAATTTCAGTTAGTTTTAGATCACTTTTTACACACTTAAACCAAGTCAAACGAATTTCTCTCATCTCTCTCAAGAACACTCTCTTTTCCAAACTCCATCGAATAACAAGATATGATTAAGGAAGAAGACAGAGACTTCAAATTTTTCAATCAAAATTCGTGGATGATTCGTCAATAAGTTATGGGTTTTTCTACTCTTCGGATTCCTTTCCCTAAGAAATCCTTTCAAAGATAGTTTCCAAGAAATTCAAATCCTAGGGTTTTTACTCTACAAAAGGGGTTTTCTTCCTAACTCTAAATTTACGACTATCGATGAAAAATAGTGTTTTTCAATGGTTGATTTAGTATATATTATCAAGTACTTGACTTGTAATTCTTGATTTTTGTGTGAAGCATGTCCCTTATTAAATTGATGGTTTCGAATGGGGTGTACCAACTACTTGATAACATGTAATTGTTGGGATTGGGACTATGACTTGAATGAACTCCTAAATGACCCTTTCCCTTATTCAACTTTATGAATTACTCTTGTTTATAAGTTTAAGAGTTTTATTGATTATGCTATTGTGTATATCACTCTGTTATTTCATGGTTGTGTATATTGGATAATGGTTGGGTTTTCATATTTTCGGCTTAGGATTTTTTTTGGTTTTAAGGTATAGGGTTTAGGGTTAGGGTTAAGGTGTAGGTTTGTTTTTAGATTTTATGGTTCAGGGTTGAGTATTTGAGGTTTAAAATCTATGGTTTAGTATTTAATGTTTGGGTGTTGGTATTTTGGGATTATTTTTAGTTGAATTTCCCTTGGAGGGGTAGGGGCTGAGAAACACCCCCAGGCCTTAACATTAATAACAAAAAAAAAATACAAGGAAGGGGACATAAAACCTAACCTCCAATCTAAGATGGTTAAGAGTCAAACTTCCCAAAAGGAAGTCAACTCATCCCCTTGACAAAATTTGAAACCATAATACTCAAGTACCTAAGGAAGGACTCCTCTCAATACACATTATCTAGGAAAACATAAACTAGGGAACTCCCCATTTACAATAAAGCCTATAAACAAAACTACCTATTCAAAGTAGCTTAATTTTTAATTATAGCTAAGTTTGAAAAGATTAAAGAGTTCACGGAGGTCCCCTTGTCCTTTTGGGCTTGTTCCTGTCTAAGTTGGGCATCTGTAACCAATCAAGGTGATAGTAGGGATCTGCTTCTTAAGCTTTGCCTGGATTTTGAAGGATAAACCTGTGGGTGGCTTTCTTGTGGCTGTGTTTATTGATATGCATCAGCCACCACAATTTCTTCTTAAATCATGCATGCATTGAAGTTGGTGAGTTTGATTGATAAGATGTTAGCATCTCCCCATGTGTTATATGTTCCATTGAGGGTCTTGCCGTCTATAGAATCCAATGAAACCCAAGTTGGGAGTCGTTCTAGTATTATGTTCTTATATTCAAGCTCAGTGCCCAAGTTAAACAAAATGGCACCTCTAATTCATCTTTGTTATTTTCCTTCTTCTCCAAGTGGTGATGTTGAATGCCATCACTAATCCTACATTCCTTGTCGCCTGGTAAAATGCCTTCATCCACCAATTTTGTCCAGGGGTTAGTGATTGCACTGCATCAGGGTTAATTTTGAGCCACTGATCGCGGGTTCTGCTCTATTTCACCATGCTCACCTTGGTGTCAATGCACAACATCGTTCACCTTTTGGACTAGACTCTGTCCCCTAATTGGCAGTCAATACAGAGAACAGCCGTGTTGAACATCTAGTAATTGTCTTAGTAGATTGCATATTTAACCTTGCTGATGTTGGTTATATTTCCTCCATATTTGCAGGCACACCTATTCTTTCAAATTTTCCAGTCGAGGAATATTGGAGTAGCCTGTAGCAGCAGTTTATGAGCTGCATTTTTTGCGTTGGCTGTCCACTATTACTGTAGAAGTTGATGCAGTGAAGATTGATCCGGTTGGAACCCTTCACTACCTGCAAAAGCTCGATACCTTTGTTGGCAATGCCTGACTTGAATGTGTGTTCTATGTTGTCCATACCTTCTCTTCAATACAACAAAAACAATGTGAGGCTCAATGCAAAGTTAGTCACAATCTTTTATTTGAATGGAGTTTACCCGTTAAGGGTTCTCCATAAAGAAAGAATCTTGAAATGGAATTTTTTATCTCCATTGAGTTAATTGATTGTTCTGGCTTCTTTTGTTCTGATTTCTTCCCAAGCTGAATAACACTGAAACTAACTTCCATGGTTATGAATTCCCACTGTTTTGATCAGTTAGGTGATGCTGAGATATTTGTGCATCTAGGGATGTTGGAGAACTGACTGGAGTAGCATGCTGTAGACAGTTTTGCTCCAACTCCACTTCCCGTCTTCCTAGAATTCACCCTCTTATAGCATTGTTAAATATATTTCTATTGGTGGTTTGATGAGTCCAGTGGTCCACTGCCATCCAGTATCCAACCAAGTAAAATTTCCATTCCAGCTTGAAGTTTTCCAAATGGATGTGCTCTCACATTCTGTCTATCATTAGCATTTGGTTTCAAAGTCCATTAATCCCCCCTTTCCCATTTTTTTTTCCTTAAAGAGTTTTTATCTTTGCCAATATTTTTTCTCTCAGAAAATCTCCCCGCCGTTTGTTTTGTTTTGAAGATCCACACTGTTTTTGAATTTGAAAGGATTTGCAGATATAGTGTAAGTTTTCTCATTCCATCCGCCCTTCATCATAGGGGTAACTTGTATTTTCCATAAATCCCAGTAATACTTCTTTTTATCACCCTTCCATCCCAAGAAAAAGTCTATTATAAGCCCTTGAATTCGCCTGAGTACTGTGGCTGGAGGTTTAACTGCAGATAGATGGTGTATAGGGAGAGCCTGTAGAACATATTTGTAAGAATTGCCTTGCCTCCATAGATTAATTGTTTGGTTTGCCAGCCTATAATCCTGCAAACAACCTTGTTAACAAGATAAGAGAAATATACAATCCTAGGCCTGCCGACAAATAAAGGGCAGTCTAGGTAATTAATAGGACCCTACTTTTGTTTGAAATCTGTCAGCCTCTTAATTCTATCCCTAGTGCTATTGAAAGCATTAGAGTGTAGCATAAAGTGGATTTCTATATTTTTGCATCTTCCAATGTGAATAAATTATGTCATCAGCAAAACTCAAATGATTCACTTGAGACCCTCTCATTTCATGAAGAAACCATGATAATCCGGATGGTCTGAAGCTTGTTTATAGATCTTGAAAGTACCTCCGCTCCTAAAATAATAGCGGTAGGGAAAGAAGTCACCTTCTTGGAGACCTCTACTGAGTAAGAACCCATAACCTCTTACCTTAAACTATATAGAGTACCATTGTTAGCCGGATTCTCGCACCCATATAAATAAAACCCCCCTCTTCTTAGGATAGGCAAATTATATGACATGACACCCTGTCATAACCTTTTTCCATGGTCTATTAATGATGACATTGCTACCAATATTGGGTTTTTTTGATATGGTGAATGTTTCTTGAGCTAGCAATAGTTCTACCTTTAATAAACCTAGATTGGTTAGGAGAGATTAAGGCAGGGAGGATAGGACTAAGTCTGTTTCTCATTAGCTTAGATATGATCTTGCCAGTAAAGTCACTCAAGCTTATAGGCCTATACTAAGTCATCTTGTTTGGATTGTTCACTTTAGGGAGCCGCATAATGCAAGAACGAGAGAAGTATTTAGGAATCATTCGTTCACTGAAAAAGGCCTTTACAACCCCCAATAGATCATTCTTGATAATATGCCAACACTTTTGAAAGAAATACCTATTCATACAATCAGGGCCAACTGCAGAATTAGGATTGTAGAAAAAACCCCTTCTTTAAGCCTATCCATACTAGGAATATTGGTAAGCTGAATATTTTGATACTGACTAATCAACTTTTGATCAATTCCAAAGTAATCTCAGTGATAAGCTTTTCTCACTACAAAAAGATTTCTTTCTTAATTGTTCACACCCTCACTTGCGCAGTGTTGTCATCACCCTGTAGCCTGTCTCTATTTTCATTGACACAACTTTAATGAATAATGAACTTCTTCTTCTTCCCCTTCTCACAGAATGGAAGTGTTTAAGAGAGTTAGTACCACCCTCCTTAAATCATTGAAGCATTTTTTTTGAATTTCAAAATAGTGTCTTCCAATGAGAAACTTGATATACTTTTTGATAATTTCATGGAGGGATACTTCTATTTCGAGTCAACTAACTTTGGTTTGTGATGTAGTTTTCTCATCATTGTGTACTTATTCTCAATATCCTAACTTTTGGAAAATATCCCCAATTCATTCTTATACCAACCACTAAGAGTGTTTGACAACCTTTTCATCTTTTGGTGAAATTTCCTTCTCCTAGCAGGTTTTTACGGTTTCCATGAATTGAGGTTGTCCACCCAACAGTTGAATAGCTTTCATACCTTGTTAATTCTTATAGAATTTTAGAATAAAAATTTAATCTTTAATCCCTAATTAGTTTTGAACCTTTGTCTTCAATTGGGGTCTTTTGGATAGAGAGAGAAAGTAGAGAGAAGCGGGAGTGATTTGGGTTTGGGAAATTATGAGGTGTTGAGTTATTTTAATGATCTCTAACCCTTTTATAGTACCTAAACAATCTAAATAACCACCCCCTTAATCACTAAATAGTTAAATAATTAATTAAGTGAACTCCCTTCACTTAATTGAAATTGGGCAGTGAAGTCAAGGAACAAACGACGACTCACCGTCGACGGGACGTAGACCAAACCATGGACAATACTGGTCATTCCAAGTTTTGTCAGAGCCTACATCTTTGGAACATTTGGTTTATTAGGTAAGTTTCAACCAACGACACCAAATTATGGAGCGTCGTTCAAATGATAGCTAGTCGTTTGTCGTCATGGTTGGGCATTGCCAAAAGACAGTTTTGAGGGTAAAGTACAGGGTCCTTCTCAAGGACCCTTAGGGTGCTTCTTGAGGAGTCATACCCGGAAGTTTCAAACCTAAACACACTAACATGTATTTCATACCTTTCCACCAAATTTGATTTTTCCACCTCTTTAAAGACCTTGAAACGTACCAAGGCACAATAGCTCAATTTCACTAGTCTCCAAACGTCGTGGTCGTTTCTTGATGTTTTGACTCTAATATTTCCTAATTTAGTTCATTACCTTTGTTTAAGCGTAGAAACACTGTTTAAAGGCTTAGTGTTCATAATGTGAGGCTCTAGACTAAGTGATAGAACTTCCAGAGTGTTACAATCTTAGAGTTAGACGATTTGGGCTTAACTAGATAGGTCATACTAATATATTTCATCTCTTTTTTATAGTAAGGGAGGGTGCTCTGACTCTTGTCCCATGCAAGATAGCAAGTAACAGAAACTAGCATATGATCAATTTTTAATCTCCCTTTAGTGGACTAGGACTGATGAATTACTAAAGGCATATATCAAATGAATTGGTGATATCTATATTCAATTTAATGGAAATATATACATATGTATAGTGTTCTACAAGTATATTTTACAAATGACGTGGATAAACTAGGTCCACCTTGTATCTAGGTAACCTAAAGTTCACCTCTTTTTTTCTTGTTGTTATCAGGATAAAAATATTAAAACTTCAATCAATACTAAATTGACTTCCCTGGTAACAAAGGCTCACAAAGTTGTTCGCAGGTGCACCCTTATAACTCGTTAGGGTTGAAGAGTTGATAACATTTTCTAACCTCATACATATACCAGTCACTCTCTCATAATCACCTATCTCACTCCTCTATAGCATCCTCATATCACCCCTACCCCTATTTTTAGGGAATTCGACATATTCCATCACATTCTAATGAGAAGTAGTACGTAAATTTTTGGCCCGTGTAATCCAAGCTTAATCTCACATCCTTCCTATCAAAAAAAGTAACTTTTAATCAAAACTAGCAGCTTCATGTACTAAATCCCATTATGCACAACCGACTAATTACAACTTAGTTCTAACCAATCAACTTTCCTTTTGTTAACTTTACCCTTACATAACATATTAATTCTTTATAGCCAACACATAGATCATAAAAGGAACTACCATAGTTATATAATTTGCACCAATTGGCACACTTATCCCTATTTTTATAGCCATGATAAGAATACAAATGTTATTAGTACTTATTCGGAGTTGTTAGCCAGTACCATATAAATGAAAAATATTAACGTACTCGAGATGATATATGCTGGCAATTTTTGCCATGTCAGCCAACTACGGGATCTCTAATAATACTATTGCACCGATAAATACACTTATGAAGTTGTGCCATTCCCATTTTCAAACTAAAAAAATGGTTTAACAACATCAATTTTGAGAACATGTGAAACGCTGAAAATCCTGAGTATATCACAGACTAAGAACAAATGTATTCTATAGGAATAGATGCTATAAGTATACAAGAAATATAGAACTCAAGAGTTTATTACATCCTCCTAAGAAGATGTGCGTGGAATTTCTATACCTCATATATGTAAGTGGGTAACCAATCATTTTTTAAGAATGTACGATATCATTCTCAAATAAACAATTGTAATACAAAATGGTAAAAATATAACTTATAATGCGTATAACATGAACGCCTTTCGTACCTTGTGGAGTAAGACGGTAGAATAAAATGAGATCAATGTATTCAATACTTTTGTATTATAAGATCCTTTCTATATGCTACATGTGGACACTTAAGCTACCGTTAACCTTAACATAGTAAGCATAATATGAATAGCATGATTTGGTAAAACTAAAAATATACTTCTTAAACTTTCTCTACTACATGATTTAAATTATGGAGGAGGGTAACTTTTACTAAATATCCAAGGAACCCCCCAAATGTAAATGTGGTGCACAACACATTTATAAGTAAGTTTCTACTAGACACGGATTTGTAGACACCCTAGGATGAACTAATGTTATACTACTTTCTTCACATCCCAACCCTTATCGAGAAATATAAGTACCATATTGATGAGAAGCTTCATATATAACACATGTTAACTAGATAAACAGTACATGTGGCAGGTGAATCTATGAATAGAATTGAATGACCTTACAATGTCCTACAGCCGCATACAGGAATCCATGATGGTACCACTATGAAAACACGCATAGTAAAGAATTTGTAAAGCCTCAAATAAATCTAGATCTCATCAACAACCACAGAGTATAATGTGTTTCTATTGGTGTGATCTGCTAGTTGAGTACTTCTACCTATAGCATGAAATCCAGAGTCCCCAATAAGGGACGTCAGTACAAAAGAATTACTTAATATGTAAGGATATACAACCATATGTAAAAGGAGATCTCAACTGCAACCATATACTAATAGATGAGGATTATAAACCACCTTTGCGTATACTTGTGGAATTGTGTATGTTACATTCCTTTCTTTACTTTTCAGTTCATTATAATATTTATAAGACATATGAAACAAATGACCAGCTGATCAGTGGTTAAAGAGGATGACCCATGCTGGGCATCTTCACTAGGAGATGTTGTCCTTAGAATTCTACAAATTGGTATCGGCCCATGCTAGTCTATAATCCTTGAGTAGCCACCCTTCTATACCTATTGGAATTTACCAATGCTAGGCATTTTACCCTAGGATTTTACCCATAATAATACAAATATATTCACTTAGATTCTTTAATCTTTGAGATTGTTGTTTGATGTTCATAGTTCTCTTGAGATTCTTCTTTGGATAGTAATAATTCTTTTGAGATTTCTGATTTGGTGCTCATAATCATTGATGAGATTTGGAAATATGGACCAGTAGTAGTAGACATCCAAATATGGATTTAAGATAATGACAATGACGTGGGAAGAAAATGTGAGACTAACCTAATACTTATGAGCTTCTATGACTTATTAAGCATTTGGACATCTCAAATTGAAGCACATATCAAGTGAAGACATTCAAACTTCAGCCAAGCGATTTTAACTCTATATGATAGCCAAATACTCACTTACTAATATCAAAGATAACTTGTTCATGAATGTGGAAAAAGAGAAGAATATGTTCTCATTCAACTTAACGACAGATGCATATTCCATATAAGTACACATAAATATACAATAGAGCAAGTAGACATCTTGTATGGTTACATAGTAGTCTAACATAATGTTTTTCACGACCGACTACCACCCCCTATATGTTACCAACTTCTTTGTCCTCAAACAGGGATTAGAATAGGCCTTAGCATACCTCATGGTATATCATTGGTAGAGAAATTGTGGAAAATTTAAAACTTGTATATATGAAGTATACTTTAACTTCTCACCTATCTTTTATGTAGTTTACAAAGATTCCTCGATTACGAAGTTTACATAAACTTCTTATTTAACAACATAGACATTAATTTAAGTAGTCTAATATTGTCTCACACATAACTATCTATAAAGCATTTCAGAGTTTGAGCATAACCCTTACAATAGTACAATATGCCATATATAAGTTTACAACAAAGTATTAATTATAAGGAAAGAACAATTGTCTTAGACAAAGCCAATACTACTAAAGCTAGATAGGTGGAATCATCCTCGAACTTGAGGACTCACCAACAACATGCGAAAAGATCAAAGTCTTCCTTGCAATTTGCTCTTGAAAGCTCTTCAATGGCCCGGACCTATATATTTTTTGAAATAGAAAGAATATGGGTTAGTACAAACCACATATACTATATATGGAAACATATGCAATTAAAACCTTTGAAGACATGCACAAAAGGGGCCTTTTCTTCAAAACATGCTAAGTCATCTGGAAAACCTTTATGCACAATCAAGAGGACATAAGAGTAGATGTCACACTAACATCAAAACATGTTCATATATACAAGAATAGCATCATCCTAAATCCATATAAACATTTTATGTCTAAATCCATATAAACATTTTATGTACAAGACTTCATATCATCAAAGTATACAAGACCCTTAACAACAACATCCCAAGCCTACATGCAATTCTCTGTGAAAAGTCCCCATAACCTAACTAATCACACCAACGTTTTTGTTAGACTATAAAGCATCCTAAGTATGCCTTACTTACTTTCATATAACATAACATCATGTGTAGTCATCATGATATATAGCAAGTTAACCAATATCATATTCATCAATGAAACCACCATCAAATTAGAGGAATGTCTTACACAACCAACATTATATATTTCATTATAACATAAGTGCATAAGAACATCCTCCTAGGATTCCCCTAAAGGCCAACTTGTGCAATGTATAGGTAAAGTCTAAAACCCTTACAACATTAAGTAGTACCCAATAAGTCACCCTAGTTAGTGTCCATTTTTATTTATTTAATTATTTCATTTCAATTTTCGAAACAATCGCGTCAACCGACAATAGACCATGTGATATAAACATGGAATCCAGTGTCCTAAAACCCTACATCGAAAGAAGGTGATCGACTTGCAAAGGTAGAACCATAACATGAACATAGCAATATAGGTGGATCCTCTAGCTAGTATTCCTATGGAGGGGACATAGTTAATGAAGTAGGAGATTTACTAGAAACTCAAGTATGCACATTAGCATTGTAGTCTCCATCATATGAGAAAATTAGTCAACCTACCTTACTTCTTGGGAATGGACACCTCTCATATCTACTTTGCTCTGTGCTAACCTGAAGTCCCATTTTGAAATGCATTTAACTCATTCTTAATCATCAGTTCTCAATATAGGCCATAGGAGACTAACCCCTTTTATAATCATCATCATTGCTCATTAGGTTTATAATGAGAATTTCCCTTCATCACAACCCATTATTAGTGAGATCAACACATCATAGTCAACATAATAAGTAAACAAGAGAATCACTTTCAACCATGCATTTTCATACCCTTAACTTGATATCACATTTAACATTTTCATAACATACTATTATATTCATCATATAATAAACTTCCTACTCTATTCAAATAATCATACTTCAGTTGAACATCGTCATGAAGAATAGACAAACATAATTTAAGTAGAGAAATCATAATCTCAAAAGTCCTACCAATGTCTTCCAAGAATATCCTTCAAAATATTATCCTCAATTTCACCACATTCATCCAATGATCCATTCATCATCATCATCATATATTAGTAAATTAAGAAATAACATATTCATATCCAAAAACCCTAATCATCTACCAGTCTAATTAATAGTTAGGGTTAAGGAAAATGGTTAATTCATGGATATTTTAGAAAAACTAGGTCAAAGGCTAAGAACTACAACAGTTAACCATTAAACAATCATAATCTATCCATATAAACAATAGGAATTAAACATTAAATCAATTTAAAAGGAAATCCCCCAAACAAGATGAAATTCATGATTTTAGAAAACTTTGGAAACTAACATTTGAGATCCTATTGGGGAAGAGATCCCAAGAGCAAATAGCTTCCATACCTTAACAATCCTTTAATAATTATTGAAGAAATCTTTATTTTTGAAGCCTAAAGAATCGTTAACCTTGGTCTTCAATGGGGGTGTTTGGGATATTGAGAGAAAGTAGAGAGAAGAGAAAGTGATTTAGGTTTGGGAAATAATGAGGTGTTTAGTTAGTTTAATGAAGTCTAAGTCTTTTATAGTGTCACGATCCGAAAGCACACGCTAGAAGTTAGGGCATCCTTATGTCGACACACAGAAAATGAGACTTCAAGAAGTCTCATCTAAGCCTCTTGTACCATTCATTGTATAATAAACATACTAAATTGAGTAGAAGTAAAATACTTTCTTCAAGCACGAAGACCTCTTCATAAAGACTACATACTGGAGACTTTTCATTTTACACACTAGAGTTTACAATATCTACTTGAACCATCTAACTTTAGAGTATCACACTTGGGGTCTAATCCATAAAAGAAAACAATAAATAAAAACTATGACATCAGGTACATGTGAGAAAATATTGTCCTCGAATCATGAGGTATCACCAATATTTCAATCTTCAAAGCCTTAGAAACAATCCCTCCTCCATGGAACATCAGACACCCAATTCCCTACACTTTACACCAAAAATGGAAAAGAAGGGTTTAGCACATGTCGATGTACTAAGTATGGAAGCCATGTCAAAAACCATGAAAAAGGGAACATTTAGTACTAACATGCTTTTCATGAATTTCGATTTAAAACTAATACTATATTCATAAGAATAACATTTTACAACTTAGAAAACATAGAAGGAATCATATAAACAATTATTACATTTTTGGAAACATTACAGTAAATTCACTTCAATGTACAATGAAGTTCTTTTCTTCACATTAGACATCTTCTAGCATGTGATGTCCCACTTAAAGCTATCTTAAGACACACTTAAGCAAAACAAAGAGAGACCGCCCATAAGCTCTCTAGGTACACCTATGTGGTCCTCAAGACTAATTGTGATGAGTCACATACACACCTACAAGATACCAACATATCAACACATAGATATTATGAGATTTCCTCATCAAAGGCTATCAAAAGATTTATTTAATAGAGAAAGAAGATAGCATCCATGATTGACCTCTTCTAGACTACCTAATTAATCCTTAAGACTTCTCAGTTTGAATATTTCCTTCCACATCAACAATCATCTTCCCTAACTAGAGCATTCTTAATACTTATCTAGTACGGTAAGAAGTGACCATTTCCCCTATTCCTCCTCATTCCTTACTAGACAACCCTTAAACTATTGTAGATAAGTACTTATTGATTTTACATAATTTCTTAACCTAGTCCTGCACTTCATTAGTTCTTTTAAAACTCATTCCGCACACAAAGGACCATTAATAATTGGGCTTGGACAATACCTGGGACTCCAACTAACATCTCAAATCCTATTGGCAATCTCTAGATAGTGGTCCCATACCGACCACCTAAACTCATCTAACTTCTGTAACTAGTACTATCCCATATGATGAGAATAGGCAATAACGACATAGACCATGATAGCGTAGACCTGGAATCCGCAGTTCTAATCCTACTTTGATGAGGGTGTTAAACTTGCCAAGGGTGGAGAACAAGGACACACAACCTATATATTCACATGGTTAGGAATCATGAGGGGATTTTGTGCACTTTAGTCTCCTTCTCAGTAGACTACATTGTACTCGATCTTCATTCTTAGGTAGAGCTACTCCTATAACACATCTTCATGCCGACGACCTACCGGCCCAAGAATCGAACACTACCTAGGGACCACAATGTGATCCCAAGCTAAACTAATGGAAGGATCATGACATACTAAAATAAGTAATGATTCGGAAGGCTAAAATCATAATTAACTAATCTGAAAGTTGGGGACTACCTATATCTACTACTTGATCTATTTTTTTTTTTGAAAAAATGAGTTCAATACAAAGACATATTAACTCATACTAAGAGTGAATCTAACTATGTCTGAAATAAGCCTCTAAACTAGACTAGAAATACTAGGACAAAGGAACCAGCTGAATCTAGCAAAAACTGAACTAAATGACTAAAGAATGAAATAAAATTTATAACTGTTGTCCTCCGATAATGAGGACACACAACTAAATGTGCTGAACTGGAGATCAGAAATTGATCTATGCATGATTTGGATGCTGAGAATCTAAATCAACATCACGAGAAGATGTAGCGCACGTACACATCATTATTTGAAATGTACTGACAATGTAAGATAGACTAAAGCTAAAATAAAACATAATTGAACTAGCATAATAGCAAGTATAATAATCTGACATGATAAACTGAATTCTGACATAACTGGATACAATGACCAATTTATAACATACTCAAACTGAATACTGTGATAAATGGTCAATGTAGAGAGTCTGACTGGTCTGTGGGAGATACTAATAATCGATAATAAAATCACATGAGCTAAATATGGAGTCCGATGGATACCCACCCCATCAAGAGGACCACTATACCTGCCACAGGTATAAAACAATGCTGGCGTTATCATAACTGATTTCCCAACCGAGGGCGACTTACAACCAACTTGGCTAGTAGTTATGGGACAATGTGGGACGCTGAACCCTTTCCAACTAGGTAAAATGCTACGCCCCTGACTTGTTGTAAATTTACTTATTTGTTTTAGTTTCTTTGTAAATACTGGATCGCTTGAAACTGAACATGCAAAACATGAGAATGCAACAATTATATGATAATTAGCATGTTTTTTTGGGGGGGGGGGGGGGGGGGGGGGTTTTTTTATGACTGAGGCATGTATATCTAAATATCATGACCTAGCATTTGCAATTTAAGACTAAAGAAATAAAAATTAGGTTCCGAATTCAAGCCATAAACTGAATACAACCTGATTATCTGATTTGGAATAGTATAACTAATAATTTTCTGAAGTTCTGTCTATGTTAAATGAAACCCATATATCTAACTAATCATTCTGTGGGAATCAAAATCTGACTTAAAACTAGGGACCCAATTAGTGAAAGGAGCCCACTATTGAAATCCCATATACCTGGTAATGAAATTCCATGGAAAAATACTTAAGTTTTGGGGCTGCAACTTGTTGTGTTCTTGTTGCGTTCTTTAATTAGGGTTCTTGAGCTTTTTCTCCTCTCTTGCTTTTAATTTTCTATGTTTTGATTTAATGGCTTTACTTAGATATGTTTTAGTTATGTTTCTAGGCTTAAGCTGACTAAAATCTAATGATTTAGGCTAAAACATGTATCTTAAGGTGTAAACGATGTTGGAAAGGTCAAAAAGACCCCTGGGAAAGTTGATGTCTCACAAAACCATGGCAAGGACTAACGGTACGTCGTTTGAATGACGCCCTATCATTGGGTCCGTCGACTGGTCCTGTTCGACAGGCCTTTACTATAATGGGCATAACTTTTTACTCAGAGGTCTGAATTTAGCAAGGTTGGTGGATATGGAAAGATAATTCAATTATATTTATCTGTGGGTAGGTCATAGGACACCTAATTCATTTTGTGCTAAGAGTTTTGACCATTTAAATTTCACCCAACTACATTCCACTTAACTGTCTGCAAATTTTCCAACTACGGACCATGCTGGTCATCCATAGATCTTGTCAGAGAGTTGGTGAATGGGGGTCTCGATCAACGGTCACGGACTACAGACGGTTGTTTGGCTACGAAACATTGGTCCATCCGTCAAGCAAGACTTAGCGAATTTTTTCCAGATTGAGTTTTTGAGTGTCTCTGGTCCCATTGATGGTTGTGCAGTACGGACCATGGGTCAGGATACGCTATATTGATGGTCTCATCATCCAAGACTTAACCAATTTTTCTGGGCTGAAATTTTGGGAGTTTGTGATCTCATCGACGGTTGTGCAGGACGGACCGTGGATCAGGCTACGGTCCGTTGATGCCACTGTTGGTTGCACCTGTATATTGTTTTCTGTAAAGTTGGTTTTTGGTCTATTTTGTCTACGGTGTGTTACATTATGTCCCCCTTGGGAACATTCATCCTCGAATGAAGACTAAAGTAGCTAAAATAGAGGGATAGAGATGCAAACCTACTACTAAACATTGAGAACTAAGTTCTTGACTAAAATAGGTTCCGAGTACGTGCAATTCCGCTGAAAATGCAAGTACAAACTGAGGGGACATGATTCTAAAACTAAATTTACACATGAATGACTGCTAAACTAAAGAGGAACTATAACCTCAAGCAGCATTGAAATCGGAAGGAGAGAGATGAGGATACTTGGCTTTCATGGCTACTTCTGTTTCCCAAGTAGCTCCCTCTAAGTACTAACTACTCCACAAAACCTTGACTGAAGCGAATTCTTTGTTTCTCAACCTTCTGAACTGACAGTCAAGAATCTCGTCTGGTACATCCTCATAAGAAAGACTATATTTCGCCACGACACTCTCTAATGACATTACAGAGACTAGATCACCACACACTACTTCAAGAGTGAGATGTGGAAGACCGGATGTACTTATGCTAATTCTGCTGGCAACTCTAACTCATATTCCACCTTTCCAACCCTTTTCAAGATTTTGTAAGGTCCTACATATCTAGGATTGGGCTTTTCCTTCTTTCCATATCTAATCACACCTTTCATATCTGAGACCTTCAGAAAGACCCAATCATCAATTTGGAACTTTAGTTCCATTCTTTACATCTGCATAAGATTTCTGACGTCTTTGGGCTATCTTAAGTCTATCTCTAATGAGTTGCACTTTCTCCATAGCAAAAAGGATTGAATCTAGCCCTATAAAAGCCGCTTCACCTACTTCAAGCAAACCTACAGATGATCTAAATCTACGCCCATATAAAGCCTCATAAGGGGCCATCTGAATGCTGGAATGGTAGCTATTATTGTAGGAAAACTCAATATGACAAAGGTGATCATCCAAATAGCATTTGAAATCAATCACGCAAGATCTGAACATATCCTTTAAGGTCTGAATGTTACGCTCTACCTTCCCATCCGTCTGTGGATGAAATTTTATACTAAGGTTAACTTAAGTACCAAGACCTTTCTAAAATGACTTCTAGAAATGAGAGGTAAATTGAGGACCTCTATCTGAGATGATAGACAAAAGAACCCCATGCAACCTCACAATTTCATTAATGTAAAGCTTGGCACAGTACTCTGCCAAATTCGTAGTCTTGACCGCAAAAAAGTGAGAAGACTTAGTCATCCTATCAACTATCACCCAAATTGAATCATGATGTCTGCGAGTATGAGGTAATCCTATGATGAAGTCCATATTGATCACACCCACTTCAAAGTAGGAATATTGATCTCTTGAGTCATACCTCTTTGTTTCATACGTTCTACCTTAGCTTGCTGGCAATTAGGGCACTTACTCAAAAAATCTGCTATATCCCTCTTCATGTCATTCAACCAATCGACTTCTCACAGATAACGGTACATCTTAGTGGCACCTGGATGAATAGAATACCTAGAGTTATGGGATTCCGTAGGAATATGATGTCTCAACTCTCCCACATCAGGAACAAACAATTTACCCTGGTAGAGAAGTACACCATCTCCCCCTTGGGAGAAAACCTCCACTCTTTGATTATGGACTGCACCCTTTAGTTCAAGAAAGATTGGTTCATTGTGTTGCTTTTCTTTAAACTCCACTACAAAAGACGATTCTGCCCCATCCTGAAGTGTTACACCGCTGTCTGATATGTCATAAGGCGAACTTCCAAGCGAGTAAGCCTGTGAACATCCTTCAGTAGATCCTTCCTTTCTTCCTCAACATTGGGCTACACAACCTATATATAATCTACTAAGAGCATCGGCTACTACATTCGCCTTACCAAGATGATAATGCACAATCATATCATAATCCTTAAGGAACTCAAGCCATCTTCTTTGGCGAAGATTAAACTCTTTTTGGGTGAACACATACTAAAGTCTCTTATGATCGGTGAACACATCTACATGGACACCATACAGTAGTGTCTCCATATCTAGAGTGAATACACAACTGCTGCAAGCTCGAAGTCATGAGTTGGATAGTTCTTCTCATGCTCCTTTAGCTGCCTAAAGGCATACGCTATCACCTTACCTCGCTTCATCAACACACAACCTAGGCAAACTCTAGATGCATCACTATAGATCACATAACCATCTAAACCCTCTGGTAGAGTCAAGATAGGAGCTGTAGTCAATCTAATTTTCAATTCTTCGAAGCTTTTCTCACAATCATCTGAGCATTGAAACTTAACCATATTTTGAGTCAACCTTTTCAATGGTGAGGCTATTGATTAAAATACTTCCACAAACCTTCTGTAATAACCTGCTAAACCTAAGAAACTTCTGATATCTGTAGCATAGCTAAGTCTAGGGCACTGTTTCACTGATTCTATATTTTGCGAATCCACTCGGGTTCCTTCGCTAGATACAATGTGACCAACAAAAGAAACTGAGTGCAACCAGAACTCACATTTACTAAACTTAGTGAATAACTGGTGATCCTTGAGAGTCTGCAGAACAAATCTCAAATGAATTGCATGTTCTTTATCACTCCTAGAGTAAATGAGAATATCATCAATAAAGACGAAAACAAAAAAGTCCAAGTACTATTTGAAAAATCTATTAATCAAATCCATGAAAGATGTAATAGCATTAGTTATTCCAAATGACACAACTACAAATTCATAATGACCATACTGAGATCTGTAGGCTGTTTTTGGAATGTTACTATCTCTGACTCTGAGCTGATGATAACCTGATCTGAGGTGTATCTTTGAGAAATTGCTAGCACCCTGAAGTTGGTCAAACAAGTCATAAATCTTGGTGATGGGATACCTATTCTCTATTGTGAACCTGTTGACTATGTATAGTAAATGCACATTCTGAGAGAACTATCTTTCTTCCTTCTCAACAACACTGTTCCACCCATGGTGAAATACTAGGTTTGATGAAGCCCTTATCTAGAAGGTCTTTCAACTTCTCTTTCAATTCCTTAGGCTATGTTGGAGCCATTCTGTAAGGAGGAATAGAAGAAAAGAGATAAATTCCAAAGTCGATTTCCCTTTTGGGAGGGACTATGAGAGGATCTTCTGGACACACTTCTGGAAATTCACAACCTACTAGAACTGACTCAAGAGTTGGGGTTTCAAGGCAAGAATCCTTAACCCAAACTAGATGATAGATATAACCCTTAGATATCATCTTCTGGACTTAAGGAAAGAAATAAATTGACCCATAGGCGCTAAGATACTTTCCTTCCATTCTATGATTGTTTCGTCTAGAAACTTAAAACAAACAATACTTGTTCTACAATCGACTGAGGCATAACATGAGTGTAACCAATCCATGCCGAGAATGACATCGATATCTACCATTTATAACTCTGATTGATCTGTTGAGGTGACTTTCTGAGAGAATGAGACAGGGCAATTTTGGTATACCCATCTAGCTATGACAAGGACACCGAATGGGGTACACACTGAGAAAGGTTTTCAGAGAGTTTTTGGAGTGACCTTAAATTGGACTGCTCTGTAAGGAGTTATAAAAGAAAGAGTAGCCCATAGATCTAACAATTCATAAACATCAAGGTCAAACACACGTAATGTACCAGTTACGACATCAAGAGAACCTTCATGATCCTGGAAAGCCTGAAGACCATACAACCTGTTCTGGCGCTGACCGCCCCCTGTAATAGATGAGTTATCCTTTTGAGTTGGGCGACTTGCTAGTGCTGCTGAAGTTGTAGACTGAGATCTACCATTACCACCTCCTTGACCTTGTATATAAGGACAATCCCTCAATTTGTCACCAGACTGACCGCACCCAAAACATCCCTCTTTTCCTGCAAGGCACTCGCCCTTATGGTTCTTACCAAACTTAGTGCAAATGGGGTAAATCTTGGTGCCTGAAACACGAAACTGAGATTTAGAGCCTTGTGATCTACCCTTCTTGTCATACATGTTCTCTGAGGACGAAACACTAGTTGATGAAGGGGTTGGAGCAAAAAACTTCTGCTGACCCTGCGAGCGATTTCCGCAACACAATTTCTTCTGAGAATGGTCATAGTTCCCAGTCCTAGTCTTCTTATTTTCCTTAGATTGTTCCCTAAGCTTATCACCCTCAACCCGGTGAGCATGATTTATAAGACTAGAGATATTCATATCTCCAAATAACATCGCATTTCTGCACTAAGTTTTCACCAAATCGGGCACTCCATACAAAAACTTATTCATATGAGCCCTGGAGTAAGCAATCATGTGAGCAGCATACCTGGAGAGTTTGTTAAACTTAAGTCCATACTCTTGGAATGTCATGTTACCCTGCCTTAAGTTCATGAATTCTTGGGCTTTTGCTTCTCTTAACTCTATTGGGAAAAACCTGTCGAGAAAAGTCTCACTAAAGACGTCCTAAGTGTTAGGATCCACATTTTCACCCCTATTATCTTTCCACTGAGTGTACCAGATATAAGAAACATCCTTCAACTAGTATGATGCTAACTCAACCCGATCATTCCAAGAGACTTGCATTACCTCAAAGATCTTCTTGATCTCATTCTAGAAATTCAGAAGATCCTCATTATTCTGCGATACTTAGAACTCAGGCGGATTAATCTTAACAAAGTCACAGACCCTTGCTTCTACTGATCCATAATTTTCAATTCAGGTTAGCATGAACCCGATTGTTCTGGTTAGTCATTCTCTAAGCTAACATCTGTATGGAATTTCTGGAGTGAACATTGGAGACTTCCTAATCTGGAGATGGAGGTTCTACGTTTGAATTTTTGGTGTTCGCATTCCTAGCATTAGATCTACGAGAAGGCATGGTCTGATACGTAGAACGTCAAGTTAGAACGTAATAAGATCATACATTAGGCACGATAAGAATACCAAGAATGTGAAGTTTTTCCTAAAACACTTAATAGTCTCCCTCTCATTAGATGTTCTGGACTTCACACCCATGAAAATTACTCTACTTAGTGCGGCTTTTTAGTCATCCGTTAAAACTTATACCTAGTGATCTAATACCTTGTTTTGTCGCACCCCGAGCTACCCGTGAGACATGGACACGGAACCTAGGACAACAAGTGATCCCAAGCTTACCCTACTGGCATGATCATTAGCATACTAAAGATAATAATTTGATGCAGAAGCTAAATTATAATTAATCTAAAAAGATGGGGAATACCTATATTCTATAATTGAGATATTTGAAAATAGTGAGTTTAATATAAAGGAAATAGTAACTCAATACTAAGCTGAATGTAACTATGTCTAAAATAAGCCTCGAAATTGGACTAGAAATACTTGGACAAGCCCCAGCTAAATCTAGCAAAAATTAAAACTAAATGACTAAAGATTGAAATGAAACTCAACACTGTTGTCCTGGGAGAATGAGGACTCACCATTGAATCTGCGGAACTGGAGATCAATAATCGATCTATTCGTGATCTGGATACTGAGAACCTGAACTTACATCACGAGAAGATGTAGTGCACGTATGCATATGTACTTGAAAGGTACTGAGCATGTAGGATAGTGTAAAGCTAAAACAAAATATAAATGAACAAGCATAATAGCAAGTATAATAATCTGACATGATAAAATGATTTCTAAGCTAACTAGATGCAACGACCAATTTATGACCTGCTAAAACTGAATACTGAATATATTGATAAATGGTCAATATAGAGAGTCTGACTGATCTGTGGGAGCTACTAATAACCGATAAAAAACCACATGAGCTAGTCCGATGTGTACGCATTATCGAGAGGACGCAATATACCCTGCCAAAGGTATAAAGATATCTGGCGTGATCAATAAACTAATTGCCCACAATGGGGACTTACAACCAACTTGGCTAATAGTTCAGGGACTAATTGGGTACACTGAATCCTACTCCAACTCGGTGTAATGCTACTCCCGTGAATTCTGTAAATTTACTAATCATGTCTAAGTTTATTTAAATACTGGATAGCTTGAAACTGAACATGCAAACTTAGGATGCAACAATTAATCTACTAATTATGCATTTATGATTGAGGCATGTATATATGAAATATCTAACCTACTATGTGTAATTCAAGAACTAAAGAAATACAAAGCTAGGGTTATTAAATTCATGCAACAAACTAAATAATAACATGAAAATCTGGTTTGGAATATATAACTAATAATTTTATGAAGTTCAGTTGAAGTGTTAGAAACCCTATGTCTAATCATGATATGCGAATTGAGAATAACACTTAAAACTAGGAACCCATGGGTGAAAGGAACCCACTAGTGAAATCCCAAATACCTGGTCATGAAATCCACCAAAAATTACGTAGGTTTCGGGGCTGGAACTATTGGAAGTTGTTGTTTTCTTGAACTAGAATTCTAGAGCTTTTTCTCCTCTCTTGCTTATAATTTTCCAAGTTTTGATTTAATGATTTGACTTACATATGTTTTATTTATCTTTCTAGGCTTAAACTGACTAAAATCTAATGATTTAGGGTCAAACCTTCGTATGTTAAGGTATAAACGAAGTGGGAAAGGTCAAAAAACCCTAGAAAAGTTGTTGTCAGACCAAACAATGGCTAGGACTGACGGTCCGTCGTCTTACCGATGCCCCGTCGTTGGTTCCATCGATTGGGCCTTTTCAAATTTCCTTTACTAAAATTGGCTTAACTTTTTATTCAGAGGTCTGATTTTAGCACGGTTGGTTACTATGGAAATATAATTCAATTATATATTTGTAAATATGTCATGGGATACTTAATTATTTTTGTGCTAAGAGTTATGACCATATAAAGTTGATCCAACTGCATTTCCCCTTAAACTATTGTAAGACCTACCGACCGTAGGTCCACCTACGGACTGTGCTGGTCAACCGTAGCTCTTATCACAGAGTGGTTGAATGGGGATCTTTATCGACGGTCACAAACTACGGACCGTAGGTCGGTCCGTCGATCAATACTTAGCCATTTTTTTCCCGGCTGAGTTTTTTGGAGACTCTGATCCCATCGACGGTTGTGCAAGATGGGCAGTGGGTCAGGCTACGGTCCTTAGCAGGTCTTCTCGTCCAATACATAACCAATTTTTCCGTGCCAAAATTTTTGGGAGTTTCTGATCCCATCGACGGTTGTGTAGGATGAACCGTGGTTCAGGATACGATCCGTCGATGCCACCGTTGTTTGCACCTACATATTTTTTTATTTTCTGTAAAGCTGGTTTTTGGTCTATTTTGGCTACGGGGTGTTACATAATCATTCGGTGCTTGCCTTGGTTCTCATAGAGTAATTTTCATTAGAGGGTCAAATGAAGAGGTTCCTTATCTAGTTCGTAACCCAATCACATTCACCCTACCAAAGAGGTCCATTAGGTCTACCTTTCAATTGAGACTAAGATTGATCATTATGACTTCTCTAACGATGATATGATGCCATTCCAGTAAATCAACCCTAAGTCCTCCATTCCTTTACATGAAGGATACCATTACGGCTCTTAACTTCAACATTCGTAACGTAACCTTTACAACATACATGACCTTCTAAACATACTAAAAGGTCTCACATATTATTCATACATACATTCCTAGGGTGCAATAAGACTACCTATTCAAGATATCTTACATTCACATATAATTCATACATGGATCAAGTAAGGGACACAGGTCTACCAATTAAGACACAACATTCCTTTCCCTTATCTCATATAGCATATCATTCTTTTAATCACTTAGGAATGACCCTTATCATCTTTATGTCATCCAATACATTACTATATCATCATCAATATAACCATTACACACATATAGACAAGTAGAAAAATCATGTATCAACATCTAAGACTACACATATAAGAACATAGTTATAGTCTACATGTTCTCCTAATATACATAGAAAGAGTACATACTTTCACATTACTTAACATGTGGAAATATATGCTCATACTATAAATCAACTACACAAATAATCATAACACTTCAAGTAGTGACGACAAGGCCATGATCAACATTTTGCATAAAGTAAAGCCGACAAGGCTACATCAATTTACATTGCACCGCCACCATAAGTAGATCATACAAATCACAACATAATTGAGGTCTAGTTAACATGAAATGAAAGGAATTAAGGCAGAATAACACCACTACGTCTTACCACTTAGATTCCAAAGCTAAATCATCCAATTCGATAATATAAGGCCCTTACCCATGGCCATAACCAACAATTCAACACATAAACTATATTACCCAATGAAACTAGGTAAATTCAATATAGATTAATCAATATAAAACCAATTAGCCATCAATTGAATACGATACTTACTTATTTATTAGCCCATAGAAAACTACATTATAATCATAAGCATTAAGTCAATATCAATTAAATATGCTTAATTGTCAAATGATCTAATAATATTTAATACTCAATGGGTCAAACATAAACAACCTATAAACCAGTTAATCATAATCTATACATGAATCAAAATCCCATAGCAATCTACACATGAATTCATCAATCTCAAAGCATGATCACATAATCCATATTTTAGTCAAATTGAGAGATTTGTGAATGTCAAAGGTTCATGGAGAATTTCAGTATTAAACATCAATAACATCATATCTTAGTGTTTGAAAACGTTTCATTCAATAACCCAAGATTTAGAGTAGAAATTAGATTTTTTCATCTTTTTTTCATCTTGAAAAAATCTTTGAAATTGGGCTCTTAAATGGTGATAGAAAGGATTGATGAATAACTACTACTACATCGTATAACCTATTTGAAGAACCAATGAATCTTTTGAAGAGAAACTTCATTGAAGAACATGCCTCAAGCTCCTCTTCACCTTGAACTTATTATGGATGTATTTGGTAGGAATGTGTTTGATTTAGGTTTTAAGGGTATTATGAAAGTTTTAATGACTTATATAATCTTAAATACGAATATTACGCGCATAAACACTACTCTATCAACAACCGTCCTTCAACTTATTAATATTTGGGGTGAATTTACCACCGTTCACCCCATCAACTAAACAAAAAGCAGTCCCTGCAAGAAAACAGGCCGCCAGCCCGATAAACGTGCCACTATCGACGGTTCATGGTCCGCACCCACGCCCATCGATGTGGTCCTCGGGGGTTTGAGAACCTAACTCTTCAAACCTGAGGTCTTTGCACTCCTCAATTAAACCCACCCCCAACGACAGTCCATCTCCTGGTCAACCGGCCGTCGTTTGGGTTGTCGATTGACACAGTGTGGCAGTGTTGAGTTTTAAGTTGGAATCCTCCTTTAGGTCCCCGTGTGGGTCCTACTTGGAGTCGTACATGGACATTTCCAACTCAAACATGATCTTATAAGAGTTTCATACCTACCTCATGAGTTTCACAAAAAATAAACACGTAAAACTTGACGAAACATATATAGAAAAACAAGGTCATTCAAGGGCAACCTTTCAACGTTCATGACGTTCGGTATAGTAAGTTTCACCCTCCTAACTTCACAAAACTTGACACGCTCTTATCGTATATACACTATAATAACTCATTTTAAGAACTTATAACTCTCATAATTACGTATGAACCACATAAAACAACATTTGAGATGCACATAGGTCACTATAGATCATTGAACGTCTTGGGTCGTCACTGACCTTTGAGCAATCCAATGCACTGCTAATTCTTAGAAACTTCCTCATAAGAAAGACCGATTATAAGAACGCTATTCGACTTTATTAAGCGCATCTAGCACGAAACATACATGTTAGACTCTAACTTCAGCGCTAAGTCTATTGTGGGGTCTACAATCTCCCCCACTTGTAAATCATCATCCTCGAATGTATACCTGCAACTGCTATGAACACTTCCAAATGTAGAGTCTCAAATTTGGGAAAATCATGACTCATACATATAAACATATTATATAAGAAAACATCAGTTTCACCTAGTCAAGGGGGTTCACAAAACACAAAAGGAAACTATAAGACAATGTTATAACTAATTATGATTACAACTTCACAAGGTTCTTTTATTCCTAAATAGAAAAAACTCATTTTATCAACTACCATGCGTGTCATACTAACATCTGATTTTTAATCTTTTTTTTTAGACCCTACAACAAGTTAATTGTGCTTTAGACCCAAAGAGATCAATTAGTCTGATTGTCAAAAAATTTTAAAGTGAATAGAAGTGCATTATATAGTGAATTGAGCAATATTTTGTAAAATGGCAAACTTTAAGTCAATATCATGATTGTAAACAGGTAATATGCAAGGTAAGCTCATAGAAACATATCATACACATAATCATGGCTTCACAATCTACTCAATGCAACACTAAGAAATTCCTTCCCAATTCTCAGACAATATCTTTCTCTCAACATACAAGCTTAGCATGCTCAAACTTCATTATATTAACAATAGCGACTCACACTAGATTATCTGAATCATAAGGTAATATATATCAACCGCAACTCATTTTAGAATCATTCATAGCAAAATTCTCAATCAAAACATGCATATCATAAGGACCCAGTTAGGAGCTCATCTTCTCACAAAAGACATCCTAAAGACTCAAGTTACTCAGGAACTCTTTGTTTAGGGTTGAATAACAAATAAAGAAAATCTAAGGGTACTTCAGCTCCTAATCAACCATATTCTTCACCATACCTCTCCTCCGTCCACTTAGGAGAAACTCATTCTAAGGTCAAAACAATAACTTTTACTATACGGAACTCTTTGCAACAGACGTCTTCAACCATAGTATATATTTTCATACAAAGGTCTATTCAGCGATAAATATTAAGGGACATCTCAAAGGTCTCATCATCCTAAACCACACTAAATCCCCTTACTAGGAGAATTCACCTTTACCTCTTTCAAACCCCCTTCACCTCCGCCTCCTATGGTTGGGGATCTTAAAACTCTCCAAACTTATATAACATCATCTCCTTTTATCATTTCTAACATATACCTTCAAGTTCTTTCAAGGCTAACTACTCCTTCAAAGGTAAACCAAAACAAAGCAAATCTACTTTAAAAAAACCACATCTATACACCACGATCTAAAAAGTCACATCTCATTTTTCTCTCCTCAACCTAGACTTCATAATGTCACCGTTCTATGGTACAACACATAAGGGTAAACTAAGAGAAAATATAACAACATCTAAAATACTCTTAGTCAAAATTAAGATGAGCGCAAGAGTGAATAAATTCTAGCACCCAATAGGCCTCCTATCATAATGTGGTCGTGCTGTCACATTAATAAACATAACTCTATACTAGATGTGGTTCTCAGAACAATTTCATGCAGCAATCTTAAGGCTTATGCTTGAATACGATCTCTGTGTACACCCGCAAGCATCATCCTACAAGTTTAGACTGTCCTTGTGTCCGCACAACACGTAAATGAGACTTCAACAAGTCGATCATCTAAGCCTCTCGTATCATTCATTGCTTATAAACCATACTAAAATGGTTAAGATATTTATAACATTTCTTCATACACAGGAACTTCTTCATATGAACTTACACAAGAGGAAGACTTTATTTAAAAAATTAAATCTTTACATCTACTTTAACCATCTAAAACTTAAGTATTATACAACACTTGGGTCTAATCCATACAAGACCTAAATACACTACTATGTCATAAGGACATGTTTGATATTATGCGGCTCGAGTGCGAGACGACTCCTCAATACGTCATCTTCGAATCCTTAGAATTCTATCATCGCTCCATGGAACATAAGTACGTCCATTCCCTACAGTTTAGTCAAAAACAGGGAAAGGAAGGGATTAGAGATTAATGTACTATGTAGTGCAAGCATGCAAAAACCCAACGGAACATTTATTAAAGTAAAGCTATGCTTTTCATTAATTTCCAATTAAATATCGATACTTAATCATAAAAATAACATTTAAACAACTGTTCTTCGGCTACAGCAATTATCATTCCTGGCTTGTTTCTTCTCAAGTTTTGAGGTAGGTGTGCCTCTGATCTCTACCTATTTACATTGCGATTTTTTTTTTTTGTTTTTTATTCGATTAGCCTATTTCTTATGGTGGGTCTTCAGGCGTTGATCAATTTTGTTCTTACGCGAGGTTAAAGAATCCTTAAATTGCATGTTAAACTCAGATAATGATTATTTAGGGCATTGCTAGTTCTCAAGTATTTGGGTTAGACACATGGACGGTTACACACAAAAAACTCCATTTGAGTCACTAGGGGGAAAATTTGATTGTGGAAAATCCCTCAGTTCTGTACTGAATGATGCTACAAAATGAGACCTTGAGACGGACTGTCGTACCCACGATGGTCCTCGTCTTGGGTCTAATCCAACATCCTGCCTGTACATTTTTTCTTCAAGTGTCCGCAGGCCAACGTGGATACATGCGACGGACCATTCGTTCCCATAACGATCCATCGCTGCACACACCTCTTTCTGTTATGCATAGACCCTTTTTCTAAGGTCTCCTAACTGACTTGTTCTAAGTGTCCTCCTCATGATCATCTACGCGCACGGAAAATAACTTTATAATCCGCCTGACGGTCCCGTCCTGCATGCTAAGTCAATACCGTCTTGACGGTAAGAGACCCTTTTCCTAAGGGTCTCCTATTTTTTCCAAGTGTCGCTCTGACAGTGACATCTACGACAGTACGTCGTGCATTAACCCTTCGACGGTGTTCATTTCTGGCATAACCTGCATATAATGTCAGGAGACCCATCTCCTGAGGGTCTCCATACTTTTTCTAAGTGTCCTGTGATACGCTCAACTTCGCTTTCTCAAATAAGAAGTAATAGCGTTGCGCGTCAAGTAAATTGAACCCCAACTAGTGAGGTGGGATGCGTTCCCCCATGAGGAAAAATAGTCTAGACTTAGACTTTAACTTGTTATTACTATTGTTCGGATTGATAACTTTCCTTAGAAGTAAAACATAAAATGTACCAAAAGGGGGGTTTGTATTTTCCTAAGAAGTAAAAAGAACTACTAAATTGAAGAGACAGCTTAACCAGTGATTGTAATTGGGTTTTACTCAATTAATCAAAGTAACTAGGTTTACGTGTTCCGCCACAGGTTCATAACTTGATAATTCTAAACTATAAACATTCTTTCTATTATCTTTCATAGGCAAGTGTATAGAAGTTTATGTATTTCTAAATCCTTGGGGTCGCATCTAGAAAATCTCACTCCGGCGACGCTTGGTCGGCTTACGTGTGTTGCTTTCCTACCTTATCGTTACGCTCATATTAAGCCATCGTATTCGATATTTGGACTAGTACCTGACCAGGTCGTACCAATTGCATACTATCCTATTAATCGTATACACGAATCTAGTGTTAATAATTCTTTTCCTTTGATTATCTACTCTCCTTGGTCAGCACTAGCATAAGGCGAGTTCTAAACTTCGATCATGGCCGTTAATAAAAGACTTCTAAGGCGAGAAAGAATTATTAATACAATGCAAGACACTTTTCTAGAATTGTTATTTTACTCGGGTTTGATCTCCTTATTTGGCTATGGTTCCCAGCAACCCTATTAGTTATGGAGTTTAGTTACTCATAAGCCATAAACACAATATTCAAATATATTGAAATAAAATTCATGTACTTACTTCAATGAGAAAGAATAAAATAAAGTCTTCGAAATGCTTGATGATTAAGCCGCAAAAATTACTTGTAAAATCTCCTAAGAAATTAAACAACCTAATCAACACAGTCTAATAATATAGATTTCTAAATCTTGCAGAGTCTAACCTCAAAAATCGAGGTTTTTTCGAACTATTATATGAAAAAATAAAAACCTAATTAAAAGACGAGGTTCTAATTCCATATGAACTCTTGCCTAAAAGCGGCTAGGTCAGACAGACACGCGAATGGACCATCGTGGTCATGGACGACTAGTCGTGGACTCCGTCGTCCATATCTTTGTGCAATTTCTTCTGGCTGCCTTCTTGTTCTTCATTCCCTCAACGGGAAGTGTGACGGACTTGCTTCATATGCACAACGGTCCGTCGAGGGTCTTCATTTCAAAAGACTTCACTCATGGGATTTGGAATCTGGGTTACTCTCCACTCCTGTCGAATCACTTCTCTGATCTTCACGGCCGACCCTGCAGGACGGACTTCGTCATAGTCCCCCCCATGACAGGCCGTCACAGAATCCGCTTCGGTAATCGCTTGACACTCTTGTCAGACTTCCCCATCTTCCCTTCAGCAAGGTCTTCTCTACGCTGCCCCCTAGCTGGAGCTCGTCACAGGGCATTACGGACCGTCCTAAGCTCGTCGTATGTGGTCTCTTCACCTTTTTTCTCCCACTCAAAATCTCCTCATTGTTGCTTTGGAAAGATTTCTGAAAACCAAGATAAACTTTTTAAAAATTAGCCACAAAAAGTGCTTGGGACGGGCACTAAACTCTAAGGAAAAAACATTAATTATACCGTGAAACACGGTATAATGCATCATACACCCTGCAACTTAAAATTCTTGTTTGTCCTCTAGCGACCACTATGACTCACTAACACAACTGTGTATCATAGGTGATTCATGTTTTAGCCTTTCAATTCATTGCACTATCAATCGCCGATTAATCTGCAATCAAATCTATGCATCGATCACTATTTAGGCTTGAATTTTTGGGGAATTCGAACATGACACAGACTCACCATGTCACTAACAACTATCCTCTTTCATTTCTCACCTTAGGTGCATCACAAATATCTGGGCTATTGCAAACTATGTCGCTTCACTTTAGAACAAAAATCCTGCATTTTTCAACACAATGATTTCAGTTTGAGTGATAAGGATTACCTTCACACTCGCTCCTCAGAACGAAGTCACACTCATTCATATACTGCTATTGGCATAAAGCTTGCCCTTATTTTCACTCGCGCTTAGCTAATCCATACAACAGCCTTAGGATTCTACGATAGGGGCCTTTTTAGCGTTGTAACATAGGCTTAGGTTAGGTAGGTATCATTTTGAGGTATAAACGTTCGTGACTTTTTGCTCACATCCTTGACATATAGGCTAAACCTTTCGCTTTTTTATCAGCTATGCTCGCCCAGTTTCTCATACTCTTAGCCTTTGGGGGCTAAATTTTCTCTTCTTTCTTCAGTGTGTAAGTGATTTTTTCTCTTTTTCTTTACTTTTCTTTCAACGAAGTCTGAGTCACTTTACTTTGTTCTTTTTCTCCCTCGTTTGTTTCTTTTAACAATCCCCACGTTCTAGAGCTTCCCTCCTGTATAATAGCCACCCATCAAGCTCATGGCTTTTGCCATGAGTTCCATGTAGCACAATACGCCTAAATTTGGCCGGGCGCAAACGAAAGGTGTTACTGTATTAAGGCACCTTCAACTTATTCTTTTGGGCTATAAGATGGGTGCACATGTCAAAGAGGGACCAAGGGCCAACACATCATTTTCCCCGAAAATATTAGTTAGGGTGAAAATAAAGGTCTATTTAAGCCTCAGATTCTTTGGATCAAAGTATGGAACAATTCTTCGGTTTATTTTATTTGGGTGAAAATTGGTCTTTCTTGAATAAGGGCCTATGATCCTTTCCTACTTGTTTGTTACTAAGCTCTTACTTGGGGTTAGTGCAAGACTAAGCAGGCAGTTCTAGGCTCAGTACCGATAGTGGTGGACTATTCAAATTCCTCACTCTCACTTGACATGTCATGCACTATAGCAAATTATTAGACACCGTATATTGTAATTAAGACTTAGGTTATGATTCAATGGTGTTATACTCTATTTCCAACTGCTTTAGAGCCACACAATTGTGCATGTTACTATGCCATAGTATGCGTTATTTCAAGTTTATCAGGATATCATTTTGCGCATCATGCTTAGAATTCAACTATGTACAAAAGATATAACTATCCGGTCAACGAAAACAAAATAATGCAGTATTTTGGGGAAAAAGAATCTCAGGGCAAGAAACCCCTAAAAGAGGATAGTGAGTTGGCTTACTCAGACTTCCACCCTAACAGCTACTCCTTCACTTCCTTTCCTATTTACAACCCACGCCTCCTACACAAAACATGCAATTGTCCCGTGGCCAATGCTATAAAAAATCTATAAGATAGAGGGTAGGTGAAGCAAACCTTTGGCGGCATAGGCGTCGGGGCGTTCGATAACAAGGCTTGTGGGTCCGGTTCCCAGAACCCACAACCCACATCTCTTGCAATCTGGACACCATCAGTGTGTCCTCAAGCATGTATCTGGACAAGCCCTGCATTGATGTCGCCAGGGCGGCCTAAAAAAAGAAAAACCCACCCGCAAAAACCCATCAGTAGAGGCCTCCGCTGTCTCTTAGCACAGTGCGGAGCTAGACGCGCTACCAGCTCCGCTTCTGTGATGCTCTGATTTGTGTGTCTCCCCAGTCTGCCGCCTGCATCCCCCTCGACCCCCCCCACATGGGCAATGAGGCTCTCGCGGCAACTCCTGCGGCGGCCATTCCATCTCGTCGGCAGCTCCTCTTGCCTTGCTCGGCCTCATCTTTTGGATTGACCTCCCTACGTCTCTGCTTGGCTAGTGATCCTCTCGAGGGGACGGTGGGTGAATGTGTTGAAGTGGAAAACATGGCTCCCAATATAGTGTCCTCAACAGGCTCGACAGGGCTCTCGGCACTCTCAGCCTCTATGATCGTGTGCGATGTCTGCCCGAAGACTGTCGACTGTAGCTCTGAAGAGTCAACACAGGTCTACATAGGTGCTGGTCGGGCTAACACCCTCTGAGCAACTCAAATGCGATCTATAGAGTCGGGCTGGTGAACCTCAGGCAATCGCTTTCCGGCTGCATCTTCCTCTCCATTAACACGCGCTTCAAGACTCAGTAATAGACTTCTGCTGCATTCTTGATCCATGGCTGGATATGATTCAGAAGTACTGGCCATTGTGCGTCCATTTTTTTGATCAATTCTTGCAAGCGGGTCCGGTAATGGTAGAGGGGGGCTGGTCGCGAAGAGCTCGCTGCTGGGCTACAAGCAGCCTTGTATAGACCTCAGACGGGGTATTTTCAGTGGATGCGCTGTGTAAGTGGTGGCAGTGCCTCGGCTTAGTACCATATCCGTCATATCATCAAGTAAGTGGTGCAGCTCTGGATAGGGGGCCCTCGACGTGGGTCCTAACTCATTGGCCTCGTCTCTGATGAGGCTCGACGTCGACGGTGCCCTGGCGGGGTCTTCAACTGATCTATGTGCTCATATGGGCACAACACCTGAGCGGACCTACAACAGTGCAAAAATCATAACAACGGGATGGGATAGTATTTAGTGACCTTGAATTCCTCTCATCTACATACTGCCTGAAGGAAGCGCAGAGCGAAGGTCGACCTATCGTTCATCCGGCTATCATCATCGCTGCTAATCAACAAACTGCTTTCTAGGGATCCGGCAGTGCTGATGTTTATGCAGGTTGTCATCTAGTGAGGGAAGGCAGTGACGGACGAGGCAGCACAAGAACTTTGGGGTGCGATCGAACTTGAGGGTTTTCCTCTCTTGATGGCCCCGTCTCGGCGCAGTGACCCATAATGCACCTCTCCGTTCGATCTGATAGGTGCTCAGTGCCATCCACCTGCTCTTGGTGGTCTCTCTCAATGCTCTGCTCGCATAACCAGAACTGGCCATCCTCTACTATCTGCCAGCCAGCAGCTATCGAACTCGGCAGTGTGGGGAGTTCGGGCAGTAGCCTATCTGTACTTCTCGCTCTTATTGGGAACGGCGGATAGCTGGCGAGGGAAATGTCACGCCTGCATCTCTCCGGACAGCGAACCTGCCCAGTGGGGTCCTGTTTAGCGGGAGGTAGCCCGGCACTATGCGATCTGTGATCAGGAGGTCCGCGTACTAGGCGTATGGATGCGTGAAGCTCTTCGTACTCACTTCCCCTCGGCTGTATCTCTTCCCAACGGGGGCGGGATGTCCACTCTAAAAAAAGTGTGCTGTATGCCTGGTGTAATATGTTGTGGATCTCGGCGGCATCGATGGCTAGACTCCCTCTAAGGTCCACCCCACCCCCGCGCTGTCCACGGTTAGTGTCCGATCAGTCTCGGATACTCCTTTAATAAGCAGGAATTTGGCGGCGGAGTACACTTGAAACTGGCGCTTCGCACTGCGAGCCACCGGTTTGACTGGTCGGTAGCTGGGTGGGGACTGGGCTGGTGCGCGTGATGTAGAGTCTGACTTTTCCAAGCCTGCGAATCGGACAAGGCTGACAGCTGGCAGGCATGTGGCGGGTGCGGAACCTCAGTATAGCCGAAGCTCCTCGGACCAGGATACGCCGAAGGAGCAGATCCTCTCTGTCTCATTTGTGGCATGGTACGGCAGAGGGTGTGCCGCGGTCAGTGTGCGCTTCCTCACTCAGACTGGGAGGCAGTGACTGTACGCTAGATGCTCCCGCTTCTTGGTTGTGGCTCTGGGGGCACGTGTAGGCACGGGAAGGGGCGGAGGTGTCTGGTGCTACGTACTCAGGTCCCGCTCTCCAATCATCAGAAGCGCGTATTGGACGCATTCGGTGCACCGGGGCGACAGAATTAGATCGCCCACGTGCATAGGTTCGGTCTTGCTTGGGTAGCCTATCAGATAGTAACCTGTAAGGACTAATATTAGTATGAGGTATAGCGAAGGCAAGACAGGCAAAAGCTCACTACGACTTAACTTTGGGGAAAGTAGTGTGGTAGTAATATTGAAAACTGTATCACACGACGAGACTGATGACGGCTCGTCGGTGGCTATGAGGGAGTACCGTCATGAGTCCTTCTTGTTGTAGCTTGGTCTATGTTCTATATAACGAGAACTCAAACCTGAAGAAGGGGTCATCTGACTATCTGGATGGTCTAGCAGTACGGACCGTCGTGAGTACGACGGTCCGTCGTGAGGACAACTTATGAAAATTTGGAGACCCTTATTCAGTGGGGTCTCTGCGCATCATGGACTGTTCCAGTCAGGACAAACCGTCGTTAGTTAAAAATGGAAAGAACGACTAATCGCGTCGTAAGAGTCCGTCGTAGACACTTAAGAAAAGGTTTGGAGACTCCTTATCCTGAGGGGTCTCTGACTCATTATGACGTCTCGGCTAGGACGGGACAGTGCGTCTGGTATGACGGTCCGTCGTAATAGGTCCTTCGTAGAACACTTAGAAATATTGGGTAGACCCTTATCAGAAGGGGTCTCTGACTGATTATGAAGTCATGCAGGATCTGATCGGTCGTTAATAGGCTCTGTCTGTCCCCACAGTCGGTTGGGCAGTGTGCTAGGTTTGCTGAAGCGGACCTCCTTACGACTGTCGTCGTGTAGTGCGACGGTCCGTCAAATCGGGGTCTTGTCGTTCTGAAGTGGCAGTGGTCGAACTACAGGTACGCCTAAGCAAACCCCGATGAGAACCTCCATGGTCTTGTAGTGGGTGTGACCTATTGCTTTGTCTATCCCAACTTTAACCAAAGCATACTCATCGCAAAATTAACCTATGTCTAAGGGTTATCAACATGGCATATTCGACCAGTTGAGTCTCTAATGTTTAGACATAATCACATCAAGGAGACAATAATACGCACTAAAAAGTTTAACTAAAGCTAATACTAAACTACTTTACTGGCAAATGCAAGATAAATTGATTATAAATTTAGAGACACATACCTTGGAAATGAGAAACAGCTAAGTGGAGATGATTCAGTGTGCTTTAAGGTAGATACCAATAGGCAGCATCTTACCCACTATAGTAGATATAATGATAAGTTTGGGGAGATTGTGGGAGTAATGAAGCAGTGGGGGGGGAGTGTGGTAATTGAAAAGATAGGGTTAGAGAGTAGGAATGTGGAAGTAATTGGTGAAATAATGGAGGGGGTGGGGTAGTATAAACAGGGTAAGGTATTTTGAACCAGGTCTGGCCGGTCGGGTCGGTAGAATTCATTGAATCCACGTCGATGGGGGGGGGGGGGGGCGTGGGTGTTTTGCTGCAGGACTGTTCCTCCGAACGAGTCTCGTGCGCATCTGTGATGAGCTCTTCAGTGGGTTCGCGTCGTGTGGCTCCCTTAATATTCAAAATGACACGAACTACGTAGCGCTGGGGTGACGGATGCCTACGCGGTACGTTCCAAGGTGCAATACGGCTCCTCGTTGTATCGTCAGTGGGCGTACTGCGAGGTAGTGTCCTGGTCAGTACTTTCCCTGGTGATGTGCCTGCTAAATTTAAACGGCGGCATTAATAGTAAAAAATATGCTAAAAGCATTATTAAAAAGACGATAAGTTATTGGGTGGCCTCCCAACAAGGTCCTGATTTAATGTCGCGCCATCACGACTGGGGGACACTTGATTACTCAGATCTTCATCATATGTACGCCTCGATCACTTGCTATCTTCGATTCGCCGATTCAGCACGCCGTGTCGAGATAGATTTTTAAATGCCTGTCCATCTGCACCTATGAATCACTACATCGGCCTCCTTGGTTTTCGTCAACTCTAACTGGCTCCATGAGGGAATAGTTGAGTAATCGTGTAATGCCATTTCCACTTGGTACTTGAGTTTTCCTGAAACACGCGCAATCTGGAAATGAATAAAATGACGCGTGCAAATCGCCCAGACGCATAAACTCGCGTTTTCAATTGTTTTCATAGGTACTTCTCATCTTTTCTTTGTATAGGCTGAGCTTTCATAGGCTTTCTAGCTAAATCATCACGTTCATTCAAGCACCTATTTAATAAACCCGCGTGGCTCTGGGCCAGGTCTTCGTCTCCAATCCATTTTTAACTCTTCATAGCCCACATGGCTCTTTGCTCTACCTATAACTCAGAGAACTCAACCGGTATATAATCAACAATCTTTCGCACACAAAAGTTGGTATGGAGACTATACCAATGGGAGTCTTATATGGCTGTCTCGGTAGAGGCCCAAAGAGCTCATCTAAGCCTTCCTTGACCAATGCCGTTCTACTAGCGTTCGACATTGTTTAACAATATCTGTTTGATCTGATCGCTTCGACACCTTAACTTGCCCTGAGTTTGAGGGTGGTAAGGAGTGGCCAC